>JGVQ01000244.1:0-424126 GCA_001007845.1 Nigrograna mackinnonii | reverse complement strand
GCTTAGTATCTCTCTAGAACCTAGTTACTACTTAGACTAGCTTTTAAGAGCTAGTTAATAGAAGAAATAATAGTAAACACGCGTGCTTACTAGGTTAAGCTTTTACTATATAAATAAGAGTACTTATTCTATCTACTTTATAAAGTAGATATACTCTACACCTTATTCTTCTTCTATATACATATTTACGAACGCAACGCTATTAATAACTACTATAGCTACTCTTAGCCGCTAATTAACTACGAAAGACTCTCTAATTTAATAACTATCCTAGCTTAAACTATTATTATTTAACGAAGAAGAGATTAGTGAGCTAGGATAGAGACTTCTATTTCTTTTAACTAAATCTATAAATAGAAGACTAGTTCTTAAGGACCTCTAGGCTAGGCAAGAGAATATTAACTCTAACTACTACTAAGGAGCGCTTACTCTCTAGTATAATAGGTAAACTATAGTAGTAGAACTAAGCGCTATCTAATAACTTAATTAGGAGGTACTAGTAGAGATTTTTATAAAGCTAGCTAGTAATAGATGAAAGTATAAAGACTACCTATCTACTATAACTATCTATACCTAGATATAATAAAACATGATAGATAGATACGAAGAAGCTAAGATTAAGAGAGAAAAGAATTCTATATAATAAGCTACTATAGAACCTACGTATATAGAAAGATACTTATAAGTTATCCTAGTAAATAGTACTACTATATTAATCTCTCTCTTATAGAGTATACTAGTAGCGAAGCCTAGGCTATCTACTAAGCGACCTAACCTAGAGATCTATAGTAGAAAGACTAGAATAATTAAGTTTAATAACTAGATTATAGATATAGAAGCTAAGCTCCTTATTAATAGTAATTACTTTATAGATAACTTTAATCTAAGCTCTAACTACTAGAAATATAATTACATCTAGGCTTATATAAAAGGCTCTAAGAAGACTCACGCGTAAATCTAGCTAAAGTATAATTAATAATAAAGATAGTAGGTTATAGCTAAGAAGTTTATAGAATTCTTTAAGCGCATAAACTAAGATCCTAATAAGAAGTTTAAAGCTAAAGATAAGTTCCACGCACTAATAATAAAGTAATATAATACCTAGAATGACTTTAAGAGTAAGTTTAGTTAACTCACACTATAAGTAAAATAATCTAAGGATAACTAGAAAGAGGAGATTTACTAGAAGCTCTACTYATAGCTATAGATAGATATAACTAAATCTACTAAAGATAATAACGTTAGCTATAATTAATACGTCTAGAGAGCTATAATAAGGCACTACGCTATAAGTAAGYACTAAGTAGATAATATTACYTTACTAGAGAAGAAGAAAGCTACTAAGTTAGGTTTAAAAGAATCTTCTACTTATAAGTCTTCTATAAAGCTACTAGCTACTATATAGCTAGAAGAAAAGAAACTCTACTACACCTATAGAAGTAATAAGTATTTTGCTAGCTATTATAAGACTTATGCTACCTAGGCTATAGTATAAGAAGATAGTGACTTCTTATTAGATAACTAAGTAAGCTTATTAAGCTCTCTTAAAGATAGTAATAATTTAAGAAATAGCTAGTACTAGARGAAGTCTCTTCTTTAGTATAAGAGAATAGAGTAAACTATAATAGTTTACTAAAGATTCTATAACTTTTTAATAATAAGCTAGTAATCTTATCTAGACTTATCTTAACTAATAGCCTAGGACTACTTATTTAAATTATAGCTAACTCTAGAGCTTGCACCTACGTACTTATTAGTAAATAATTAATACCTAAGATCTTTTATTACTTAAAGCTCTAGATTAAGAAAATRCYYTAAGAAGTAAGACTTAGTAGATTTAATAGTAAGAGCGCTAAGAAAGTTAAATACTACTTTAAAGTTAATATTAAGGTTAATAATCACGCTATACTAATATAAGTTATACTAGCTAATATAAGAAAGCGTGATATAATTATTAGAAAACTCTAGTTTAAGATAATAAGAGCCTACGTTAACTATAAATATAAGAGACTAATATAGAGCTACTTTAAGTAAGATCTATATCTACGTGTTAATAAGAATCTTAAGCTACTTTAGAGGAGGCTACTTTCTACGTTATAAATAGAATAAGAAGACGCTACTTAGAGAGACTAAGCTCTTAAGAAGGTAATATAGTAAGAGAAAGAGTAGTGATAAATTAATGCCTAGTTACTTATAAAGAATAGTAATTAACTAGAGCTTATTACACTTATATTAGTACTATATAAAGAATTAAGTACTAGAATAAAATAACTATTAGCTAAACCCTCTTAAGTAATTAACGCTACTAATTCTAACTAATTAGAGACTAAGTTCTTATTAAGTATCACACCTTTAGAAAATCTCCCTCCTAATTAGCTAAAGATAAAACTATCTAGACTAATAGAACTAAAGCTGCGTAGACGTAAAGTAAGGTCTAAGAAGTATTATAAGTTTCTAAAGCCTAGAGATTCTATATAGTTCTTTAATATTATAGCTATAACTCTTAAGAAGTAGCTCTAGTACACTAAAAAATACACTACTAAGACTACTTACCTATATAAAATTAACGCCGTGATAAAGAACTAGGAAACTAATTAAGAAGAAGATATCTAATAAGCCTTAGATAAGAAGCTACCTTACCTAGGCTAGGTAGGAGTAACTATTTAATACTTCTTAAAAAAGGACTCTAATAAGCTACTACTATATAGAGATAAAGTTAATTATAAGATTAAGCTACTTAAAGACGCTAATAAGCTCTTAACTACACCTCTATATAACATGTCTCTTAAACATCTAAAGCTAGTTAAAGAATATATTAATAACTATATTAAGAAAGGTTTTATTATACTAAGCCTTATATATTACACTTTACTAGTCCTATTTACTAAGAAACCTAGAGGAGGCTAGTAATTCTATATAGACTACTARAAACTAAATTAGATCTCTAAGAAAGATAAGATACTACTACTACTTATAAAAGAAACCTTCTAGTAACTCTTACGCGCTAAGGTGTACACTAAGCTTAATATTTAATAAGCTTTCTATTACATACGTATAGATTTAGAATTAGAAGATCTTACTACCTTTAGAACATGATATAGTAACTATAAGTATTATATGCTACTATTTAGACTATATAATAGACTAGCTACTTTCTAGTAGTTTATTAATAAGACTTTATATAAATACCTAGATAACTTCTATACTACCTATCTTAATAATATCTTAATCTTTTTAGAAGACCCTCTTAAGCATGAGGAACACGTACGTAAGGTTCTTAAGTGACTATAAGAAGTAAAGCTATAGGCTAATATTAAGAAAAGTAAGTTTAAAGTAACTAAGATAAAGTTCCTAAGATTTATTATTAGTACTAAAAACATCTAATAAGACTCTAAGAAAGTTAAGGTAATTAGTAACTAGACTAAACTAATAACTTTAACTAGCCTATAGAGCTTCTTTAGATACTATAACTACTATTAARAAATAATTCTATAGTATAGCTAAGTAGTATAACCGCTCACTAAGCTTACTAAGTAGTAAGCTTTCTATAYACTATTTAATAATAAAGAGAAAGCTACGTTTTAAGAAATTAAGAATCTTATAACYTTAAGTRAAGTTATTACTCTATACTTAGATAAGCGTCTAACTAGAGTAGAAACTAATATAAGCGATAGTGTTATTACTACTATATACTACTAACTCTAACTAGATAGTACCTAGCGCCTAGTTACCTTCTTTTCTAAGATAATAAACTTAGTAGAGATAAACTATAAGATATATAATAAAGAGATGCTAGTAATTATATAAGCCCTAGAAGAATAGAGGCCTCTTCTTATTAGACTTAAGATAGAAGAACTCTTTATAGTTATTACTAACTATAGAGC
Source organism: Nigrograna mackinnonii (assembly GCA_001007845.1). Taxonomy (NCBI): domain Eukaryota; kingdom Fungi; phylum Ascomycota; class Dothideomycetes; order Pleosporales; family Nigrogranaceae; genus Nigrograna; species Nigrograna mackinnonii. The sequence continues at coordinate 420,242 of JGVQ01000244.1, read as the reverse complement.
TCTTAAATATTTTAGCACTAAACGCGAGCTTAACGCATAATAGGCTTACTAGGTAGAGAGGCTAGTAGATTATAACTACGTAATTACCTACCACCCTAGCTTAGCTAACATTATAGTAGACGCTCTCTTAAAGAAATAAGATAAGCTAAAAACTTAGAAAGCTAAAGATAAAGCTATAAGAATTTAAGTATTTATATAGAACTTTATACTAGGCGTCTACATTAATAAAAATGCGTAAATAGCCCTCTTTACTTAAGAATTAGATAACTTAGCTTTAATTATAACCTTAGAAAATAATATAGCTAAGCTAGAACTAGTAAAGCACTTAGAAGAGTATCTATACTAAATAGTTAATAGAGTCYTAGAAGCTAATTAAACTTCTACTACTATAGAGAACTTCTAAGAGAAAGCTTACTTAGAAATAACTAACTACTCTATCTTACTTACTAGCTTAGTACTACGTAAAAGTAAGCTTATAGTAGTACTAACTAACTTCCTTCGTACCTACCTTATTTAGATAGTCTATGCTACTTAGGCTACTACTTACTTAAGTAGGCGTAAGATAATTAAGCTTCTCTAAGAAGCTTACTAYTAGCTAACTCTYTAGTAAGACGTTAATTAATTTATAGCTAACTATAAGGACTATAGCTAGAGCTATCTACCTATTAACTATAAACTAGGCTTACTACACTTACTACTAATCTCTAAACAAGCCTAAGAGAATGTAGCTATAGATTTTAAGAGCATACCTACTAATAAGAATAGCTATAATAATATCTTCTTAGTAATCTACTAACTTAGTAAGTGAATAATATTACTACTTTACTTTAAAATAGCTACTACTAAAGACGCTACGTGAATATACTATAAGTACATCTAGARGATATATAGAGCTCTTAAGACTATTATCTCTAATTAAAGACTCTAGTTYATAGCTTAGTTTACTAAGCACCTAGCTAAGCTACTTAGTATTAAAYAGAAGCTAGCTAGTACCTACTATAYACTAACTAATAGTAATATAGAAATCTATAACTAATACGTAGTTATAAGACTAATACTATTTATAAACTACTTCTAAGATAACTAGTTAGAACTACTTCTATCTATAGATTAGGYATAGGCTATACTACTATAAGAAAGTACTAGATTCTTACTTTATAARATAGAGTTTAGTAGAAAGCTTTCCTTCTATTAGGACTAGAGAAATTACGTAGAACTACGTAACTAAAACTTTAATCTATCTTCTAGAGATGCTACTAAATTTATTAAGATTTAAGCTAAAGCTTATTAGTACGTATGAGACCTCACTTATAGTAATATCTACTAAGCCTAGTAAACATAGGCTAGGCAGGTAAATAAGAAGAGATAAGAAGTTAACTTTAATATTAGAGATATAGTCTATATCACACTAAAAGGCTTTACTATAAGATAACTAAATTAGAAGCTAGACTAATAGATGTATAGACTCTATCTAATCCTCATGCGTAAAGGCTACTCTTTCTAAGTATAGCTACTAGGATATATAAAAATAAGTAACGTCTTTTACGCTAATTACCTATGTAAATATCTTAATAATCTACTACTAGGCTAGATACTACCTAAAGAACTAGCTAAAGAAATTAATAGACACTTTAAATAGAAAGTATAAGAGATCYTWRATAGTAAGCTAAAATATAGAAAGCTTTAATACTAAATTACCTAAGAAGGATATAACCTAGATCTTTAGTTCTACTCTACTTATAACTTTGTTAATTTAGCACGCCTACTTAGAGAGTTCTATAAGGCCTATCCTAATTAACTAGAGCCTCTTAAGAGACTCGAATAATAGTTTAAGGCTAAGAAAGAGAATAAGGACATAGAATCTATAGTAAATGACGAACTACTAGTTACTATTAGAATAAATTTAAGAATTATAAGAAGGAAAGGACTAATAAGTAAGTAATTAGCTACTTAAAGGCCTATTTTATACGCCTGTAACTCTAAAATAAGGCCTTTTAAGAGAGAGTAGTATAAGAGTGTACGTCCTAAAAGGACTAGAAGAACTTTTATAGCTAGGCGCTATAAGCTATAACGTTAATTAATAGTGTGTAAATATAAACATCACGCACTTCTTAATTAGGCTAGCGCCTAGCTTAGTATTAGTATATAGTTAAGCTATTTCTATAAACCTACATAATTCTCTACTTTAGTGTAGCTAAACTTATAACTAACCTACTATACGTTCCTACTCCTACGTGACTAGCGCCTTTAGTAGTTATTAGAGTTATTCTCTTATACTAGGTGCTTACTCTTAACTCTCTCTCTTTTAATCTATTAGTCCTCTCTTTATAGTATATAATTATACCTCTCCTTCTACTTTACTTTTATTCTTATACTCTTATTTCTACTATTTAAGCCTATTCCTATATCTATATAGTGTTAACTTTAGTATAGATTTAAATCCTAATCTAAATCTAATCTAAATCTAATCTAAATCTAATCTAATTTAATCTACTTTATATAGGTATTATAGCTCTTATTCCTACTAGCTAGCCTAGCCTTACTTTTACTAGTACGCTCTTTAGAGCTCTTATTTCTACTATTAAAGAAAATAAGATTTAAGTTATCTTACCTACTAGATAGCTAGGAAACTAGTAGTTAATATAGGCTCTCTATATTAATATACATATTCTAAGAGTCTTTTCTTTTCTTATATAGACTACTAACTTAGTATAGGCTAAAGAATCTACTATAGTAGTAATACTATTATATAATGTTACTATTCTAGTAAATCTAGGTACTAATTTATAGTATTTTATTATAAAAATCTTCTACTAGGAGGATTACTTTTATACGCTACTTATATAAAGTAGAGGGCTTTTAGAGCCTACTCTTTACGTTTAGCGCTATAGAGATAGACCTAGTATAAATCTTTTTAAAGAGTATTATACTATTATAATATACTAAGATAGTACGTGTAGTTTCTACGTCTAGTAGAGCTATAGTTTATACTACTAGCATTACTCTTAGATAGTATTTAGCCTAATATAGTATTTATATAGGTTTTCTTTTATTTTTCTTTTATTTTCTTAGATATATATAGATAGGAAATAAAAATCTCTACTCTCCTCCTTTAATTTATGCTTCTAAATATATAAAATATATATATATATAAGTAAAGATATAGAAATAAGGTAAATAAGTGTGCGTATAAAGGGTATAAATAAAATATCTTAGTCTTTTAAGTATAGTTTAGTTTAGTTATCTCTCTATATAGACTCTAGCTATTTAATAAAGGCTTTAACTCTAATCTATATATAGTTTATTAAAATAAGCTATTTAAGAGCTTAATTTAGCTTCTTCTTAGTTATTACATCTATAGAGTTATTACTACTATTAATCTAGTAGACTTTACTAATCTCTTACCTCTTATATAATTCTTAAAGTAACATAATATTAATTATAAGTCTCTTCTTATTAGTTATACTAAGTTTAATAAAGTATTAATATAAGGACCTTAAATCTATGTAGATAATAAGTAGTAGAGGTAGAATCTATAGGTTATATATAATCTACTAGATTATTATACTTAGTATAATAGTACTATTAAATCCTATAACTATACTATATAACTTACTTACTAAAACACTCTTTATAACTCTCTTATACTTTATAGAGTTCTAGTATATAATATTACTATATATTTTAAAGTTTTTACTATCTCCTATATAATCTTTAGTTATAATTATAATAAAGAAGCTAAGCTAAGAGCTTAGGTCCTTATTATTAGTAAATAATCTATTAGTAAAGATAAATAGCTTCGCATAGTTAAGCTAGATAGGTATATAAGTAATACCTCTCTATAAGTTATCTATTTACTACTATAGTTATACGTTAAAGGCTTTAATATCTTTAGGTAATAGCTCTATAGTTTATATAGTAGTTAAGAGATTAAACGCTACTTCTAGTTAATAAACTAAAGTAATATAGGCGCCTCTAGCTTATTATTTAACGTATTCTTAGGCTACGTTAATTCTCTATAAGTTAATTATATAGAGAGTCTTCTTTTAGCTCTTTTAGAGTATTATAATCCTATCTTATACGTACGTAATCTTAGTACTATTAAATTTAACTAGTTAATCCTCTATAAAGATAGTTTTAGGTTTTATATAGAACCTAGCTTAGTATAGTTACTTTTCTTCTCTCTCTAAGAATAAAAGAGTAATAATACTAAGTATATTATTAGTTTAGAGACTAGTAATACTAAAGTCTTATTAGTCTTTATACGTAATTAATAAGCATAAGTTATATAAAGATACTTTTATCTTAAGCTTCTCTAAGTAGTACTTATAGTACGTTTTAAACTAATATAGCTCTAATTCTACTATACTATAGAGTAGTTATATAATCCTAAAGACTATTTTTATTAGAAACTACTTTTAGAGCTCTTTTAGTAGCTAGGTGTATAGTATGTAGAGAAGCTTATCTTTAGATTATACGTATACCTATGTGATATCTCTAAGCTTATATTATATTCTATATAAATTAATTAGTATAGCTCTAATTACTAGTATTAAGCGTTAGTTTATCTTCTAGATAGTAGGTAACTATGTAAGAATCTCTTCTTTTTCTTTATCTAAATAGCCTATAAATATAAGCCTTAATTTCTTATATAGCTTTATATTCTTCTCTTTTACTTCTTATATAAAGCGTAAGTTAAATATATAGCTTTTATACTAGAGAGGATTATACGCGGTTACTTTAAAAGTTCTATTAGCTATTAGAGCTTTAAACTCTATATAATTAGATTCTTTAAATAGTACTCTAGGTATTATAATAACACTATCTTACTAGAGCTTAATAGCTAGAGTAAAATTATCCTTTTTCTTCTATATAAGAAAGGCCTATGTATAAGTTTAATAAATAGATTATTTCTAAGCTAGCTTATCTTATATAGAAGGTAGAGGCTTAAGTAATAGATTCTTATATAGCCTACTACGCTTCTTCTTTAGTACCTATTACTCTAGTTATATAGGAGCTTCTTTAGGTAGTAGGTATTTACGTAGCCTTCTAAGCTTCCTATACTATAGAGGCTCTAGCTATATAAGAGTTAATTTATCTAGAGACTCTCTAGAATCCTAAGTTAAATTCTTTTATAGGCGTTCTTATTTTCTAGGCTTCTTAGGCTTAATTTATATAAGATCTAGTTTATCTAGGTCTTCTTATTCTTAATTTTTATCCTTTTCTTTTATTCTTAGCTTATATAATTCCTTAGGCTAGTTATACTACTTAATTTATATATAATAGAAGCTTACTAGACTATTTTCTAGCTCTAAAATAACGTCTCTATTATTAAAGCCTTTAATTTTATATAAGCCTATCTATTCTTTCTTTTCTCTCTAAGTAAGTACTTTAGTACTAATTAGGAGGTTTAGAACGTTATATAATAGGCTATTATAGGTGTTAACTACTTAGTTAATATCTACTTTTACTCTCTTAGCCTTAATTACTCTTATAGCCTTATGTATAGTATTAGCTCTTAAAATAATATCTACTAAAAGTAGTAAGTTAATATTAATCTTTAGATAAGTACTAAATACTAAGAGAGTAGGCATAATCTTATATAGGCTAGTAGTATTATTTAAGGCCTTTACTACTATTTAAAAGATAGATTCGTTACTTATATAACTATCTAATTTAGCTCTAAGGATATTATAGGCTCTTCTTAGAGGTGCATGCGCACGTTTAACTTTTCTTACTACCTAATATACTTCTATAAGCATCTAATAATAGTCTATACTAATAATCTTTATATAGTTCCTAAACTTATTAGAAGTAAAGTTAGTTCCTAGGTTATATATAATATTATTAAGTAGGCTTAGATATATGTTAATCTAGTATTTATAGAGCGCTTCTTAAGTGTCTTATATAGATAGAGAATTAAGGAAAGTAGCTACCTAGAATAAAGTATCTACGTTAATTACGTATAGAATATCTCTCTCACCTATCTATATAACGTTAATAATAATCTTATAGTTAAAGTATATATTATCTTTAATTATAAACTTAAATTAGCTTAGTATAGGTCTATAGAGTTAATAGAAATAGTAGAACTTCTTAATCTATTCTAGTACCTTAGTATTAATAGTATAGCTAGCGTTTAATAATAATCTATATAGGCGCTCTATATAAGAGTATCTAAATTATCTATAAATTATATAGAGCTATAATTCTATAAAGAATAATATAGCGTCTTCTTTATTAAYGTTAAAGAATAAGTGTCTCTATTTACGTATAATAGAGATTATAGTATTATCCTTCTATACTATTTAATTTATAAYGTTATTAAAATAGGCTCTAAAGTTATTAGTATTAGTAAGAGAGAATAGAAATAGCGTTAGCGTATTAAAGATATAGTAGGTAACTATACTAATAGAGTTCTTAATACGTATAGTATCTATAGATCTTTAGAGATCCTAGCTACTAAAGCTAATATTAGCTTTACCTAGCGTCTAATTAATCACTATTTAAAGATTATCTTATAAATAAGCTTTAAGCTAAGCTTTACCTATAGTTAATATTTATATAGCGCTAGTATCTTATAGTTCACCTTAGTATATTATATAGTAGTAGCTATTAAGTATGAATTAATCTACTTACTTATCTATTTCTATTTTATATATATCTTTACTAGTTATATAGTAAAGAAATATAGAGGAAGTAAGGTAGTTAATAGCTTTCTTACTTTCTTTAAAGTTATTATTATAGCTATTATCTTTATTATATAGAATAATAGTATTCTTATAATCTAGTTAGCCTTTAAAATCTATAATATACGCTATAACTACGTTATTTAATAGAGATTTATTATAGAAATCCTTATATAAGCTAATATATTACTATTTAGCTCTTATATAGTCTATATAAGAGTAGTTTATTAACTAATAACCTTCTTTATAGTATATAAAATACTTCTTCTTATATATATCTCTCCTTCTAGAGCTTTATATAGTTTATATAGTAAATAGGTAGTAGTCTTATTAGAAGTTTAAGAGTCTTATATGTAAAGTAAAGTTATATCTCTAATCTATATAGTAGCTCTTAAGTAGCTCTTATAGATACGCGTTTATTTAGTAGTCTATAGATATCTATAGAGCTAAGCGTAGGTCACTAAAAAGTCTTTTACACGTTAGTTTAACTAAGAACATAGCTTACTTAAGCTTAGGCTATCTCTAGTAGGCTTATATAACTACTATATAGAGTAGTATCTTACTTTAAAACTATATACTAAGTACTCTCTAAGTAAGTATAAGCTTATTAATTATAATCTCTAGAGCTTTATATAGAGTCTTTTTACTATTCTCCTACCTATAGCGTATAAATAATATAATAGTCTAATCTATCTAGTATTAGTTATAGTTAACTATTATATTAAAATATTAATTAAGTTACTTATATAGAAACTTCTATATATAGCTAAGGCCTATATTATGCATATAATAGAAGCTTATATAGCTTTCTAGGATATCTAGAAAGATATTAGTATATTAGGACTTATAGATATTAAGRTAGYRGTATAGCTTAATAAAAATCTATATTTTATCTACTAGGATATTATATAGTTTACTAGTATAGTTATTCTCTCTCTTCTATACTTTCTAGAATAGAATTAGCTTCTCTAGTTAGACTCTCTTACTAGTAAATTCTTATATAAGTAGGAGTACGTATAGGTCCTATAAGATCTACTATAGAAGAGGTAGAAGAGGTAGAGTATATAGCTTATATAGTAGTTATACTAAGGACTAGCTCCTAATATTTAAAGGCGTTTATATAGGAGGTAGCTACTTATAAACTATTAGTATTACTCTTAAAGTTAGTTTATAAGATAGCTAATAGCTAGAAGAGGTAGGAGTCTCTCTCTCTATTACGTACTATTATTTAATAGAGAGATGTAGTTAGAGATCTTCTATATAAGATAGAGTTAATATTAGAGGTCTAAGAGTATATTCCTATTAGGCTATATTATATAGCTTTCTATACTATATAGCCTTTTTAAGAGATATTAGATATACACCTTTACTAGTAAGAACGCTAAGTAGTTCTCTTTAGATTATATAAGTAATAGATTTAAAATAGTACTCTTTCTATTTATTAAAGTCCTTAATAAATAAGTATATAAACTTATTTCYTATAARGCTTATTATRYRGAGATCTACTAAAGCAYATCTAGYGTATAAAGCTAGCTAGATATCTATTAGATTTAACTCTAGGTTAATCTTATCTATCTAATATCTTAGCTCTATTCTCTTCTTAAGTATTCCCTCTAATATATTTATATCTTTTATAAGTTATTTATAYRARTATATCTCTTTAGGCGTAGRGCGTTAGCTTAAAGATTTATCTAGTAGTAGTAATAGAGTACTATCTCTCTAGCTTAAATTTTTAGCTATTATTAATTATCTATTATATCTACGTTTATATAATAGGTATAGAGTTTTATAGGTAGCTATTAGCTTATTTATATAATTTATTTTCCTATATAATTATATACTATCACGTTCTTCTTTATATAAAGATCTATATACGTGTAGAGAAGAATTTAATCTCTAATTCTAGAAGATCTATATACTAGTTTTAGTATAATATAGAGAGCTTACTTCTTATAAGCCTAGGCTCTATCTTTACTCTTACTAATTTATAAGTATTAAAAGGTTAGCATCCTACTATCTAATTAATTTACTAATTAGTGTTAAATAGACTACCTCTCATCTATATATATAATTAATAGCTTGTGACTAGTCACTATACTTACGTATGAGGGGTATCTTTTAATAGGTAATTGATTGATTGCTTGTTCTATCCTATCTATAGAGGAAAGGGGTAACTATCAATGCTGAAACWCGGCACCGTGCGTAGTCACATGAGAAGTCATGTGATATCTGGTATCAACCAAACTACTGCGTACGGACAATAATATTATTTTAGTTCCGAGTTCCATTAAACCAATGAAGTGGAGGGGGCTAGCTTTGTGGGACCCTGACTATCGGAAGACAAAGATTTCTCCGAGTGACACTCCATAGACTCTACGAGGAAACAGGATCGATCACGAATAATTGAATAATACCAACCGTTGAAAGCCATACAACCAATTGCTAGTGGTGTCAAGATATCGGAGTTTTCCTAGGTCTACCACGACCCCGTTTCGCAACGCTTGATCCTCCTCTAGTTGGTTTGAGCGATGGTCGACCTACGGGACGTTTTGGTGTAAGCTTTGGCGATGGCACCTTAGCAGGGATCTCATCGTCATCATCAGAATCGTCTTCGTCAGATAGATCGACCGACTTGCTTGACTTCTTACTCAGAGCGTTGCTCGCCTCTCCGTTTCGCTTTGCAGATACGATCTTTATCTTCTTCCCCGTCATTCTAGGGCGAGAGAGAATCGATTTAGCAGATTGGGGAGGCCCTTGGCGGGGAGTTGGAGGCTTCATCGGGGACTGTTCTTCCAATTCCTGGTGCAGAGGTTCGTCTTCTGCGGCCATGTTATCTATGAAACCAGTGAGAGATTCACTGTCAGATACATCTTCCTCCAGGGCTAATTTGGCTCTCATATTCTCTTCTGCCTCCTTTGCAAGAGCAAGCTCTCGGGCCTTCTCTTCCGCCGCTTTCTGCGAAGCTTCCAAAGCTGCTGCTGCAGACTGCGCAAGGAGAACAGCCGAACCTGACCGATCATCGTCCTCATGCACACCGTCTTCAACCGACATGTTTCCAGTACTTTTACGCGGAGGTCGACCAGGTAGTCGAGTTCCAGCTTTTGGCTTGACAGGCATGGTCTTTCGTCTCTCTCTTCTTTCCCTATCACGTTGTCGGTCTTTTTCCCGACGCGGATTGACATTACCATCTCTGAAGTTTTGTGGTAATTCCGTTGGTAACTCTTCCTCGCCTTGGTTTTTGCGAGCCAGCCATGCAGAGCTCCTGCCTTTCGTACGACCGCCATCGTGTGGAGTATACTCCACCATTTTATCTTCATCTTCTTCCTCCGAGTCCAATAAGACCTCTTCATATTTCTGAGACTGTTTCCCAGACTTGGAGGCACTAGCAGCTTCCCTATCTCGTTTCCTTGTGCCATAGTTGTCGTCTTCGTCGACACGAACACGGAATGAATTCGGGGCCTTTGATTTCTCATTCGACTTGGCTGGGCCGTGCGCATCGTTTAGAACGTCAGATTGTAAGATGGACCGTGTATCCTGGATGGCGTTCTGTTCATCCGGGCGCTGCCTTTCCTGGCTATTAGGCACTGGCCTTCCAAGGATACTCTCAAGATGGCGACGACCGAGATTTAATCTAACCAGTTTCGATTTTCCTTTCATTCTGGAAGCAACAATGATAAACCGATCTTCTCTCTTAGCATCTTCCAAAAGTTTGCGCTGTATCTCTTTCTGGTAGTGTTGGCCAGAGATAGTTTTTGGTTGCAGCTGTTGATCCAGGCTGTCTTTATGTTTCTTCCGCTTCTTGGAGTTCTTACCATTAGGAGTCTCGTCATCGTTTGCTTCATCTCTATTGCGCTTTCTGCCCAGTCGAGGAATATCTCCATTTGGATCAGGCTCGGTATTAAATGACTGGAAGTCTTCCTGTACAGGAACTTCTGGTCGATAGAGGACTGACGAGGGGTTTACGAACTGATTATTGTTCGCGTTCAACATACTGTTATCTGGATCGTTTTGATCTCTGACCGGGGAATACGTGATGCCGTTGCGATTGTCATACTCATGATCGTCATCGAGGTAGCGGTCGTCTAGAGTGGGATCGGCCTGCTTTGCTCTTTCGGCCTCATCGCGCCGTCGCTGCATGGGTCCTGTATTGTGTCGTCCAGCCTCGTCTTCTCGAAGCCAGTTGAGATTTGAGACACTAAAGTCCACTAGACATTCCACAGACCGTGGATCTGCAACCTTCCTAGTATCGTGGCCAAGCAGCGTACCATTGGGCTCGTAAGGATGCTGTCGAGGGTCACGGCGACAGGCTCCTGTGTTGCACTTCCTCATACAATGTGGACACTTCCAGCTAGGATTTTCCATGACAGTAAGTGGCATGAGGTCGTGTGCCCGAAACAGGGTTCCGTAGCAGTAGGCCAGGTCACAATTGGAACAGAAAGCCATTTTCCATTTTGGGTGACGGTTTAGACAAAAGTGGCATGACTTGTGGTTGTTGAGCCACTGTTTTGATCTCTTCTTCACAAATTTTTTAACAGTCCCATCGTCATTGACCACGATTTCTTCATCGTCAGATTTGTCTTCGACTGGTGCCGGCGCGGCTGGATCCACAAAAGGTCGAATTTTTAATTGCTCTTGGCACACCTGCGCGAGTGTTTTCTTTCCCAAGTATCTTCTTTCCTCTTGTAAAGGTAGAGGGGTGGTTTCTTTCATCCGCCCATCCATGTCGATAATTTGGGCGCGCCACTCCTCATATTTGTGGGTCAGGTCTTTCCACTTCCACTGTTCAACCCATGAGTAGTGCGACTGACAGGTACACCCGCGACCCATGGCAAAGCAATCCATGCAAACATCATATGGTTCTTCAATATCTTTACTGAATGCATGCTTGCAGCTTCTGCATGTCAAGAAGCGATTGAAGATGTTGCATCTGCAATATGAACATGTCACATTGCTATCATACTGAATGAATTCTGGGTGTTCGCGAGAATCTGGAGAGAACATTTCTGACAGTAAAATGGTTTTGTAGAGATCGAAGAGCTTCTTAAAGTCTCTTCTTAGATACTTTATTTTGGGAGAGGTCTCAATAGCTTCGGCTTGCTCTCCGCCGAGCTGACTTTGAGCTCTGGCAGATTTAATCAAACCAGAGTATTTGAGTAGCGTAAAATAGATAATGGACTTGTTCTTGTACTGTTCATCGCGGCAGACCATGCGAGAATTTGGTAGCGCTTCAGACATAGCCATCTCGAGTGTCTCCACGGTGGTTCGATTCCACGCAATTTTCATAGTGCGGGTACCGCGATTCCAGACTTGATGCGGGGCCAATGGCGGGATGAGTATGAAATCACCAGGTCGTTGTTCGACAACATAAGTCTTGAACGGGGCGTTCTTCCAAGCAAGAAGTTGCGCAAAGTGATTCTCGACTTCAATGTCATGGCCGAGGATTGACAGCCAATACTCAGCGACAACTTGTCGGTCTTTTGTTTCGGTCATGAACCAGAGAGAAGATCCGGGGCGCTCCGGTACTCCTTCTTCACTAATATTAGTCGATGCATCGACCATTATGTTCTGTCCAAGCGAAGCGCACATCTCCCGATGCGCGGGAGTATAAGTCCCTTCGTGACCGATGTAGCACATCAAATTCTCCGCGCGAGCTTCTGGTGGGAGACTGCTCATTAGATCTCCGGCTCGTGCAATACCGCGACCTTTACGATGTCCGGATTCATCAATAGCACCTGGTCCACCAACTTCTCCCGTGCAATCATTTAAATAAAATAGCCCCGACGGTATATGTTCCTTGAGCTTGTCCTGCCACACTTGAGGGCAGTCGATGTCCTTCAAATAGATACGTTGTCGTGTTTTGTCTCTGTACCGGTCCGGCGTGTCAAAGAATTGGTCGGTCAGTTTGCCCATATGTTTGATATAATGCTGGACTGTGAGTGGAATGTTCTCCTTGGAGGTCAGGTTGCGCGCATTTTCGACTAGACAATAGATCAGTCAAATATAACAACAATGTGTCTTGAATCAGGAACCCTACCTTTCTGGCCGTAGTTGTCGCGCAACCAGGACGGAGTAAACGTCCATGGATCCAGAACTTCTTCGAATCCATCGATAACCAGCGGTTTTCCGCCTATTATGACATGTAGGAGAACCAACTTCTCAAACTGATCGATGCCATTGGTCTCGATCATCTCACGAGAGATGCGGTCCACATACTGAAAGTTATCTGCAGATTCGACGAAAGCGCGGACATCGAAATCGGGGGGTATTGGTTCGAACGAGGCCCTCGGCCGCACTGCAGGCATTTCCGCGACTAGAGGAGTGCATGAGCGAGTGATCCAAGTGGATAACAATCAGTGGAGCTCACAAAAGAGCTATTCTGTTATACAAGGCGCGCGTAAAGCACTGTGAGGCAGTCGCGAGATCATTAAGTGGTCCAGCGGACGTGTAAAGTGGCCGGGGACGCGGGCGAAGCCGGCACTCATACCGCGTGTACGTGAAGTCGTGAGTGGAATGGTGAACTTGCGGAGGTGGAGTGGAGCTTAAACGCGGGCGCGCTAACGATAGGTTATCACGTGAGGGGAAGAAATGGATCCCCAACACGGACCACTCTTCTTCAGCTCCTTGCCCAACAACAACTCATGTCCTCCTGAAGTATAGTTGAGGTTATAATCTTGATTCGTACATCTACTGTATTGGGCTCAACCGGGTCACGCTTATTCACTCACTCTTTCCAAGGTCAAACTCATAACATCCAGCAAATGCACAGCATCTGTCACCAAGCTTTTCGAAGGAGTTGAGCGCTAGACAAGGGTTTATTGCAATTCGTCATAGGCCAATCGCTCAGACATATCTGTTTCGGTTTGTTTTTGAAATGGCGGCCCGACAATTGCTTCAACCCCTTCAACAGTGGAGAGCACCAGCTTTGCAGAGAGCCTCACTAGCACCGCTCAAATCGTATTGGAATACTGCAATTTCGCATAAGGGATGTGGAACGAGACACATTTGGTCAATCGCCCTCCATCCTGCATCCCATCCCGCAAAAATTCAAAATGCTCATCGAATTACTCGAGAAGTCAGAGTTGTGCAGACGCAGCAAACTGCGGGATTGGTGACAACAACGCAAGATTCGTCAACGAAAGTGGTTCCTAATTACGAACCCCCTACGACGGGGTTTCTCTCTTATCTCCCGACTGCCGTCGTACCATACGCAGAACTGATACGGCTGGACAAGCCCACCGGAACCTATTACCTCTTTTTCCCTTGCATGTTCAGCACTCTGGTTGCTGCAACAATGGCGACTCCCATGGCTTCCCCAACAGCTGTTCTGGGCACTACGGCACTTTTTTTCACTGGCGCGCTAGTGATGAGAGGTGCTGGGTGCACTATCAATGATCTATGGGACCGCAATCTGGATCCACACGTTGAACGTACACGCCTTCGTCCTATTGCACGCAGAGCAATTACACCACAAGCTGCTATAGTCTTCACCGGCGGCCAACTCCTCACTGGTTTGGCTGTCCTACTGTCGCTTCCTTTCGAGTGCTTCTGGTATGCAACTCCATCGTTGTTGTTAGTAGCTACATATCCTTTGGCCAAGCGCGTCACGCATTACCCACAATTTGTCCTTGGACTTACCTTCTCCTGGGGCGCCATGATGGGCTTCCCAGCTTTAGGTGTGGATCTACTCTCGAATCAAGCTGCCCTTCCCGCTGCTGCGTGTTTGTACTCCAGCAACGTGGCATGGACAGTACTCTATGATATGATATATGCGCACATGGACATCAAAGACGATGCGAAAGCTGGGATCAAGAGTATTGCATTGAAACATGACAAAGAGACAAAAGCAGTCCTCACAGGCCTAGCTGTAGTTCAGATCGGACTTTTAGCAGCTACTGGTGTCGCTGCTGGGATGGGACCTGTGTTTTTCATCGGATCATGCGGAGGTGCGGCAGTAACGTTAGGAACTATGATTTGGAGGGTGAAGCTTAAGGAAGTCAAGAATTGTTGGTGGTGGTTCAAGAACGGCGCCTGGTTTACAGGAGGAGTCATCGCATTTGGCCTTACTGGCGAGTATTTCGCTCAGTTTCTTGGCCTGTACAATAAGGAAGACGATCTTTCAGAAGGTTGAGGTTTACAATATCCTGGAGGATTCAATGGTGTTTTCGGTCGACTATTGGCATTCGTCAGACCTGTTTCGCGACTTGGAGTCACGGGGCAGAAAACAAGCGACCGCGACCGCGACCGCGTCTCATGTATATTACCTGTGCCTTGCAACACTCATGTATTTGTACCCATCCTAGATTCACTCAATTCTGCCGGTTTAAGCAGTCACATTTAATTCAACAACTCCCCCAGAAGACAGGAGAATGTAAGTTGTAGTGTCATCCCTTATTTCTACGACAAATGTGCAGTAGAAGTGCGAAACGCCAGAAAATAGGCGGCGAACCCACAACGACCAGCTGCGGCAGTCTTTGAAACTACTTAAGACGTGTCGGAAACTCTTTAATTCTTCCGTTCGCCCATTTCAGGTTGATGAATTTCTATTCGCCTCCTGCCCTCCTATTCCATGCAGCGGTTCATTAACGGTCCAACGACTCGGCGTCACTGTAATGAGATTGCCGATGGAATGTTTCCAGGGAAATGGAATAGACAGCAGGTTGAATTCAGCAGATTTTGAACCTTCATTGGTTGTATCGAATGAATGATTCAATCTCTACTTCCATGTTGGACACAGATTGGATAAGGCCCAATCGCGCCAATAGCTTTCGGACTCGACCTTTACTTGGAGGGCGACAAGAGCCTTGGGCGTCATTCTGGGGCATTCCAAGTTTTCAATCGCTCATCAGGACGTTGGCAGTGAAGTATTAGTACCTACGATTGTGTCTTGCGATGTCAAAGAAAACCTAGAGCTAAGCTGCGATGTATTGATTTTAGCGTTTCGAGCCTTCATTCCTTTCGACTTAGTCTGCTAACAACATGATAACTAAACACTCATTTGGCGCGGTGCTGCTGTTGGTGATCTTCTGGTCGCTACCTACCGTGGAAGCTGCATACTCGTTGGTGGACAATTTCGCAGGCTCGACATTTCTATCAGGTTTTAGTTTCTTTTCAGAACCAGATCCTACGCATGGCTTCGTTAGGTGAGTGAAAGCGCAGGGGGCTCCGTGCATCTGCTCCAGACACCCAGGAGCATTTTCCAACAATGTTGATGAGCGTCCAATGATTGAGCACCCATGCTGACTGACAACGGTTTCCAGGTACCTGAACCAGCAGGATGCGCAGGCTCAAGGCCTTTACTCCGTCTCAGGGTCACAGGTCTATATGGGAGTCGATAGTAAGAACAAAGCACCTAATGGCCGTGCCTCTGTACGCCTGCAATCCAAGAAACTTTATAATAAGGGGCTGTTCATTCTTGACATTGCCCACATGCCGTCAAGCACTTGTGGTAAGCGCCAAATCTTGCATTATATACGAGAGCGCTATAACAGACCATTGACTCCTATCAGGCACCTGGCCGAGCTTTTGGACATGGGGTGCAGAAAAGACCTGGCCAACTAATGGAGAGATCGATATCATTGAGGGAATTCATACCAGTACGGTGAACGCCATGTCACTTCACACCGCCGAAGGCTGCTCCATCGATGGAAATGGCATGCTCGGGAAAGTCAAAACAAGGAACTGCTACATTGGGGCTGAAGGTCAAACCTCGAATGCAGGCTGCGGAATCGATTCAAGTATCGCCTCTTCTTTCGGTTCAACGCTGAACGAAGTGGGCGGCGGTGTATATGCCACCGAATGGACCAGTAACTTCATCAAGATTTGGTACTTCCCTCGAAATGCCATTCCTGAAAATTTGAACAGCAGCTCGCCAGATCCAGGGACTTGGGGCACACCGCAAGCTAGCTTCCAGGGAGAGTGCAATTTCGATACACATTTCATCAATCACCAGATTGTTCTTGACACCACCTTCTGTGGAGATTGGGCGGGGCAATTATGGGATTTCACTCCGAATTGGTATGTCTTAGAGGCGCCGATGTAGAAGAAGCCTAGTATATTGATGATCCAACAGTAAAGCGTTAGCGGCGAGTTGCAATGACTACGTCAACAATAACCCAGCAGCTTTTGTGGATAGCTTCTGGAAGATCAACTACCTCAAAATCTTCAAACAATGAATAGATGGCATCTAGGTAGCATTGTGCATCACACCTTGATTGCACTGTAAAGTGTATTGTAGGATCATATTGAATTGGGAACGCTGGGCTGCATGATGTGCAATGTTAAGCGCCTAAGACATGCATTTTCTTTCTTGCCGTTACTTAGACAGGTGCGCAGTAGGCACGGTATCTTAAATTTATGATTTTTTACTGTTCCCCAAGACCGAACATCTTGATCGAATTTTGCCAGGCACTTTGAGTCATTAGCATATTTAGTAGGGGATAATAGACGTCTGATGCTTACGCTTCGCAGACCTCCTCAACAGGTATGCCTTTGATCTTCGCTATTGCATATGCGACATGCGGTATAGTAGCGGGCTCATTCCTTCCCTTTACCATCATGCCTTTACTCCACTTTTCCTTCTTCACAGCCTTTGGAAGGGGTGGTGCATCCTTTAAAAACTTGGCCGAGGCGTGTGATGGTCGCATCTCACACCAAGGCCCGTCTGTTTCAATCTGTAGGTGCTCAAGTGGTATCTGTCGTACGACTCCGATATTCTCCTCAGCTAATGGGACAGGTCAGTTCTGTCGCGTAATGCTCGACGTAGTCCTTACTTTTCATGCTGCAACCATTAACTCCGACATCAAGACCCAACTCTACTATGCGCTTCATCTCCTCCACCGTTCCAGTAAAGCTGTGCACCAAACCCTTTTTCGGTAGCTGTGGAAGTTTAGCGCTGAGAAGTCTCTCGAAATCCTCGCTTGCAGCTCTTGAGTGAAGGAATAATGGGAGTTGGATTTCAACTGCGAGCTCTAATTGTGCCTCGAAATACTTCAGTTGCTGATCTTTTGGTGTCAAAAATAGACGATCATAGTCAAGACCAATCTCGCCGAAAGCAACAGATTCCCCCGAAGCCTTTGACTTCTTCGCCAGATCACGTAGTGCGGCAAGGAGCGCTGGTGGCCCACCCGGAAAGCTGTCGAATTGTTTGGCAGAGCATGGATGCACACCCACAGTGGCATAGCAAATGCCGGCTAGATATATCAATACCTGTGGATGTAGGAAATGCCTATAGTGTGAACTTACGGTGCGCTTTAGCAACTTCAATAGCATGTTCAGATTCCTTCAAATCAGAACCAGTGACCATGAATTTCTTGCAGCCTGCATCAAGAGCGCGCTGTAGAACATCATCAAAGTCATTTTCATGTCTCTTCGTGCCGTGGTATTCGCCTCGGAATACTGGATCGCCTAGATTGATGCCAATCTGGGGTTATGCTTAGTGGAAATCATCATACACGACAGGGACACGCGGACCAACATCAACGTATCTGAGTTGTTCTGGAATATCCCCCATACTATAAGATGCAAATCTAATGTTAATGGACGAAACTCTGCCGCCTAGAATATCTATTAATATCGGTCATCAGAATCTTAATGAATAAACGTACCTGAGAACTTCCCTAGCGGGTTTGCAACACGAAGATTTGAATGACTAATTTGGCGCACGTATCTGTAGGTACTTTGGATGCTTTTTCTATTCAATGCTGGAAACATGTGATGGATCACGACGTGTAGATGGCGGTGGATGCACTTGACGTTCAAGGCGGCGAAAGAACATGCCTAAGAAAACTGATCGAGACTATTCCCTTTCTAGATTAGCCTCCCCAGCCCTACGACACACTAAATTAACGACCTCCTTGACGCCTGACTTGGTCACTCTCGACCTCAAAGGTGCTGGAGGCTGCTTCGAGTCGATATAAAATCTCTTTGGGACTTTCAAAGGTCTAGAAATGTCTTGAGATCATTAGCACATGAGGATTATAGTGCTGACAGCATCGGAACGCCCCTATTCCGAATCCAACCAGGCCGTTGTTATATCAACCGGGCGCTTGCAAGAAATTGTCAAACCCCGATCCTCTCGACCCCTGCTTTAGAAGCCGGACAATCATAGAGCCTCATCATGTCACTCAAGAACGTGTGGCACCATCGTCGTGTAGGTGAAGGGTCCGCGAAGGCTTGTTGGATTTGTTACAAGCCTTCGACCAATGTTCTCATCACCCCTGATAATAAGGTACCATAGCTAATCCGAGCACGGTGTTTTTCGGCACTCATATATGATTAGGACTTTTTCTATATATGTATCGGCCATTTGGCGGATCGTGGTTTCTGTCAGCCTGACGCAGAAGAAGCGGCGGCATTTGCCGCTCGTAAGAAGCAAGAGGACTTGGACCGTGAAATTGAGAACGTGAAGAAGGAATACGAAGAGAAGCAGAAGCTTAAAAAAGAAAAGCGTAAAAATAAAGACAAAGAAAAGGACAAGAACAAGGACAAGGATAAGGATAAGGACAAGAAAGATGAAGATGAAGACAAGCAAGACGAGAAGGAGAAGGACGAAAAGGTAAAGACGCTTGCATGCCCATAATAGCCGTCGCCAGTCGAATAACGCTCAAACAGATCAAACAACTTTCCAAGTCTAAGGACGAGTCGCAGGCTGACTCAGGACCACGTATCTACTCATTGAATAAGTAAGTTTTCGTTCACGTGGCTTAAATTTGGTTCTAAACAGATCATGATAGGAATTTCTATCAAATGCGGCTTGATCGGCTACGAACCGCTGAGATTGCTAAACGGAATCGGGAGAGGATGAAAAACCCATCCTTCTTCCCATCTGTCCCAAGCGGTGACCCCTCGTCGAATCCCCAATAAAGAGCAAACCATGCCTTTGCAGGACAATATGTGTGCTGGCTCGCTAGGTCAGATGTTCCTTCAATTAGCCACCGTCGAGCGGGGAATGTCGCCTTGGCATGTTGTTCGCCTGCTCACACTGCATTGGCTAGCCGCTGGTCCGATTACTGCCGCCAGCCTTGAGGTTCCTCGACTGAGTATCCTGCAGTCAGCAATTAGCGGCAGGTCACTAGATGTGCTTACCGAAGCATCAGGCGGTATCAACTGGTGCATCGCAGAATTTCCCCGTTCCTAGAGATAGATCAGTTCAAGCGCCTGGGAGCGCTTTCTGATGCATGCGGGCCAATTCATTGAAAGTTTACCACCATTGCAACCGCTTTAGCTTGAATGAGCTGTTGTGTGGACAGATCTCTTATAACATTGTTCAACGATCGAAGGCCAACAATAATCGGCTCATTGGCGAGAGTGTTATTTTAGGTATGTCCAATAGATAGTGAAGCGCGGCCAGCGCTCTTCCCGCACCTACAATACCTTAATTGGCGCCGCATGGTAGGTTTATTCTTAGGGATCAGGAGAGACCAGCCAAACATTCAGCACACGTACGTCAATCATACTCACGAGACACAACGCCAGCTTCTGCTTCCTACCTGCACCATCTAGATACCGATCATACAAGCAGCAGATATCAAATGTCCACGCAGCTTACATTTGACGTGCCGTGCAGGGGTAGATGCTGATACCGGGCAAGAAAGCGATTGGTGAAAGCCTCTACGTGCGATGAACCACGCCCATTGACCGATGCTACTAGACCTTGGCAATCCTTTCAGCTGCCAGCACGTCGAGCTTGCTGACCGCTTCTCAAAGGGAGAGGGAACCACCAGCGCCGAATTGGGTAAAGGAGCGGCCCAACCACTGAAGCGATGGCTGCTCCTTGACCTTTCGGCACGGGATGCATCTGCATGAAAGATATCTGCATTACGACCACGATGGTCACGAATACCGAGCCCACATGCAAGATCTGCCATGAGGTGGAGTTTCCCATCCTTTGGACCAATCCTCTCTGACTAAAGACGAGGTCAAGCGAACGTAGCGTAGCAGACCCTCTTTACTACAGACTGCTGGCACCGTTTCATTTCTGATCTACTTCCAGATGGGGACCCAGCTGCAGGACGCGATGGACGTGACGTGCACGAATTGAATTCTACCATGGGCCGGGACAACTTCCCAGTGGTCTTTATGTTCAGCATCAGAAGCTTGGCGACTTTGTCAAATGGGGCGACATCCGGTTCGACAGCAAGGACGTCCAACCCCTCGTGGGTAGAGAACGTCCAATCACGGGGACTCAGGTCGAAGATCACATTGCTGGGATCCCGTTCTGTTATGCGGTGTATCAATATATGTACCAGCTTGCATTCAGCGACATCGTACAGCAGGTGTCAGTTCCGACAACGCCCGACCAGACGCTTAACGATGAAATTGAATCGCAATGGAAACTGATCAGTGTCTCTGAAGTAAAGTGCGGATAGTAGGCGACATAAATGGGTCGTTGGTAGCAGGAGAGCGGTGCGTAAGAGTCCCACCATATGCGTGTCGTGAACCCGTAACAGAAAGGAATGGAACGGGATGCGGCTATCCATCGGCAAAGCAGCGTCATCTTGAACTCAAGATTGCGCCAGGAATTTCAAGCAGGCTAGCGTTGGCTCCTTGATATGCATTTCAATCACTATATAGACTCTTGGCTACGCTATCCTCTCTAAGGTTCCCGTCATCCAGTTTCTGTAACCCGTGCAAGAGTCTCTCTCATATGACCGTTCCTTTGGCAAGTGACTTGACACCGAGTCATTGCGAAGAACACACTTCCACCCTGGGAAGCATTCTGCATCTACAGTTGTCTAGAAACGCCACGGATGTGCTTCGGGCTCTAGTCACTGACGAGGCCCTGGCAACAGAGTCCGACGTGCAATAAATATCTTAGTCAGACCTATTTGGCCCATGACCACCAAAACCATCAATGCTGATTTGGGGGCCCCACATATATTACGAACAAAATACAAAAGTCGTCGCAGACAGCACCGGAAGCGGATAATGGTTAATGCGCTTGTGCTTGCGCAAAGGTCCATCTCTGATAGATAGATAGATGAATACCAAGTATCGAGCCGAATCGGAATTGACTCGGAAAACCACACCAGGAAATCTCGGAGATGGGCGACCATGCCATCCCACAAGGCTGAGAAAGTTGCTTCTGGGCGAGCCTAGAATCCAGCCCGCACACTCGCGTGCACACACTCAAGCGAGCAGTAGGTTACGGATTACGTCTAGCCTACAAATCCCTCCCTCCCTCCCTCCTCCTAGCATGCTACTGCAGCCTCGCACTCGGAATCGGGGAATCAATGCCCCAAAACCAAAAAAGCAAATATACACCAAAAAAACAAAGCAACCCGTTGTGATTGTCTAGAGAACATTCAAAGTTTCTTCGCTAATTATATCTCGGAATGGGGAATTTCCGAACTTTGCTGGTGTAAAGGCGCTCTCAACACACAGAGCGTAAATTTAGCAGAAAAGGATTTCATGTGATGTGATGGAGGGTCGCACAGCGATCATCTGATCCGAATTGCAGTGCTATTACAGCGCGGACAGGACCAGACGAAATCTCAGAATCCTTCCGAACGGCTGTATCCGCTCCGCCAGCAAGCCAGCCCAGCAGACCCGCGTTGGGCCAGCAAGATTTTTGGCAGGATTGCGATGCGATGCTAACACACACACACACACGCACCCAAATTAGATTGCATCCCATCCCATCCCATACGTCGGACTTTTTCTCTTCTCCTTCCCGTTTCTTGGGATCGAGTGCGGCGTACGGAGTACGTTTCGCAGAAATTTCTCTCTTTCCATATTAGTGGGTGGGTGGTGTGGTGGCATGTAGTTTCGAACTTTACTCGCCCCTTTCTTGCAGTGCAGTTTGTGCAGTTGCGCAGGATCCAGGAATTCTCAAGGTTCCATGGGTCTTTGCGCGTTTCGGGAACCCCGATAGCGGGCGCACTGCACACATAAGAAATCTTGCAATAATTAACGGAGTTATTGGATGATTTGCTAAGTTGTAGGTAGTGCTGCAACCTACGTATATCACACAACGGTAACGTTAGGTAGCCACATTAAACGAGTCAGTAGTGGCTGTAAGGTAGGGTAGGTATATTAGTTAGTTTAGGGCTGGGGGCCAATACAATTGACGCGATACAATGCCCATACAATGCTCATAGTCCGTAGAGTGTAGGGATCTGCCAAGTGAAATTCGCCATCGTTTTCAGCTCGTACGGTTTAAGATCGCTGCGCGCTAGATATATAGTACTAACTTCCAGAATTAGACACTTACACACGGCTACATCAGTACGCCGCGGCCCTACGTGAATAGATACGTTAGCAGATTTGACCTGTTCGCACTACACAAGACACCCTAGTTCGGATCTACGTATCCGAGCGACGGGGAACAGGCCTGTATCGATGTGTGTTTCTAACCCACCACAAGGTGCGACATACATTTGAACATACGCCGTCTATACGCATCCCACATGCAGTAGCCAAGTATCACAATTTCGAAACTTCTTCTTTCGGGTCCGCCTGTTGATGTCATAGATGGCGCGTCGGCGGCTCCGGAAGGAACTTCTCGCACTTTCGTTGGTGAAGGAATGTTTGAGTATGTGGGTGGCTCGGCCCGCCATCGATTATGTAGTGCTACGTTGTACAGATACACAGCTCCTACATACGTCACCGGTAAGGATTGGAATAGAGTGGAGGGCGAGGCAAGGCAAGCCTCCACCACCTACATTACTGGTGGCGCACAAGGCTCGTGGCGAGCGCCTTACATGTCGCCTTGTGTACTGCCTCGCGGCGGCGTTGTTTTCAGCCTTCGTTGTTTCTCGTATGAGCAATTGATAATTTCCCCTGCTTTTGGGTTTTACGTTGTGGACATCATCTTGGATCTGTTTGGGTGCCCCTTTAGGAAGGTAGATATGTAAGGGATATGCAGTTTGGTAACCCTTTAGCAGATCGATTTTTGAATGTCCAAAGAGGAAGTTTAGAACACCATTGTGCTTGTGCGCTCTTGTTGTGTGATTGAGTAACCTCTCATGTTACATGACGGGCATGTGTTGATTCCATGACGGTGTATTGCTTATTACGAACTGCCATTTTACCAGCTGCTTACTCCATACAAGGCGATGGGCTTTTCATCTTGACTCGTTCTTGCTGATGGTGTTGACGATGACGATGATGCCCGTTTCAACAATCGCTTTCCAAACCAGGGTTAGGTTTTTGGGGCCGAAACAGTGCATGTTTCGATGCATTGCACTATAGTATGGGGTGCTTTTGCGATAAGCGACGCATAGCAGTCCCGATTTATCGAATGCCATAAGGCTCTCGTGTATATCCCACTTTAGGAAGCGGTGAAATACTTACACGCGTGTTATACTGGTGGCGTCCTGACGAAGCCGGTCCTAAGGTCGCGCGCCGTCACCGTGATGTGGGCATGGATATAAGAATTGATGGCGGAAGGTTATTTGGCGACGGAAACGAATGGCCATCCATGTAAATCTAATGCTGAATTTCCTCATTCAACGGCCGTTAGGTGTCGTGTTTTAACCAAATTGATAAAGTGTTCAGCCTCAGCTCTCTGTCTGACCGTAATCCGGGGCGAGGTTGTATCCCTCTTGTTCGCACTCGCGTCATGAAAATGAGGTCAAATTTAATGGCCAGGGTGCAGTAGGGCGAAAATTTGACATACGGCCGGTGAGGAGGTGAGCGCATCTCACCGCAAGGCGACGCGATGGCGCCGTAAAGGCGAGGCGTGCCCACCAAACCCAACCCTAGAGCGGCACGCAACAAAACAAGGCTTCAGATAATTGGACGTCTTCATTTGCCTTTCACAGCATAGCGTAGGATAACGGGATCGAGCCTCCGATACCGACCGACCAGACCGCTGCTCTCGATAGGAAACTAAAATCTGCAGAAGGCACGAGCAGGAACACCATGCATGTCCGTGACAAGCGGGCGAGCAAGCAATCAACCAAGTAAGGAAGAACTGTAACATGACCGTTGAACTACCATGACGACAACGAGGAAGGTGGATGGGGGATCCGGATCCAGAGAGCCGCAACGTGGGAGAACCATGGCTGATCGATCATCGTCGTCAGACGCGCAGCATGTTGCAAAGAGGAAGGAACCAAATCTTCAGAGGGAAGAATGAAAGACTCGAAAATTTTCTCGACTTTTCTCCGCTTGAAGTTTCTGCATGTCTTAGTTCCCGGGGGGAACCCTGACGTTAATGTCGCTGCTGATGACGATGATGATGAGGTGGGCGCTCGCGCGGGTTTTGCCTCTTTGCAGCAATGCCGTACATATTCAGGCCTCCCCTTTCGAGGGCCAAACCGACAAAGACACGCAGTTGGTTGAACGCAACAAGCGCCAAGCACGACGATAGACGCTGCTCTTCCATCGACGGCAGGAGACCCTAGTCTGAGATCCCTGGATGCTTGTGCATCTTCGGCTTTTGCTCTGTTTTCTTTGAATGTGACAGTGACCGCTGCCGCCTCCAAGGTCCGACCATGTGGGATGTAAGAGCCCGGCGTATCGTTGATCCAGGATAAGGAGGGCGTATCAGTGACAAATTTTAATTCACTTTTCGGATTCGAGCGTCGGTGCAAATTTCCCGGGTTACGAACGGCCATTGATCACGTTTCGTGAGAAGTACCGACAGAGAGAATCATCTGCTGCTGTGTTGGGTCCTTTTCCAGTGCTTGCCTGATCGCCAATACCTGCGGACTTCGAAATCTACTACAGTAGGGATCTTCCTTTCTCTCGTGTGTCCAGAACCATCGCAGGTAGCATCGTTTCTATCAGAATAAGCCCCCATATGCATCATTGCCTTATGAATTTTGGAAATGCGGAGAACTCAAGATAACAGTCATGCCCCAAATCTTAATCTAGCCTTTTAAGGAAATCATTCAGTATTGTGGAGGATGACCCGGACATCGTGTAAGCGCGTCGACGGCTTCGGGAGCAATGCATATTGTTGGGTGTAGCATGCAAATCTGTCTTGGTAGATCATACTGGCTTCTACAATGACTTGGTCACGCCGGCAGCAGGATGATATCTGTGCTCTTCAGCGTAGCAAGAGGCGACTGCAGGACCAGAAGATACGGCCAGGGATCCCGCAAGTCAATGTTGAATGCAGAGTCCGGGCAAAGATGATTTGAAGTATGACATAAGCGCTAAACCCCCCTGCGCGTGTTTGACGGGCCCATGGACCAGCGTTGCACAGATTCCACGGCCCTGCGTTTCAATTCTGGGACATTCAACACGCTCGTTGGAGAATCGACCGCTCAGCTGTCCAGAGTTAGCGCGCGGTTGGTTTAGATGTAACGGTGAACAGGAGGTGGTGGACCATGCCTTTACACGGATGCGGTCCACAAGCTCACATCTGGGAGCAAGTTCCAATGCGGTTTGAATGGATATGTTCTGAACGAGTGAGGCATGACTGTTGCTGTCCAATGACTTATTCTGGTCTTTGGAGCGACTACTCCGTACATTGCCCTCGGCTTTCACCATCCCATATTAGAGTGCTTAAGACGCGTCGCAGGCACCTCAAATGCGGAATCACATAATCAAATGATAATATCTGAGACATTGTCAACGAGAACGCATGAAAATGCTGTGCAACAATGGCGGAGTAATTATCCAGACTAGACAAGCTCAATATGGATGCCGACCCTTGTCTTCAAAGGTCGACTAACAGTGCGTTCCCGCTGCTGTTCGCAGCGAAAGTGTCCGTCAGCCAAAACATGGCGTTGGGTATAACACGACGAGAATAAGAATTTCGGCTGACAGGCGCGTGTCTCGCACGTTTGCAGACGTGGGGTATAATATACCTTTGTCGATTCTGACAGTTCTCATTGATAATGAAATACTTGCCGTCGGGAAGTTGCGCGCAATGCGATCGGATCGGAGTGCCTAAAGAGATCTCAGCCTCAAGTCGTACTGCTCACCGTTCCACAAGATTATCATCTGCTTTGGTGAGGCGATGGTTGGTGGAGATTGGCCGAAGGATGTAGGCAAACGAGGCTGATAATAAGATTTCTCACCCTTTGAATGAATAGTCGATTCCCAAGTAGGGCGGTCAAAACATCGTACCCACGCCTTGGCACTGCTGAAGCTCGCCCATGGCTCCACGGCGACAGTCACAAAGGTCTGTCTCACCGCAACCTTCCGAGCGCGCTGACACCACCTATGGATAATTTACAGAGTAGAAGCACTCGGCTCCGATTCTGTGGTGGAACCTGGATCCGATTACATGTCAATGAGGGTGCAAGCCCACCCTGTGCTTAATCATAGACAGGGCTTTCGAAGACCAAGTATAGATGATAGGATATTGGAGCCTCATGATTTTGATTATGTCATTCATATGTAACGTGGAATGAAAGGGAATATGCAAACGACCTTTTCAAGCGAAATGGTAAGTGTGGGTGTAGTGATCAGGAACGTAAGAAAAAAAATCAAGACCAACTTGGAGCATCCCATCACTTGACGCCCACCATACAAGACACCGGCCAAGATGCACCAAACCATCCAAAGACTGAGACCAGAAAATTGTGCCAAAAAGGTGGCTACCATTTGAATAAAACGCCGTCATCAGAGTCGTAATTGGTGTGGGTACTAACAACGCAAGCTCTCCCGAGCTG
The DNA here is from genome assembly GCA_001007845.1 of Nigrograna mackinnonii. Taxonomy (NCBI): domain Eukaryota; kingdom Fungi; phylum Ascomycota; class Dothideomycetes; order Pleosporales; family Nigrogranaceae; genus Nigrograna; species Nigrograna mackinnonii. The sequence continues at coordinate 392,983 of JGVQ01000244.1, read as the reverse complement.
AGATGAGATGAAAAGAACGCAATACAACCTAGAGTCAAAATTTTTTGAAAAGTAGGAATCGGCGAATGCAGGCCCCGTGACAAATGAAACAAAGCTGCAACTTTGAAGCAACTCCAGTACCTCCACGACTGGAAGAAGTGAACAATAGGGTAATCCAAGAAGATGCTCGGCAGCATGTCGATGGTGCGGATATATGTTGCAACGCAACCGCAGGGAAAAAATGCCGTCCACAACGAAAGATGCTTGTATGCTACGCTCAATTCAATGCACACCTAAGCCGCCCAACGCCTCATGATTCATCGTGTGCTTCGTCGATAACGCCTGGTTTTGGAGCGAGAGGGGTCACGGTCGAGGATCCGGCAATAGAGCCAATGGAGCCAACGCGGTCCTTGGGAGGTGGCGGCTCGTCCTTCATGCACGCATTCTCTAGCATATTCGTCCACTTTCCACTCGTGCCAGCATGACTATGCTTCAAGTGTTGTCGAAAATGATCGGCGCGGAAAAACTTCTTTGCCTGGTTGCACTCGCCGAACTTGTGCACGTGATTCAGGTGCTCGGATCGGGCGTCCCAATTCGCGGGATTAGGGAACTCCTCACCGCAATAACCGCAGACATCGGCCGCGGCAGAGTGCGTTGGAGAGGGGTGGAACGCTGCACGCACACCTGCCAGCGCAGCGCACGACCATGAATGACGCCGAAGATGGAGCGAGTTCTGATGCCGTTCGGCCTCGTTCTTGTTTTTGAAACGGTTCGGGCAGTATTGACAGGTGTACTGCTTCTCTAGCTCGTGGATACTGAGACGGACTGTCAGCGTGCACTGTGGGTTTAGAAATGGCGGTGGGGAAACCGTCTCGCGTGACACTTACCGCAGCTCTTCCTCGCTGTCGAATTTCTTTGGCTTCTTGGGGCAGCACTCGCAAATGTAGGCGCCTGGCAAGCGGCTGGACACAGAATTCTGCCTCGAGTGCAGGATGCTGTCAGTCGACATCTTGCGGATTTGAGGATGTTCGTTCTCAGAGACTCCACGTTGATGTGGTCTCGATAACGACCCACGCGGACTGGGGTTTAGTGATCTACTAGCTGCATATGGCGACACGGGGCCTAGTTCCGCCTCCGCCGAGGGAGACAGCGCACTGGGCGATAGACGCTGTTCTCCGCTGTAGCTGGTCATGCTGCTCGCTGTCGAGAATCCGTACGAGGAGGCAAACGATGCCGTACGTTGACTTAGAGATGAGGCTGACGAGAGCGATCCTTGGTTCACCTGGAAGCGTGACACCGGCGAATTGCGGCTGACTAGCATTTGTGCCGAGCGGCGGTGGTACAGGTCCGTATTGCCACTTGCTGTCGGGCGATCCTCACGAGCTGCTTCCGAGGGTGGTGATGAGGCGCGCCGCTTGAGACCTGCTTTAGGCCCTGCCTGATACTCCTCAGATCCTGCGGGGCTTCTGTCGTTGATGTTGAGATCGCGTATCCCACTTTCTTCCACGCCGAATTCGGGTTCCGAGAAAATGCTGTGATCGTAGCTTCCACGGTGCTGCTGAGACGCTATGCTGTCTTCAAGGGTGCCTGGAGTGGAAATGCTGCCGAACCGGCGCTGGTGCGGGTCTGCCGATCCGGGGTCAAACACAGGGCTGCGGAAACCAGAATAGGATGGAGAGATTGCGCCTGACGGAGGCCAACGTGAGACGGGTGACTCGATTGAGGAGGGGTGCCGACGCTCTGGCACTGACAAAGGCTTTAGTTGCCCGTTGAGTTTACTGAATGAGGTATGTGTTGGAGGCTCCTGGGCGCTGACAGAGAGGAGTGGAGGTGCTGTAGTTCGAGTTGGCGTGTTTGGTGTATTGGGGCCACCAATTTTCGAGAGCAATTGCTTGTCGTACGCGTGGGAGGAACTTTCGAGGGCCTTTTGTCCTAGTTGTCTCTCACTTGTGAATCTGTTGGTAATCATGGTGCGAAGTCAGTCAATGTACCAGGATTAAGATAGTAGTAGAGAAAACAATTGCCTGGTGTGGGGCGGAGATAACCCAAACCAGTGGTTGACAACAGAAACCTCTGCAGTGACTGCTCTACAAGGATTATGTCCCCATAGAGCACCCAACTGGTTCCAATGGTATACCGACGAGAAAGTGCTATATCGGCGTGTTGCCGAAGTCGCCATCTTCCGTAATTCATAATCATTTTTAGAAATCAGATCTTACCTGTGGTTTCCGAGGGTCGGCCGAGTGTTGGCGCCACGGTCTTCGTCGCTATGCTCCAGGCTATCTGCTGAGCTCATTCCGTCTAGGGACCTCGAGGCAGATGTTTCTCGGCCAACGAAGGGACGCCCGCGGTCGCCATTATCACCAGGTCTTTCTAATGGTTGTGCCCGGGCATGGGGGGCACCACCAAGAAGGCTTGAGCCGGGCTTCACGGTACCAGGTCGTGGGCCTCCAAAACCAGTACCGACGGTGTTACCCCATTGCCAACCAGGATCTTGGCCGTCGGCGAGCTCTCCAATGTAACGGGGAGGAGGTAAGGGCGGAGGAACTTCTTCACGCGCTCGGGGAATGGCCATGGCTCCGGAAGGGCTTGGGAAGGAGGGGCGGCGGTGATGATGAGGCAGCGGGTAGCGGTGGAGAGGAGCAGAGTCATATATCCGTATCGAAGGGGTGGAACTTGCGGGCGACATGGTCATGGTTGGCGGGAGGGTTGGGCGAGCGACAGGGGGCTCGCCACGGGAACGGGGGGACGAGGGCAGGGAGGCAGCTGAGGTGACGAGATGGTGCCTGAGTGAATGATTCAAGGAGGCCAAGTGTGGCGACGATAATGTGTGCAATGGGTGCAGAGGACTGGATAGTCGACGCGGAGCGCTTTGGCCTTGATGCCAGCTATAGTTGGCAGTAGGGTTAGCCTGGCGAGCGCCACGGACTGACCGAAACGGCTTCGGCCGGGGTTGGGGTGGGCAAGGGAAGGAATTGGCCAGCAGCGAGAGTAGCGGCAGAGGATGCCATGCAACGGCGACGTTGGAGAAGAGTTTTTTTTTCTTTCTCCTCCTATCTTCCGTTGCAGAAGAAGAAGGGGAAAAAAAACGAGCGGCGCGCAAACGAGTGCAGGAGGGCTAGCACGTCGTTGGATGGAGAGCTCGGCGTTGTGGCAGCAACCATCGTAAATGGCGGTCCTGCGGGGGCGCTAACAGCCATAGGGCTGAACCAACCCTAAAGGTGCGTGAGGCTCTGGCTCTGGCTTTCGCTTTCGCTCTGGCCTCTTGCCTTTGGCGTAGGTTCAGAATCAGGCTCAGGCTTCTTCTGGCGCGCCGTCTCTCTCTGTCTCTGTCGTGGTCTGCCGTTGCTGGCTGTTTCGTTCGCTGATAGCTCTCGCTGGCTGTCGCTGGCTCTGCCCCCTCCTTCGCCCTGGCCACGCGCGCGCGCGCAGAGCAGCAGCTTGACAGGAGAGCATTGGCCAGGGCTGGCGGTGGACAAGGCGGCGCAAAGCTGAAAACAAATAAAATGGGTTGACGTACGTACCTTCTTTCGCCGCACCGCCACGCGCTCTAACGCAGAGCTGCAAAGACGCAGGGAGCGGTGCGTATTGGGGTTGAGGTCTGCTCGATGGAGCGGATCATATGACTATTTCACTTGTGGGCAGTCGAGGTTGCTGTTCGCTGGGCAAGGCGCATGGTATCACCCAAGGGCCATTCCACGTCCAAGAGCTAGCAGTCGGAGCACAACCAACAGCCGTGTGAGGACTGGGGGAGTTGCTCAAACACAGCTCGGTCGCGGGGAATGCTTCGCGGAGCAGCCTCGCCGCCTTGCGGTGCACGACGCAGCACAGAAAGGGGGATTTCTTTGCTCAGGAGACCAACGGCGGCAGCCCATGCGTGAGCATCGGCCTTGAGGATTGTAGTGGAGCCGCTGGGAGTGGCGGGGGGAGGGTGAGCAACGAAGTACAAAAGGGAGAGAGGTATGGTAGGAGGTGAGAAGAAGAGAGGTGAGAGGTGAGAGGTGAGAGGTGTACAAGACAGGGACGGTACTGCTGGGGAGGGCGAGAGAGAATTCAGAGCAGAGAGCAGCAGTAATGAGCAGTGAGCAGAGAGAGAAAGCTCGCTGGCACACAGACAGCCCATCCCACGGGGGACGCTCAGAGCATAAAGCACCCGCCTGCACAGGGCAGAGAGAACCCAGCAAGCCCGTTAGTCGGCCGTGGTTGGATTGGTTGTGGTGGGCCGGCCTGTTCGGTGGAGGTGCCCAGGATCACAGGGATTTTCTCGTGCCCTCGAGCGATGGCGTCTGCGCCTGCGTCTGCGTCTGCTTGCTTGCTGCTTGCCCAGGTGCTTGCTGCTCTCTTCCTCTGCTCTCGTCCTGCTACTAGTCTGGTCTGCGGTCTGCGGTCTGCGGTCTGCGGTCTGCGTCTCTCTGGGTTTCTTTTGCTTGTGCTTGTTCCGCAGCTTCCTGCGCCTGCCACCTAGCCCCCTTCCCTTTCCTTCCCATCCTTTCCCTCCCCCTCCCCCTCCCTCTCCCTTCCCTTCCCGTCTCGTCTCGCCTGGCACCCACATACAGACTCACACACGCTCGCTCTTTTTCTGTCCTAGGGCTGGCTGTTCCAGAATGGCCTTTCCCTTTCTTGTCCTGCCCTATACTCCTGGCATGGCATGGCATGGCATGTTCTGCCCTAACGAACCTTACTATTAGCCACAGGGCAGGGCCATGAACCGTAATTCCCCCATCCCCCACCACAACCGCAACCACATCCAACACCACCACTGCACCACCACTACACCACACCACACCGCACCACACCCATTTCCATTCCCGCGTGGTACAGCGTCAAAGCGGCGGCGGCGGCGGCGGCGGACCTCCGCCTCTGAGGGGGCGTTGAATTACATACACAGCAGCACCAGAGAGATCTCTGTCGCTGCTACACCCCGACACAGTGGGTGCAGGGCACACACCCAACGGCGGCCTTTGTCAGACTAATCAATCTACATAAACAGGCCGCAGCCCTGCAGGCCGTTTTTGATGATTGCGCAGGACAAGACTGGACGGGCATGCGGGCAGCCAGGCAGGCAAAAGCCCGATCTACATGGACGTCAGTCAGATTCGGGACAACTTGCAAAAGGTCAATTGAACCTGACCATTACCATGATGATGACCGTGACCTTGGCCAGCACGCGCAGCAGACTTGACCCACTCCGACCACCCGGCAGTTTGGATCAACGAGGAGCAGCAAGCGGCGGCCAGCAGCGCAGTCAGTGGCCACCACCTGCATCCATTCCAGCAGATGGATGGGCCAGCAAGCCGACAGGCAGAATGGCACAATGGGTCAAGTCCTGGATGGCGTGCGGCCTGAGGCAAGAGTGATCTGACGCCAGACATCCAGCATTGGACATATTCGAGTTGATGGACTTGACGCTATTACTCGAGAAGCCCAGTCCATGCTCGTGTCGACTGGGTCCTTTGGTCTCACGGTCCACCACCGTCTCCACCACCGCCCGCACCAGCGTCTTGGTGCAGAAGCCGGACAGGGCCTAGGATAGATTTGACGACGCGCGGGAGGCGGGACGTAGGCGGGCTGGGCGTCGCCCTCGTAAGGCTGCGTTTTTGCGACTTGCGACGACTGCTCTACCCTGCCCTGCCTCGCCCTGCCTTGCCCTGTCCTGTCTTGTCTTGTCCTGCCCTACCACCCTACCCTACCCTACACTAAAATACCCTCCCCTACTCTACGCACCAGAACCTGCCCCCGCACCCGCACTTGGAAACTTGGACCTTGCCTTGGGACCATGGACCTTGGACCTTGGACCTTGGATTTGTGGATTGGTTGTCTCTCTCGCGCTCACTCTGTAGGTAGGTAGTGCTTGCTCTCGGCCCCGGAACATATGACTACCCTCGGATGAATCGTTCCTGTGCCTCCCTCTTTCCTCCACCTCCACTGCCCACCCATCCAACCACCCACCCCCCCTCATCCCCATCTCCCTCTCTCCCGAACGCTCATCCCGATGGGCCTGACCTGCGGTTGATCTTTGTTGATCGATGCGGCTTGCATTGAGGGGGAAACATCCACCGACCATCCATCTCATCTCAACTCAACATAGCCGTGATCCAACCCAGTCTCCACTGCTGCAACTGACCTTGTGAGCCGTAATTGAACTTGGTGGCGGTGCGTATCCCTCCCATTGCCGCTAGCCCTCTCATTTAGATAGAACAGGCAAAAAACTCCCTGTGCCCTCTCAGCGCCTCCCCTGGCTATGTAAATTGCTGGATCGTTATAGGACGCATTGGCCACCCAATGCGTGTGGATGGACTGGTGGAAGACGACGACGATGATGATGATGCCGATGATGATGATGATGATGTCGCAGCTATTGCTGGAGCACGCTAGATCTTGGACAGCAACTATTCATCGCTTCTCGGATGGCTCCCTGGTCCGTTGCCATCCGGGGTGTTTGGCCCTAAAAGGGCTGTGGGAACGCTACGTTGTACTGGAAAAAGGCTTCATTCTCCCAGTGCATTGGCGAGCTGCAACACTGTCTTGATTTCTGCAGAGACGGGTGCCAACTGGGCAACAACAGACCCGCTCCCTGGTGCAAATCCTCTCTCGAATGCCGAGCGTAGTAGCGGTAGCCCATTGCTCCGTCCGGCGGAAATGAGGAGATGACAGACTATGAGCCACGGTGATGCGGTTAACACGTTGGTTCACACATGGCAAGATGGAGACAGAAAAAAATCAGGACGGCCTGCTGCAGGGACTCGAGTCTGGTCCCGTTTCAAAGGCATCGACCTGCCCAGTTGGGGATTGTTTCGGACGAGTTGCTGGAAGGGCGCCAGTGAACCCAAGGCCAGATGGCTCGTGGGGGACGCTTCGAACCACATGCTAGGTAGGTCCTTGAGTTACTCCCCTAGATAGGAGGAGGCGGGGATCGCTCCGACCAGTCCTTGCGGTGGATCGTGCTCGTAGGGCTGTGGAAACCCTCCGGGCACTTGTCACAGCGAAATCACATTGGCGGGTCGTCACTCGTCAATCTGCCACTGCGACACTGGCACCATGCTTTTTTCCTTTCTTTTGGCCCCGCACACCACTCACGCCCGCCCGCCCGCACACACACACACACGCACACGCACACGCATACACACACACACACTTGCACACACACCACACCATGCACGTACACTCGCTCCTCGACCTGGGCGTAGACGTAGACGTAATCGCTAGACAGTCTCAAGTAGTAGTAGTAAACCGTTCTCTGTACCTCGCCGACCTGGCTGTCTCACCTGAGCATCGAGGATTACCCAAAGCAGTCATTCGCCCGTAGTGTGGTTGCTGGTGTACCTTATTATTACGTCGACCCTCCAACGCCCTATCATCCTTGGTTGTTGAGCCTCGGCCAAAAATTTCGAGCCTCACCCTACAACTTCACACACCACACCACCACTACCCTCACCATCATCACCCTCCCGCCAACCTCCGCTCCTAGGCCCCGGCGTAGACCCAGAGCCCACCTCATCTCCTTATTGACCTAGGCCCGCGAATCCCGACCCTCTCCTCGACTCGCCCTCCGACCTGGATCGGAGCCCTAACTGCATCGCCCATCCAGCCCGCCATGGCCCTCATCGATAGAGTGCCGGGAGATCTGAAGCTCTACATCGGCGGGTACGTGACGCCAGCCCCTTACAGACTTTGCACATGGCGCCCCGGCCTTGTTGCGGCACCACATGCATCTTGTGCCTGACGAATGGCTGTATAGAATGTTCACATTACGCCGGCGCGACGCTCTCCAGCAGGCTAACATCACACACGTCCTCTCGGTCCTGCGCTTGCCGCTGGACCAGAGCCTTTTCAGCCCCTTCAAGCACATGGCCGTCGAGGTCGACGATGTCGAAGATGAGAACCTATTGGAGCACTTTCCGGCCACTAATCGCTTTATCCAGGAGGGTCTCGATGGCGGTGGCGGCGTCCTCGTGCATTGGTAAGTAAAGATCCCAGCACAGCTGATGCTCGCACGTCCAAACCCTCGATCATCACAATTAGTTTCCCATCTTGGCAATTTTGCCTTCTTCAAAGCCAGAGAGGGTCCTTCTGCACTGTTGTTCCTTACATCGTTGCACGGTAGTCTCCTGCCATCCACGCGTCCCTGTGTTTTGAGTTCTTCGCGCGGTCTCCCAAATCTCTGCAAACCTTCCGTTTTTTGAAAGGCTTCCTCCGCTCCACCTACACCGCTCGTTTGCCACTCTATTCTTTCCAGCCACTCGTCGCAGTATGCCAACCTCCATTCTCTTTCTAGTGCCATGGGAAAATCACGATCGGCTACATGTGTCATCGCTTATTTGATGCAAAAGTACAACATCAGCGCTTCCGACGCCCTGTCCCATGTACGGCAAGCACGCTCCATCTGCGAGCCAAACGAAGGTTTCATGAAACAGCTGAATCTGTATGGTGAAATGACCATGCCTGAAAATATTGAGGAAACACCCGCATATCAGCGATGGTTGTATCAACGCGAGGTGGAGTTAAGTCGTGCCTGCGGCCAAGCCCCTGAAGCAGAAAAAATTCGCTTTGAAGACGAGCATCACACCGATGGGTCTGCCGAGTTTGAGTTGAGATGTCGCAAATGCAGGTATGTGGGGAATTGTTACATGCCAGTCACCGCTCAATGCTACTCGCACTTGGAAAACATGTTTTCATGGCTGTCGTCGCCCTACGCGGAGCGCTTACTAGATCGACAGGCGACCGCTCGCAACATCTCAATATCTTAATTCGCATCAAGCCGCCCCCAACGCCAATGCCAAGAGTGTAGAACAACCGGTGACACGCCCTTTATCCAATTGTGCTCACTACTTCCTAGACCCACTGTCGTGGATGCGGCCAGAGTTGGAGCAAGGCAAACTGGACGGCCGGCTCGAGTGTCCCAAGTGTCGCACAAACGTGGGCAAGTACGCCTGGCAAGGGATGCAATGCAGCTGCAGCGAATGGGTTGTCCCGGGAATCAGTCTGTCCAAAGGTCGAGTCGACGAAGCTCGGAAAGCAGTAGCCGAGATCCGCCGTCCGCCAGGCTCAGTGCCATCTTCTTCGCCTATCTCAGCCCCATCGAGGCAGAACCTGTAGGAGTAGGATCTTGAACTGGAACTAGGAGATAGAGATGGATTAGACGGAACATGTTCCTGAAACTCAAAGTTTGACACCAGGCGTCCAGATGGTAAGACCCAACTATTATCTTACTTGTTAGCCTCGCGTATCCCAAGGTTAGTGCTGCAGAGAAGGGAAAAAGGCGCTCATCACGTGATCAAGATATCCACCTGCAACTTACACCCTCGGACCTCCACTGCCTGGGGCACGTTGAGGATTAACAAAGTTGCCCCGAGGTAAACCTTCCCTTCTCCAGAACTACCAGGCATGGACGGTCCTTCTAGGCAGCAGAAGAGCGCATCCGCCTTATCGCTACCTTTAGATATCAAAAGTCTCCGACCACGGATCTACATAGCCCGCATAGCGACACGAATCGCGAATACCCCTTGTACCATCCATACCCAGCCATCTTTCGTGTCATGCCGATGAATTCGCAATGTCGTCTGTAAACATTTCCCTCTTGGTACTAAATGGTGCCCCCAAAGTGCGCGCGCGCTTGTGCTTAGGCGCAGGTCAAGGAACGCCTCGTGCGCCAGAGCCATAGAAAATCTTTAGTCACGCCCCGTAAGAGTACAGAGCTCGACTTTGCGTAGGCGTACTCGCGGATAGGGCTTGCTGGGCTTTGCAACTCCTGGGGATATGTACACGACCAACCCGGTTGCAGCCTAGTAGTGCGAATTGCTCAATCTGGTTACTGTGCGCATCCACCCCAATGCTCCACAATTATCATTCTTTTGACCCATGCGTCCGTCCTGTATGGCATGGGTCAAGTCAGCACTGAAGGCCATTTTGGTTAGGTAGAGTGATAGAGTACGGCTGCCGACTGCAGTTGATCATCGGTCGGTACTCAGGCTTTTGCTGAGGCCGATGTCAATCTATCACTGTCCCGTGCGCTGGCATTGGCACTGCAGAACCGTTTCTTGGTCAGGCTGGTTGGCAATCTCCGTGAACTCACCGCTACATTATTGCCGCACTTAAGGTGTCAAAGAATACGAGATACCCCCTTTTCTACATGTGCCCATTCTAGATGGACCCTGGAATTCGCTCGGACATTCAGCAGCCTTCCTTGTGTCGAGACAATGACTTTGATCATTCCAGCTCTATAGTCAGGTCAACATGAAACGATCGGTCACACGTACTCATCCGTTCCATCAAGTTGTTCCATGGGTTAGGACTCACTCCAGCCCACTTCACTAATGCTTTGTCAACGATGCCCGCTACGCTAGTAGGTCGGACAGAGTTCACAGCAAAGGCCGAGCCGAGTCTAAGGATGGGCAAACCCCTTAGTGCCAACACACGTTACGGAGTGCTCCCTAAGCTTGGGTGCCGAACAGTTTGAGGAAATCGTACCTTCTGCGATTTGGAACGTCACATACATAACCCCTTGGCTCTGGCAAGGACGGACACGAACACTCGTCATTTCATTACGATATTGTTCTCTGCAGGCCTGTACTCATCCTTCCGTTATTTTCCAGTTTGTAGAAACCTTGGTTCTGCCATATAATTAATTTCTTACAATACAGCTAAAAGATACCTTTTCCAGCGGTGCCTAATTTAATACCTACATGACGCATATCCATCAGCAATAGACTCTAACAGGGCCGAGAAAACGAGGCACCAATCCTCACCCTCTAGCGACGTCCGAAATTTCAAATATGCGCGTCCATAGCTAATCAGTTTCAAGTATAATGGTCCCACCCTAATGCTCAACTTCACGCTTCTTTCATCACTACCAACAAAACCAACACTCGCCTATAATTGGGTATCTTGGCTTTTCGTATGTCTTAAAAGGACATAACGCGACTTCCACGACTAGTTGACCCGCTATCCTTCTCCAACAACATTACAAACAAAATTGACCCGCTCCGCGCATCCAAGCCGTCAGCATACAACACTATGGCAAACACAGCTGCCCGATTAGGATAAATCATCCAATATGGCAAACGCCAGAATCTGGTTGTGCTTCGGATAGCCCTATACGCACTACGACCAAGACCCCTCAAGGAGCTTAGTGGAGCAATTCCATGGATGTATCAAGTCTTGTTGATGAACACGTACGAAGACTAGATTACCCTTCTACCGCTCGGCATTCACCATCTACAATTGAACCGTCAGCTCGGGTGTGGATTCCCCTACCAATGCCATCTCCACGAAAACAAACGCCATTCGCTTCGTTAGTGCCCTAGTCCTCCGCAAACACGAAAACAAACGCAGCAATCGATTGATAATCACCCAGAACGTGCCTCAATGCCTCAATGCCTCAACAACTTTCTGTTTCCTATTTTCATTACTACACTGCAGCCGCCAGATACGTTTCAGCCCTACCGTTCCTCGCATACGACCCCTCTCCTTGGATGCTTTCCCCACTCTTCGCCGCAACACGTTTCCATTATTCACTCACCGATCACGCTGACCATGAGATCCAAACCTTCGCCGCAAATGCAATATGCGACATAATATCAGCCATGCTCGATTCTTAATCACTGCCACGTTGGAATCACATGGTTTCCTAAACATCTATACGAAGCATGTATGCCAGCGGCACAGCAGCCAGTGCGTATGAATGCCAACCCCGGCCCGCAATGTGTTTCTCGTCCCGTGTGTACACGGACGAAAGTTATAGGTAAGCCGCACTGACTGGCTGAGCGCCTTGATAATTTTCAAGTTGTGACAAAGGGCATCTTACCAAAAGGCAATCATTAAGAAGGCAAGTTTCTGCGTCTTGCTGACTAGGGAGGCGCTTGTATTGGTCAATCATAGCCTAAGTTCGTACAAAGCTTTCCAGCGTGGGAATGATGATGTGAGTGTTGGAATACCTAGACCCTGCAGGAATATAAACGTCTGTGCCAACCGCCACAACGGGAAAGACTAGGTAGGTGTAGGCGGTCCACATTCGTCATGCTGATGCGCAGAAAATCATGGTTCTACCGATCGGAGCGGCCGGTCGGTCGGCAAGGTATCCTTTCCATCAGATGAACGGCAGCACGGCACGGCAAGAGCGTTGGTAGATTCGGGTCGTGCAAATAGGACGCGATCCTCGTTCTCCGGTTGAATCGGCCGCAACCTGTCACACCGGAATGGTCATGGAGGAAACTACCTTCCTAGGCTGGCTGTGCTTCATGCAGAGACACAGGAATTGATTCTTTATTAGGAGTAGGTTTCTGTTGGTATGTTTAAGAGCGCCAGTGGAGAAGTGAAACGTCGGAGGCCTCGCATCAGACGCGTGTTCTAGAACTTTTACCTATGGCTCGCCCCTGCTCGATCCACCACCCACTACACCTGTATACCGCCCCAAATCGGAGAAGATACACTGCAAAACATGTCGCTGAAAAAAGAACTCAAAGTGCATCATTATTTCATCACCATCTCAAACCACACCAGTACTTGGATGTTTCAGGGTATCACGAAAAGATCGACCATCTAGATCATCACAACGGAGGGCCTTGAATCTGCATTCAGGGCGATTGCCGTCGGGTTAGGCCCCTGGGGCAAACGCCAAAAAATTTTCAACACATGCACTTACATCCAAAACTTCACATTTTGCATCCCATGCCATACTGAAATCCTCCTCTCCAATCCATCCCATCCTAAGTTTGACAATCCCCACTCCTCTGCCAATTCCTTCCCACGAACCAACCCAACTACTCATCCTCCATCCTACACCATACCGATCATGATCCCCAAACAATCCCACTCCCATAGCATAGAAGGCCCCATATCCAGAACCTGAAACGCAAGGTCCCTTCAACGCAAGAAAAATTTCTTCAATGATCCCCGCAAGTTTTTGACCCTGATATTTGCATGTTTCGTTCATCGCACGCCTAACCGCATTTTCTCACTTTGCACTTACATACATATACATACATACATACTTGATATCCATACCTAATGACCATATACGGCACTATGTTGCGTATGTCATATCTCGTATAATACGAATATAAAGTGTGGCTTGCCTTAACGAGATCGATGATCGTGGGCCAAGGTTTTAGAAGGGTTGTTGATGGTCGACGGAGATGATTGACTTTGGGGGGAGGGAAGATTTGTTTGTATACCGGTGAGGAGGTTTGTAAAGGTGTGGCTGTGAGATTGAAGGTAGGCTGAAGGTGATACCGGGAGCTACTTGCGTCTTGCTTTGTATCAAGAATAGTCCGTTGAATCATTTAGTAGTAAAGAGTTGAAGTGATAATGTTTACTTGGTCGATGCAGAAGATGTTGGGTATGTTTCAATCCCCGTATATACTAACTACATACCCTTGGATTTAGTCTTAGATAGTGATCTAGTTTACATTTTCAAAAGTCTTGATCGGAATTGTACTTGTGTTGTAGTATGCTCAGCAGATCTCCAAGCTTTTTTTTCTATGGTGGCATCGGGGCTGGGGATATACTCGATTTGACGTCATGTCGTTTTATACGTCGAGGTTGTGAAGTATTGGGGCTTAAGAGTTGGCATAAGAGAGGATGGAGTGTAGATGTAGGTTGCCAGTAAATTGATAAAAGCCTGGAATGAGGGATAGTGGTCTTGGAAGACAAAGACGCCAGCATGCGGTCTCAGAGTCAGTCAGTTAGTTCTCAACATCTAAACACGGACTTCAAAATCAAACATGGTGATGTTTTAGGATTTCTTAAGGATGCTGTTCACCATGAATGATGGCGCAATACAAGCACCCTCACCTCCCCTTCCTAAAACCGCCACACTCATCAAACCCAACCAAATCCAAGCCCACAACAATACCAAACAACCCAATCCCCTCCCCCACGAAACCAACGAGCATTTGCAGTATCCGTCCACCCCTCCCCTAAGCCACACCCTCCCCTACCCATGCCTCGCCAACACCCATCATGCTATCTAAACGAGTCATGTCAAAAAACACAGCCCAGCCCAGCCCAGCCCTAATATGCCTTATCAACCTTACCCAACCAAGCTAGGATTGCCTCGTTTTGTCTTCTCTTCTACCTAGGTATTCCGCCTTGTCATATCCCATCCCCATCCCGTCTTATGAGGCTCAATTATGCCCACCGTTGGGATGAACTAGTTAGCGGGAGCTTTTTTACGTTTGTGCTGAGGCTTGGGTCTCGGGCGAGATGTGGTTTGGGAGTCTTGGGAATGTTTCATCTTTTCGGTCTTCACATGTTGATGGGTTTTGGGATCGAGGGCTACTTCTGTCTAGTTGGGGGTCCTGATGCTGAGGGTTGAGGGTTGAGGGTTGAGGTTCTTACTTGGGTGCTTGGTCTGTGGATGGGTAGGTGGGTTGGTTGGGCGGGAGGGTGATGGTCATGGTGATGGCACGTAACTACGTCATGAAACGGCCGATATGCTATCGTATGCTATCGCATGCTAGTCACTTGCTACAAGCATACAATAAGTGCTAGTGGTAGGTGGTCAGCTTAGCACGATTAACCTACTCCTCCGTATACCAAGACGCGTCCCCCTAGATGATCCCACTCTACCTTGGATGAATGAAGTGACGAGAGAGGATCGGGCGGGGGGGGGTGGTGTTGATGGTGGGTGGCTTAGATAGGCTTGGATAAGGGGTAAAAAGGCTCAATCATCTCGGGCCAAAGTAATAACATTAGTGGTCTTTTGGGTGCTCTTGGGCGGATCTGAGCGGAAGTTTAACTCCTTCCATCACACTATCTACTCTTTTAGACTGTAATGCTACGCCACGGACGAGATTCGGCGGTGCTTGTTTGAGATAAGGTTACTTTGGATGATAGTGTTCATTTCTTTTATATTGGCTGAGGCGGGATAGGAGCTGTTTTTCTATCTCATACGTCGGCATTGCTGCTGTTGCTTCGAAGGTTGATCGAGTCCTGTAGTAGACTGAATCGGTCTCTTCAATATTCAATGGCGTGGCTCCAAGACGGGACAATCCAGATAAGTTTGATCAATTGATTCGCAATCGGGACGTTTTAAGAGAAAGCCCCCTTTGAACTATATACAAAAAATACAGCCGCCCAGGTAAAGAACATTTGATACTCCTAGATCCATAACATCAGACTCCTAGCACTTTAGCTTCGGTGTTATCCCTAGTTAGTCGGTCAACTCGGCGCCCCTAACAACTTCCTCCCTATCCTCCCTTCCCCTTCTCGCCAGAAGATTCAACGCACTACCCGCAAGAATAAACCCACACTGATCCTCACTCAAAGTGTGCTTGGTCTTGACGACCGTTTCTTTGCCATCCTTCTTGATGATCAGCTCGACCTCCCCCTTTCCGCCGCTTCGAAGCGTATCCAGAAGACCCCTCGTAGCGACCTCATCACAAGCGGTGAATGAATCATAGTCCGTCTCATTGACGAATGTCAGAGGGACAATGCCTTGCTTCTTGAGATTCGTCTCATGGATACGTGCAAATGACTTAGCGAGGATGATGCGTCCCCCGAGGTAACGCGGTTGCAGGGCAGCGTGTTCTCGAGCAGAGCCTTCGCCGTAGTTGTGCTCGGCCACGACTAGCCATTCCTGTCCTTGTTCCTTCCAGCGTTTTGCAAGTTCCGGGATGCCGGACTTGGTACCGTCCACGTCATAGGCAACGTTGACCTCGTCGGTAGCAGCATTCACGGCACCAATAAGGGTATTTTCGGAGATGTTAGGAAGATGGCCTTTGTACTTCAACCAAGGCCCAGCAGCAGAAATTGTGTCTGTTGTGCATTGCCCCTTGACTTTGTAGAGAACACGGAGTGACTCGAGTTCGGAGGCTGGAAAGGAAGGGAAGGGATCCAGCAAGGCCAGACGCGTTGATTTAGGATCAACAAGGACCTCTACACTGGAGTCAGGGACACCTGGGGTAGGTAAGAAATCGGGGTTGCCTTCTTCAAAACCAGCACTAGGAAGATCTGATCCTTTCGGTGGGGTGAATTTGAAGGGGCCAGATGTAGTCTCGATGGAGTCGGTGATGGGGTTGAAAGTGGTAGACCCAGAGTATGACATGGCCGTAATGAGTTCTGGCGAAGCAAGAAAGTTCATGGTTGAACGGTTGCCGTCATTGCGGCCGGGAAAGTTGCGGTTATATGAGGTGAAAATAGCATTATCTTCACCCTTCTTCGTGCCGTCCGTCCTTGTCCATTGTCCAATGCAAGGACCACATGCGTTTGCAAGGACTGTTCCTCCTGCTGAAGTAAATGTGGAAAGGGTATTGTCACGGTCCAAGGTGGCGCGGATCTGTTCGCTACCAGGAGTGATGAAGAAGTCAGCTTTAGGAGACAGGCCAGCAGCAGAAGCTTGCTTGACGAGTTCTTCAGCACGCGTCATGTCTTGATACGAGCTATTGGTGCAGCTTCCAATAAGGCCTGCACCAAAAGTCTTTGGCCAGTTTTTCTCTTCTACTACTGACTTAAACTTGGATAGAGGTGTCGACAAGTCAGGGGTGAAGGGGCCGTTGATGTGTGGTTCAAGAGTAGAAAGGTTGATCGTGATGACTTTGTCGTAGGCAGCCTCTGGGTCCGCACGTAATAGGTTGCCGTCCATGGGTGAAGAAGCAATCTTCTCCGCGGCTTGGGCAATCGATCCTCGGTGCGTGGCCTGCAGGTAAGGAATGTGTGCTGGTGCGAAGGGGAAAAGGGAAGTTGTTGCACCAACTTCCGCGCCCATGTTACAAATTGTAGCCATACCGGTACAGCTTAGGGATTGGACTCCAGGCCCGAAATACTCGATGATGAAACCGGTACCTCCCTGCGAGTGTTTAGTTCTAGATTTCTGATCGGACAAGAATATATAATATAGACGTACCCTCACGGTAAGCTGGCCAGCAAGATTCAAAATAACATCTTTGGGAGAAGCCCATCCGCTGAGCTCTCCTTCAAGTTTCACACCCAATATCTTCGGTGCCTTCAATTCCCAAGGCGCATCAACCAGAGCATCAACCGCATCAGCACCTCCAACACCAATAGCAATGGCCCCAAGACCACCTGCATTCGGCGTATGGCTGTCTGTCCCAAGCATCATCAAACCAGGCGCCGAGTAATTTTCTAGCACAGACTGATGAATTATACCAGCGCCCGGTGGCCAAAACTCGATACCGTATTTTTTGGCAGCGGACTCGAGGAAGTCAAAAACCTCCTTATTCCCAGCTATTGAATTGGGAAGATCCGTGTCCGCACCCTTCTCGCCTACAATCATATGGTCACAGTGGATACTGGCGGGGACCGCGGTCGACGGGAGGCCGCAGGACATGAACTGGAGCAACGCCATTTGGGCAGAGGCATCCTGCATAGCTACCCGATCCGGCTTGAGCTTGAGGTTTGCGTTTCCCCTAATATCCTTGCCATTGTTCGTGTCAGATAGCAGTGATTCCTCTGGATGCTCTAAATGAGAATAGAGGATCTTCTCCGCCAGTGTCAATTGTCTCGCAGATCCCAAAACCCTTCTCACTTCCTTAAGCCTTCCTAATAATTTATGGTACGGCGGGGTTCGAGAGATGATATCGACCTTGTGCTCTTGAGGAACTGGGTGAGTCGTAGCTAGGCATCTTCGTGAAAGTGTCTGGGGATGCAGTTGGGAAGGGAAGAGTCGTGGCTGAGAGCGTTAGTATTCTCGTAGAGGTCCTGCTATACGTAATGGCACCAACCCTGCAATTGACAGACCTGCTGGCCCTTAGTGCTTGCGACCGCATGGTTGAATGAGGTTGAGCTGCTGTAAGCTGGTGTTCACGTCGCAATTCCACAAAAAAGTTGACGAGCGAAGTCGGCTGCGGTTGGTCCCACGCGACCGAGCCGAGCTCTGGGGAGAATTTCGGCCAATCACGATACAGATGGAGTAATCACAGACCATGCATTATTAGGCGTATAAAGTTTGCATTTGGTTTTTTATTTGAGAAGTTGGGCTGACTATGCTGTCAAGATAGCTACCCAAGAGTACAGTTTTTCACGAAATGGATGGTATTATCCCAGTGTACTTATGCCACCCACAATACGCCAGAAGAAGGCACCATCGTTCATTAGACTTAGAGAAAAGAAGTCCTTTACCTGTAATCGGTAAAGCAATCCCGAGAGACTCCGTCGTGTGCATATTTTATACATACAGTGTCATTGTAAAGAGACCTGACTGATCCGTAGAGTTCGAGGGAGGTCAATCTTCACATACCCGGTGGGGGAGGCACCTGAACCATATTAGCATCGATTATCATGGTCGGTTCGAGAAAAACACACCGAATTGTATCCACCCGGAGGAGATCCACTCGGAGGCGGTGGTGGTGGGGCTACGCCAGGTGGAGCGGACCCTGATGGCGGAGGAGGTGGTGCGACGGCCGCAGTGCCTGGAGCAGGGGATTGCTGAGCTTGCTGCTGGTTGTAGTATTGGTAGTACATATTCATGTATGCCTCATATCCGCCATATGCAGCATATGGATCTTGCCCACCTGCATAATAAGCAGCCCAAGCGTTGTAATCGTAAGAGGAAGCATTTGCTGGCTGAGAGTTAGTAGTCGGGGATTGGACGTCATTGGAACTATCTTGACCACCATGGCCGCCGCCGTATCCGCCTCCATAACCGTAGCTCTGGCTACGTTCACGACCACCACCGTCGCCGTATCCAGGTCGACCATTAGAGTATCCGTCACCACCGTGACGATGTTGTGGTGGCCGCTCCTTGTAGCTATTGTAATCCTCCTTGACTTTGGCCAGAAGCTCCTGGCACAAGCCCTTAGCTTGTTGCACGCCTTCGGGGCGAGGTCCTCTGTTTTTGTTAGACATTGGCCCGAAAAGGTTCAAAATACTCACGCAATATGAAGATACATGGGCTCATCGCTCTCTTGACCAGACTGAGGCTCGACGAAGCCAGATCCGCGGCCCTTGATCTGAACCTTGCAGCCGGTCTCCTGTTGAATGAACTTAACGTTATCACCGCCGCGACCAACGACTTGAGCTCGCAAATTGAAACCACTGATGGGTTCAAGATCGACTGGAATCTTCTCCTCTGGCCATTTTCGCTATAGGATGTGAGTAATCTTGTAATAATACAATATGTGGAGGGGACCTAGCCATACTCGACCATATTCATCACGTTCAATGTTCTCGGGCTCACGGCGCCGGAACCTGCGCTCATCGACAAGGTTCGGCAAGTCTTGCTTCAACAGCTCGTTGATGTGTTCGACAGCAGCTTCTAGGCCCTCGACGGAAACATGCGTCACGCGAAGGTAGAGAGGCGGATTCTTCAAATGCTCAGCGAAGGTGAAGGGACAGGGATGATATCACCTACTTGTACCGTTGCCATGCGCTTGTCAGGATAATACTCGCCTTTAGTTGTGACATCTTGTCTGCGGATCAGTAGGTTGTTCATCAAAGTAGGGAAATTTAAGGCAGCGTACCGGCGCCAGTATCGTCTTTTATCTAGATGTCACAAAATTAGAATTAGCATATGCAAATTATAGTGTAGGACAGCTAGAAGTTTGAGTAAGCTTCAGCTCTCTCTCACGAGGGAACGCGCGAACAAAGGGGACCCAAAGACTACAAGCGTTTGGAGGTCTCAAAGTTGAGCACCTCCCGGCCTAGCAATGGGAGAGAAGTCCTGAGACAATCAGTGGAACAACTAGTATTTACCTTCTTTTGCACGGATCCTTTGGTTAACGTATACCGATTCCGAAGATCATTGATCTCAATGTGTTGAACGTGATCCCCGTTGTCTTGATAGGCTTCACTGATATTGGCAGTACCAGAGTTGCTGGCCGGGGTAGCTGGGGATTTTACGACAGGAGGAGTGGCTGTCTGCGCCATAAGAGTTAGCCACGTTATCAGGGCTTTTTGGGAGCGTAAGTGGCGAGGACTCACTGCGCGAATTGGGGGAACCTCCACCTGCTGGGCTCCTTTCTTGGCTTGTATCGATGCATTGATTCTGGCGGCAGCAGCTTTGGCAGCGGCAGCGGCGGCCGCTGCGGCCCCCGCGTCTACTACGTTGCTCTTATTCTGTGACCCGACAGTGGAGGGGCTGTCAGTAGACTCGCGAGCGACCGGGCTGCGGGTGCGGCGAGAGTGTGGCTCTCTATCAGAAGGAGAGCGGGATCGGCGGTCGAATCGAGAGCGCGGAGCAGGATCGCCCCTGTCGAAGCGCGAGCGAGGGCGTTGCTCGTCCGACATGTTGCGCGATGTGCGTTGTTGTCGACGATGGTGGAGTGGTCGGCACAAAGTTGAAGTTGTACTCGAAGTTAGGCGCCAAGAGCCCGCGCAGCAAACGCTAGCGCGAAGGTCATGTGATACACCCGAGATCGGCCCGTAGCTAGAAATTCTGCCGTTTGATTCATCCAGACGGGTACGAGCTCTTCAGGTCTTTGTCAATATTCAACCACAGCCCACACAGCTGACCTTCACCACACCTCAATTGACCTCGTGGAGGTTGCCCTTTCCACAATGGCATCTCGGCGAGCTGTACAAGCTCTGCCTTTGCGCAGTCTACTCCGCAGGCAAGGTGCGGGTCTACTACAGCAACATCGGTTATCAAGCACTTCGTCAACCTCAGCTTTGACATATAAGGCCCTGCATCGCCGTATTGCACCTCTCCCGACCGACGACCGCCCTCCGTCCTGGTCTGCACAAGCTGCCGTCAGCAATATTCTCTATGAGACTCCACTGCCTTCTCAAGCCCCCCCGAAGCGGCACATCCTTAACTGCTTGGTCCAAAACGAGCCCGGTGTCTTATCTCGAGTGTCTGGAATTCTCGCTGCTCGCGGTTTCAACATTGACAGTTTGGTCGTGTGCAATACGGAGGTAGACGACCTCTCACGCATGACTATCGTGCTCCAGGGTCAAGATGGAGTCGTAGAACAAGCCCGCCGTCAGCTGGAGGATCTGGTACCGGTCTGGGCTGTCCTAGATTACACCACCTCCCCGCTTGTACAAAGGGAACTCTTGCTTGCGAAGGTATCAACTCTAGGTCCGGAATATTTTGAAGAGCTCCTCGCACACCACCGCGAAATGGCTCACATGCCTGAGGAGGCAGGGTTCGATGCTGAAGAACTCTCAGAAGCTGATCGCGAATCTATTGCCGAGGCAGCAGCCCGGGACTCATTGAGAAGGGACTTCCACCCAAGCAATCTCGCCGTGAGCCAGGCTCTGCGCCATAAGCACGAGCACCTCCGAGCCATCACATTCATGACTCACCAATTTGGAGGCAAAGTGCTGGATATCAGCACGAATAATTGCATTGTGGAAGTTTCCGCCAAGTCTACCAGGATCGATTCGTTCATGAAACTGATTGCTCCATTTGGCATTCTCGAGTCGGCGAGGACTGGTTAGTGCCCATCTCTCTCTTCTCTGGCCAGTCATAGATAGCTAACAATGTCCAGGTCTCATGGCTTTGCCCCGCTCTCCACTCCATGGGCCCAATGAAGTCGACGAGAAGGAGGCTCAAGATGTAGTAGATGCGAGCACGCTTCCTCCAGGTTAAGCTTATCTACCTACCTAACAAATCGGGAGGTGGAGTCAAATATGCTTTTAGATCATGTGCGAACGTTCCTGAATCACCTTGTACATACATAACAAATCTTTGGCGTTCTAATTGATAGGTGAAGGAAGAGTCCGCCGAATGTCGGTCAAAATAACATAGGTTCGTGCGACTTAGCCAGAACAAAATATGCGATCTTCTCCTAGAAGAGCAGTGATCTCCCTTGTATATCGCCGTTAGCTGACCACCACCCGCTCAAGGGCTTGCATTGGAATTACCATGCTTTGCAGATTGCGTGAAACGCGCAGATTAAGGAAAGGAGAGCTCCGTTCCGTACGGCCGCCCAGGGTTCGTGGACTCTTGAACGAGTGGGCAGTGCTCCCCTCCAAACGCCGAACCATCTAGTGGCGGTTCATGGCTCAGGAAAATATGGGTGTCTGCAGGGACCGACGGGTGTACCTCTGCAGGGCTGGATAGGAAGTCGAAGAAGTCTAAATCAACATCTGTCTTACGTGCCTGTCGACATGATTTCGTTTAATGATACAAGCAACAACGCCCAGCCCTCGTCCCGCCGCCCTGCATCGGCAGAAGAGGCCTCACCACATATGTGTTGGGGATGCGACTAGGCTTGACAAAAGGCCCCATGGAGCCGGTACTACTATGGAGGGGCGATCCTCTTGGAAAGAGCGTACCAATGGGCGCGATAATAAAGAGGCAGCTGAAGCGACCACGGGATATTTCATGTCTCGCATTAGGCAAGTGAGCACATGTCGGCCTCAGCCAAATGTCCGTGTGTAGAGGGAACGCATACCGGATCAGCGTTTTGGCTACGCAAGCCGCGGCTACTGCAACGCTGCTTCGTGAAAATCATCTGCTCGGCCACCCGCTAACGACTATATTGCCCGAGATAGCAAGAGGTCGTGTGCCCTTCATTCATGCGCGCCATGTATGCCTCAGATGGCTCCGGTCCAGGAGGGATTCGCAGAGTTGCACGAGGACAGAGAATTCAGAGGCATAGAGGGGTCTACTTCCATGGTTCACGGTTTGGGGGAGTGGAGTAATAGTCTGCGGTTCTCCAAGTGCCTCTATCTGTAGACGGCCAAAACAGGATGCAATTGGTCGATCCGAAACGGGGCTCCACTTGTTACCCGCATCGTTCGATTATATCTGCCAGTGTTGAGAGGTAGCTCTGGCCAGACCGTGCCACTACCGCTCGAAGAAAGGATTTGGCTTTGGGGCAGATGAAAAATTTTGACACGAGATCTAGTTTTTTTTTTTCTTCCAACACCATACAAGCACCATAGGAGGCAGCACGGAGTAGCGATAATGGGAATAATGTAGGTATTGTAGGTAACATAGAACACCCTGCTTCTGCCATGATGAGCTGGAGCCGGGCCGACTGTCGCAAGGGTCCGCTTGGCCGTATTCCCAAATGAAATGGTGGACATTGGTGGACCATGGCAGGATAGATAACCAGGGACGACCCAGGGACGACCCCATGAGTCTCAACCATATTACTGCTCGCTTTACGTTTCCGTCCCCCGGCCCGTCCAGATTCGCGGAGCCGGTCCCGCTCATCAGTTCATCTGGCAGCTGGACTCTTTTGGGAATGCCCTGCAGCCGTGGATAGATAAAGGTGTTGACAGACAGATTGCGGAGCTGTTGGGATCAGAGGGATTCGGGGGAGACGCGGGATCGTCGAACGGGCATCAAGAGGAGAGGGTGAGGATGTAGGGAGACTGATTGGGAGTGCGATTGGCAGCTCGCGTGACGCCTTAGGGATTCCATTGCTTGTTGCATGGACGCCTGCAACAGGGCCTCTTGTAAATTGTGGGCCAATGAAGCTTATTTGCCTGCGTGGGCGCGACTCAAACTTGCACTGTTGAATCACGGCCAGCCATCTGAAAACGTGCCCAGCAGCCCGTTTCTAGTGCAGTGCAGTGCATGCATTCTCATATCAGCGGACTCTCTTCGGCCATGGGCGTCACCGTGGGCTGTACCGTGCCTCTTTGCGCAGTCCAATGTGCCGATCCAAGACTGTGGCCTCTCCCACTGTGGCCTTAATAATAGCGACGACTGCCACCCGTTTCGACCTCTGATTCCCTTCTTTGTACCAATTCCCCAACCCACTGTTTTCATTGAGCAGTTGGAGTTACAATTGCGGAGTGCTAGTAGTATTCCTGTCGTTGCGTCATTGCCCCCCAGCCATTGCAGATTGCCGAGTAGCAGCCAGACCTTGGCCAACCACAGCTCCACCTTCCGACTCGTACCTCTCCTCCGCGGCGGCCCATCGTCATTTCGCACCGCCTGCCACCACTCCCAGCCAACGGTCTGCTTCCCGTCCTGGTACGTCTACCACCACCACCTGCACCCTCTCCAACCCTCACTCGCCCCCCGCATATTCACAAGCCTGAGGCTGTAGCTTGCCATTGCAATTGCCCTGTTTTGCCGCTTGCTGCGCCTTCCAGCTATATGTTGCTGACATTGGTCCTCAGTCTGAGCTCCCTTTCATTGTCTCACTCACGACCAAGCAGCCCGACCGACTGCAACCGACCCAAAACACCCCGACGATCGTTTAGCTACTCTCTGAGCTCCGCCAGGAGGTCATGAAATACGGCGATACTCTGCGCCAGCGTTCCATTCCGGAGTGGGGCCATTGTAAGTTCCCGTCTCCCTGCAAACGTACCTTGCGTTAACCAGAAGCTCCCTATCCTAGTCAATATCGATTATGACTACCTCAAAGATCTGATCAAGCACCACACCACCCCCGGCGTCGGTAAAGCCCAATCAATTCCTGGTCAGGGCCAAATAACAGAGCGAGCTTTCGGTGACACCTTTTTTCAGGTCTTGCAGGCCCAGCATGACCGGATCAACCTATTCATAAAGAGCAAGAGTGGAGAAATCGAACGAAGGCTTGACTACATAGGCAAACGCCTCGACCAGCTCCAGGAGCGTCGTCCTAGGCTTAGCCCAGGATCACGGCTACCGGCGAAGACGGTGGAAAAGTATGCGAAGATTGATGCAGATGTAACAAAGTAAGCACCAGCTCCAATTGTTGGCACGCACCTTCAGGGGGAAATGAGCACCGCCCGACAAAGTATGTAGAATGTGAGAGGAAAGTTTACTGACTTCATATAGGGCTGGCGAAGAGATTCGGTCGTTGTCACGTTTTCGAATAGCCCAACGCACTGGGTTCTTTAAGATTTTGAAAAAGTACAAAAGGTGGACTGGTGATCGGGAGTTGGAACTTCGCTTCAAGGAAGAAGTTACTAGCGCCCCCGAGAGTTTCTTCCAGTTAGATCTGGGATATCTTCTAGATCAATATATTGAAGTCCTGGGCGCTACCCGTGCGCCTTGGGATGGCTCTGGTCCGTCCGTATCGCATGATCACTCAAATCATGTGTCGTCCATAGCGAGACTTACTCGGACCATCGAACAGGGGTCCAACGTAGATTTTGACAACGCGCTATCCATAATTCCCCTTGGCTCCCGTGGAAACAGAGCAACGTATTGGATACATCCGGACCATTTGGTTGAAGTAGAGGTTCTCTTACTCCAATATATGCGCCTCTTCACCCACCAAAACTCAAGATCCGTGCCATCATCCGAAGGATCACCCTACGCGACTCCCCTGCGTCGACCAAGTTTGTCCACGGCAGATAGGTATTCTGGTAATGAGGACGAGGTTGGCCTTATTCTTTTGGATCAACCTGATGTATTCGCCAAGTGGCAGAATACCAGCACAATCGATTCAAGCGAAGAGAGGACAGGATCCACCACCACTCGCTCAGCCGGAAATGCACGTTGGACATCTTCAGGCGAGGGTGCCGTTGTTGTGGGGCTAAGATCTGACGAAGGCGCACAAAATTCTAGTAATGTGCTATCGGCAAAGGTTAAACGCAAACATCTCGAGGCTTTCCTCGACACATCTAAAACTTATAGCGAGCGACCAAAGACGCCATTTTCCGAGCAATGTGCCCAGGAGCAAAGTGATCAAGTTACAGACGACGTCTCAGTTCGTAGATGGCTTGAAGAGCATGGAGAGACGAGACCAATCGCTGGGATTTGCTCCAAGCGTAATAGGTTTGTAGGCCTGCACAACAATTCTACTGGAGGTATTTGGGCGTCATTAGACCAAGACATATGTTTCAAGGATAATGTTCATCAGTACTTGCAGAGCTACGATAGTCTGGCTGATGCCCGGACCGAGTCGAGCAGATTTCCACACGCTGTTTTGGAAATTCGTCGAGAAGGTCATCAATCTTCCGCACTGATCCAATTGTTGGACCGTAGTCATTTGGTAGGTTGTTCTCCATTTCTCTATGTGTTGTTGTTGTTGCAACATATGATGAGGTCTAAATCGTCTTTCATGTCAGCATGCTAATAATATCAAAGGTCGAGCGCGTCCGTGGTTTTTCAATGGAAACGCATGCAGTGTGGGTATGTTGCAAACCTTCTAACATGTCGCCACCCACTTGGTTGTCATTGCTTGAAGAAGATATCCGCAAGCTCCCAGCTCCGGCCGAAAGACGACGCCGCCATGCAAGCAATGCAGACTCTCTTTCAAATTCGCAGCCATCGCCGCCACAGACATCAGCATCAGCAACTTCTGCCACAAGCCCCTATACGTCCAAAAACGGAGAGACATCGGCGACATCCGCATCGGAACTCTTGGATCCTCCGCCTCTCCAGGCTTTTAGGAAAAAGCAGAGAAAGTCGTATGCTGAATATCCGCCACCAATGCAAGCCGAAGCCGAGCCCCCACAACGATATTGGAATGAGTACGACCATCCGGATTCCGGAGACGACGAGGGTTACTATATATACGTCGATCCAGATGCGCCAATCACGTTTCCAGGTTATGAGACGTTTATGGCATGGATGGAGAAGACCAAGAATCTCTTTGGCAGACGCAAGAGCCTCGAAGAATCACCGCTCCTAGGATCGCCTGACTATGACGGTGTTAGTGAAGACGACACTGGAGATGAGGGCGCAGGAGTAGCCAATGCTAACTATGGGTCAATCTCCTCTAATGGGCGTCGAAGATCCCAAGAAGGCTACTTTAGTGGCATCTTTCGCTCCATTCGTGACCCACATCGGGACCTACAGGTTCTGGACACAATGAGACGACGAACGGAGCTGGAACGTCAGAGCCTTTTGAGCGAGATTCATATCCGACAAAGCGAGCGTGAAAACGCCAAATTTCTCACCTATTTCATGGCTCTACTGGCAGGCGCGGTCATTGACATGATTCTAGCACTCTTAGCAACGACTAGCCGCCGGAAGTTGAGAGGCAAAGTCGATACGGCCGTCATTCTTGGAGTCATTTTCAATTTATTATTGTTACTCGTCGCGGTTGCAAGTATGACAACCCGGCATGACAGATTGGGCTGGATCCATCAGGGATTCGTATATTCGGTCGTCATCGCCATGGTTGTTGCAGATGTCTTATTATTCATATGGGCGTTGAACCTCGAGCCATGAAATTGCACGCATGGTAGACTTTGTAAAGGACTAAGATGCTGATGTTGGCATTGATGCGGTTGTACAATCGTATTCTTTGAACGGTGTTGGATTGTATTATTATTTCCATTACTGGGCTTTCGCAAATTTGGCACGACACTTCTAGCCCATAGCTTACTCTTTATATTCGATTCTTCTGTATGCTATTTCGAATTGGGGGTTGCGCAGTGGGGGCGTGGCATTAGTGGGCGCACCGATTGGGGGTTCCAGGTATTGGGGTCACTTTTGGAGTTGGGTACCTATGGGTTGGCATTGCATATGTACTGTACTGCTGAAATTGAGAATTCTGCATTGCATCGTATCGGTTGACTTATACAAATGAATGACAAGACGGGTGAAGAGTGAATTCATAGACGTACTACATGATTTGGTTCGGCAATGGAAAATAGCAGTTTGTCGATACACGGCACTGAGAGTTTCGCAATTGTGCAATTGTGCAATTGAACAAGACATAAAAGCCTCACTTTTCCCAATATTTCCCATCATTTATACAATCACGACCATCTTCCTGACCTTTTTCACAAATCACAAATCCGCCGCCGCCGCCGTCGCCGCGGTCCCATAGCGCATTCTCGGGAGAAAGAATCGCCCATCTGCAACCGGGCGCGTGGGGTTTTCCACGCACCGGTAATTTCGGGCTAAATACGCCGAAGCCATTCGCGCGCGCGCCCGGCGAGCGCAACGCAACGGCAAACCTAGCTGCAAATCCCCAACCCATTCATAGCTGGTGCGTGGTGCTGTGGGTGCGTCATTCACCACGCGCGCCGCAAAAGTCCCCATTCTTTTTTCCTCCTCCTTCCATTCTTCTTCAGAAATATCCACTCATCCGCGCTCCGCCCACGATCCCCAATCGCCGGAAAATTTCTCATTTTCGCTAGAGTAGTTTGAAATGTTGGATTGATTGGATTTGGAGGTGAGTTTTTGGTGGTTTGGGGGTTTCTCCGTTGAATGCATGGCTGACTTTGTTGGGGTTGTGGGGGTTTTGCAGACATGTGAAAGGTCGCTCGCGATTGATGATTCGATTCGATACGACACGACACGACACGACACTTTTGCGCTACTGAAGGAAAGGTATTGAGGCCTTTTTGAGTTTTTGAGGTGTCATTCGAGTGGGTTTGGGAAGGGTAGTGCTGTACATATACCCTTTTGCACGCTCGTACGCTGCTGCGATACACTGGTTGAGTCTGGGTTGGTCGCATAACATTAAAGAGGATTGGTACTTGAGCTGAGCAAACGCCGACCCCCGGGATATCATACGAGCGCAATATCCTCATCATGGCGGCCAGGCGATCGAGTCGATTCCTCAAGCCGTTGCTATACACCACCGGAGCTGGTGTTGCTGGTGGTGCGGTCCTGTACGCTGCATACCGACCTCGAGATATTCCAGGCCTGGAAGCCGCGGCTGTACCTCCACCCACATATGGAGAAGGGGGCGTTTTTCGACCACCGAAATTCCCACATATAAAATCTAGGGATGAACAGATTGCGGATTTGAAGAGGAGCGCGGGTGTGATTGCTGCGGGTGTAGAGAAGGCGAAGAGTTGGTTAGGAGGTGGGAGTAAAGAGGAGAAGACTGAAGAGGAAGAGCCCTATGATCTTTTGATCATTGGTGGTGGCGCAACGGGTTCGGGTATTGCGCTTGATGCTGTCACACGAGGGTTGAAGGTCGCATTGGTTGAGCGGGACGACTTTAGTAGCGGTACCAGTAGTAAGAGTACAAAGCTTGTACATGGAGGAGTACGGTATCTCGAGAAAGCAGTGTGGAATTTGGATTACAACCAGTACGTGGATTTGATACCTGTCGATGTCAAAAGGCTAATTAGATTTTTTTTTAAGGTATGCTCTCGTTGTAGAAGCCCTTCGGGAACGACGATACTTCCTTGATACCGCCCCACATCTATCATCATGGCTACCAATTATGATCCCAATTGATAAGTGGTGGAAGGTGCCATATTTCTGGGCTGGAACTAAAATGTACGATTTCCTGGCCGGTTCAGAGAACATTGAGAGCTCGTACTTCTTGACGAAGAGCAAAGCTCTTGATGCTTTCCCCATGTTGAAGAAGAACGGACTTTTCGGAGCATTGGTCTACTACGATGGGGCGCACAATGATTCCCGCATGAATGTATCCCTTGCAATGACCGCTGCATTATATGGTGCGACCGTGGTAAGCCACCTTGAAGTGACTGCATTAGAGAAAGACGCATCTGGTAAACTCAATGGCGCTAGAGCAAAGGACTGCATCACAGAATTGAATGGTAAAAAGGCCGAAGAGTTCACAATCAAGGCCAAGGGTGTCATCAACGCCACCGGACCGTTCACCGACTCAATACGGAAATTGGACGATCCAACCGTTGAAGAAATCGTGGCTCCTAGCTCCGGAGTTCACGTCATTCTGCCTGGATACTACAGTCCCGCCAATATGGGCCTGATTGACCCTTCGACGTCCGATGGTCGTGTGATTTTCTTCTTGCCCTGGCAAGGAAATACAATTGCTGGTACTACTGATACCCCGACCGCCATTGCAAAGAATCCGGTAGCAGGGGAGGACGAAATTGAATGGATCCTCAAGGAAATCCGCCGCTATCTGCAACCGGAAATTAATGTTCGACGTGGCGATGTGCTTGCAGCTTGGTCTGGAATTCGACCTTTGGTCAGAGATCCAAAGGCATCCAAGACCGAAGGACTTGTTCGGAACCACTTGGTCACGACATCGCCATCAGGTTTAATCACATGCTCCGGAGGAAAATGGACCACGTACCGTCAAATGGCAGAAGAAACTGTAGATGAGGCTATCAAGGAGTTCGATTTAACGACAAAGCCACTCGTGAATCCGCCTCGCGTCAGCGGAACTCATGTCGACGACGAAGCCCCGCTCGATGGTACATGCCAGACTCACCGTGTCAGGCTGATCGGCGCACACGGCTACTCCAAGACATTATTCATTAACCTGATTCAGCACTACGGTGTGGAGAATGAAGTCGCCAAGTATCTGACAGCAGCTTACGGTGACCGGGCATGGACCGTGGTTGCACTATCATCCCCAACAGAACAGCGATTCCCTGTACGTGGAAAGCGTATCTCCTCCTTGTATCCCTTCATCGATGGCGAAGTCCGGTACTGCGTCAGGCATGAATATGCCCAGACCGCTACCGATGTAATCGCACGAAGGATGAGGTTAGCCTTCTTAAACGCACAGGCCGCGCTCGAGGCCCTACCCACTGTCATCGATCTCATGAGCGAGGAGCTGCATTGGGACTCGAAGCGGAAAGAAAGAGAATGGAAAGATGCGGTGTCATTCCTTGGAAGCATGGGGTTGCCTAAGGGCAAACTAGCGCTTACGAGGAAGGATGTGGAGAGCGGACGCGTGGGCAAGTACGAAGATGAAGAGTATCAATTATACGCTAGACATGGTGAGTGTGATGATGAACAGCCTTCTCCTTCTCCTCTACCATTCCCTGTCCCTCTAATCCGCATTGACACTAATACTCGTTCCCAGACAAACCAGACGAGACACTCGAATCCGACTCCAAGTACCCAGAAGGCCACAACCCAGTCATCGGAGAAGATTCAAAAGCCAACAAGTAGACTTTTACTTCAGAACACTCTGTGAATACCAACATAAAGATTATAAAACCCCACCCTACATATAAACACGTTTTGGAATGCCAAAACAACTTTTGTGGATGTCTATGTTTTTGAAATGAATGGAACGCCTTGTGGTGGTAAGAAGAAGCAGTACTAGTGGTATATACTCACCTTTTCTAATTATATATTTTGGACTTTTCAGGGATGAAGGTGTGAGGCTGTGGGTGTGTATCCTCGTTGTAGATGTCGTGATTGTTCTTACTCTATGGTGACGATGTTTCTATACTTTGAACATGATCAAGATAGGAAGTGACAGAGCGATAATAGTATCGTAGAATGTTGCTCTAGTCTTAAATGTTAAGGCCTTAGAGGTCTTTGACCCCCTGCATGCTTTTGTATGAAGAACTGTTAGATTGTAGCAGCCTCAGGAATCGTGGATTTGCTTGTTAACCCCTGGTCGACGCTCGTACAGTTTAGTTATATACCCAGATCGTTCTAGTGCAAAGTCTCAGCCCGTTCCTAGACTATCCAACTAGCTCTCTATATAAGACAGCTAGATATCCATCCCGTACATGGTTATGTGTGGAACAGTTCATTTTCTTGCTTCCATTTGTTATGCTTTAATACATGTATGTAACATTATTTTCGAGCTAGCTATAATGTATCATTCAAAATTATAATTCTTTATTGACTTAAAGCGATTAGGACACGTAGGGGGTAGTACTAGTAGTGGGAATCCACATGAGAGGACTTGATTGTATCTTTTGGGGTTGCTTGGGTGGATTATGAGGATTGATAGAGCGTGAGGAAGCCAAAGGGTTGAATTATAGAGTACGTCGAAGCTTATTGATATCAAAAAGGTTTCAATAGGTCAACAGCAATATAAGTTTCCTCTTATAAGCTGTCATACATAAGAGTATTGAAGTTGCTCTTAAGAGCATATCAGACCGCTTAAGTGACTACGATTTTCTGCGGGAACAGATGCTCGTTCGAGATAACTCGTCTATCAATCTACTATTCTATGTGGAGAGCCTGGTTTATTTTTTTTGGTCTTACAACACTAATCGAGGAACTATAATAGATTCTGATGTTCGCTGCTCCTTTATAGTTTAAAGATGTTATGGTGATAGTGGAATTGAGCATGGAGTTAGAGATTTATCATC
The DNA here is from genome assembly GCA_001007845.1 of Nigrograna mackinnonii. NCBI lineage: Eukaryota > Fungi > Ascomycota > Dothideomycetes > Pleosporales > Nigrogranaceae > Nigrograna > Nigrograna mackinnonii. Next base: position 361,243 of record JGVQ01000244.1, on the reverse strand, counting down.
GATCTGAAGCAAAATGTAGAGTCCCTTAACCACCTCAAGATGTTGTGTAGTCCACAGTGCTTTCCCCTGCAGAGTAGCACCATTCCAATCTACCTTTCTCATCTCAATCAGAGGCCTACTGATCAAGTTCGGTCACGATATCACACCATCATGACTTCATTCAATGTACCATGAACCCCTGTCGCGCTTTTCCGCACACCTTCATATCTTCAGTCAAACCCCTTCGCACTCACTCCCCGGTGGGTGAAACTCAACCACTCATATCCTGAACATATTACTCGCATGATCCATACACCACCAAAATTCTTCGGCGCGATTTACGATGCAATGCAGCGCATCGCACCGCGCCGCTGCATTGCATGCCGTTCCGCCACGCTGGCACATACATGCGGMCCTGCCAATACACTTGCACTCACACCGAATATACATCAACCAACCCGCATATGCATTAGGTGCCTCGCGGATGAGGACATGCGGACATTCAAAATCAACTTAATTTGCTCCTGAATCAACATTTCCCATATCATCCGCTTGAATAATTCAACAACAGTGCGGATGTATGAATCATAAAGGGAAATCGAAGAAATCTACATCTTCTGGTCCAAGCGACATGCAAACCATAGTTCGAGGATAACAAGAAGATACAAGCAAGGGTCAAGATATAAACACATATCGAATCGGTCCAACTCAATGTCAAATCTGAGCAGGGCCGCAATAGCACCGATATCGTCGGTCAATCTATCAATCATCAATACAACCCTCAACCAACCATTCCTTTGACCTGTCATTACTTGAACCCACATCCCTCTAACCCGGAGAGGCAAATTAGCGTTTAAACTCCAATTTCAAGCGACACAATCTGCACCGGGATCATGTAGATGGACAATAGTTAAAGTTTATGTTGGTTGGTCAGGGATGTTAAATTGGCTTGATTTGGCTTGATTAATCCATAATTCTGTACTCGGTTGCACGGGCGGGGAGAAGGGGTTAAAGCAGCGAGAAGGTTGAGGTTGGGTGCGAAGATTCCATGATGATGTGTTGACTTGACTGAGAAGTCTGAAAGGACATGATGCACTTCGGAGAGATGGCATGGTTTCGCATGTGCAGGGAAGGAGAGCGCACATGGGCAGTGAAGTGAAGCGAGACAAGGATGCATGTCTGAATGAAGGGTCCATACAAAACCTCCCTGTCCAACGGTGCTCTCGGAGAGCCAAATGGTAAAATATCAAGATCCAGGATAGGATGCCGTATCTTTTGAATTATATGATATCGTGCACCAGCTTGTCTCACACGCGGCTTGCAGGCGTGAAGGTAGAAGCAGGAAGGTAGTTGTATGGCAGGGCCCCACTAGTGCCCAAACCAGACTAGGGTGGTTTTCCATGGAGCAACCAAACCCAACCTCTCACTATCAACGTCACTGCGACACATACTCTACATGCCCCGCTAACACACATCTCAAACCTCATTATTTGTCTTGGATCACACTCTGCATTCAGACAACCCATTCCGTTTTCTGACGCACTTAGCCGCGGGATGGCCTCCCCAGTCTTAGAGGTAGTCCAACGCGACTCGGCGGGAAATATCACGTCCTCAATTATTGAGTCTAAGGGCAGCCCAAGCGGGAGCGGGAAATCCCGTGTAGACTTGGTTGTATGCTATCCTTCACTTCGTTCGTCATCATTATTATAAGAGAACATGCTAGGGTTGTGTAAACAACTGCTAACATGTACTTTGACAGCTTCCCAAAGAGACGAAGAGCTATGCCCAGCAGGTGTTGGATGTTTTTCTTCCCGCAGGATATCCACACAGTGTTACAGAGGACTATATGCAGTTCGTTCTTCTCCATGGCCTGTCACCTGTGCACGTGTAAACCCGATATCCCTTTTCTGCTCCTTTAAGCAGCAAAGGGGGCCACTTTCGTCTCGCAGATTCGAAGATTCAAAGATGAGCTAATAATCCATCACTCCTGTTGACAGATATCAACTCTACGTACGTTCATATCGCAATGACTTTCCTGAGTGTCTCATATGATTCCCGTCCCACGGTTGAGGCGTGCAAAACACTTAAACACATGTCTAGGATTCATTACAAGCATTCTCATCCTCAATTGCCGGTCTGCTCTCTTCGCGTGCCGTTCTTCAAGGTACGTAAAATTTACGTGTGTATTTGTCTGTCCTCAGTCGATCGCTCCGAACACTTGCACTTGTATTTGACTCGGGGATTCGGGAGTAGGGATGTTGGTACACATACTCAACCCCACAATAAGCCTGTTGGGTAACCTATCGTCATCTGTTCTCGGATTGAAGAATTCTCGAAAGCATAGGCATACGCACCGGACTAGGAAATCAATAATACAATGCCGCCTAAAAATTCTCCGCCTTGCCCCAAAAACCCCTATTTCATGCAGTCTTCGCCAAAAACTACTATTCGTCCCCATCTCGCCGTTCCCCACTCGCAGAAGCCCTTGGAGACAATTACTGACACAATGTCTCTTCCCTAGGCGTCGGTGTAGGGGATTCCACGGCCACGCCGACAACAGCCCTCCTCCTCACGGTCCTTCAAGAATCCCAAGGCCGCATCGCCACAATCCTTTTCGCACACAAACTCGGCACAGCCCTCGAGCCAGAATGCAAGAGGTATCGTTTAGCGGCGGACATCTTCAATGACACTGCAATGATCATTGATTGCTTAAGCCCCGTGTTTCCGAAGCCCGTGAGAGTTGGTGTGTTGGCAGCGAGCAGTGTGCTGAGGGCGCTTTGTGGGGTCTGCGCAGGGAGTTCCAAAGGATGTTTGAGTGCACACTTTGCCAAAGAGGGAAACCTGGGAGAAGTAAATGCTGTAAGTTTTTTGAACTACCCCTGTTGATCGCGGATTACCCTTTTAGTCTTACGACTATTACTTTTCTCTGCGAGTATTGTGTCATTGCGCTTCCGTTTCTCGTTAATCGCTTACCTCGTCTATCTGTTCGTTTGGGCCTTCCACTCTTTGAGCGGCTCATTAGCTATCTGATATTGACCTGGATATTAAAACTACATCTCAATATATACGACAACACTATACTCTGCACGTGCGCGAGATGGCGCCGCCGAGATAAAAGCCACATTTGCTGATCATCATTCGCAGAAAGATTCAAGCCAAGAAACCGTCATCTCGCTGCTGGGAATGCTGGTAAGTACTAATCCCACTATTCAATCAATGTTATACCATATCCCCCACCCAGGTTGTCAAAAGATGAGACTAGGGATGGTGATGCATCCACTCAAGCTGGCTCCAATCATCTCGGTATCGATAGCAACCATATCGATAATCGATTACATACATCTCAGAACAGGCTGATTTACTAACATGATATGGGAATAATATAGGCCGGGAGTATTGTCGTATCCCAGGTATCGTCTCCGGTAGCGACATGGACGACATTGATAGCCCTGCTCTCCATCCACCTCGCGATGAATTACGCCGCCGTGACAGCCGTCAGCATGCATTCGTTGAATCGGCAGCGTGCCAATATAGTGCTCTGCAGCATCCTGCAGCGCGGTGAGGTTCTCAGGCCTAGCGACGTCGCAAAGCGGGAACGCATCTTCGAGCGCGATGGCGTTTTGCGCGACAGCGATGACAGCATCCTCGGACATTGCAGGATCGGCGTTTCGCTAGAGAGCATACTGCATCGTCTTGCAAAGGAGAGCAGTAGCCATAACCGGACAGGATCGCTGAGCATGCAAGCCATCAAATTGTCCGATCTGATGCGTGTCTATGACAATCAGGCTTACATACTCTGGTTCCAGGCGGACTCGACCGGATGTGAGGCCCTCATCGCGCTGAAGCAAGGGTGCAACTCGCGCGACCAACTGCAGGCATGGACTCAGGCTCTGCTACTCGCGAGACGTGCAAAGGAGGGCGAGCATAAGACCATTACGGGGCAACGGCAGAGTCAGCAAAGGGATGACGGATCGTCATCCACATCCACATCAGACCTAGACGGGACCGGAACACTATCAGAGCTTCGTCTGACCATTGGAAAAGCAAAGAGCCTCCTTGACGAGCACTCAAAAGCACTCGAGGATGCAGGATGGGATCTTGATATCGCAGCGTTGGAGACTCATCCTGGGACCCGATTTAGTCTTGCTGACAGGTCGTCGGAGAAATGACCGAGGGTTTCGTGGTACATGGAAGATTCAAGCCACTTTGAATCACTTTTTTGTTGAGCATCCGATATATCAGCACGGGATTCAGGATTCGTGATCTAACCCAAGAGTTGTTTGGTTCAGATTTCCGTCTGTCGAGCAACAAAAAAATAATAATAGTTCAATTCTCCCTCCCATAGTTAATCCCCATCACGAAATCCAGGCTCTACAATCAATAGACTTGCTCAACCGAGAACCGCTGCATCCACTGTATTTTTACCCTCAAGATTTGTAAACATGGCATGAATTAGCGCAACGCGACATGACGACCTAAGGCAAAATCCCAACAACAGTGCATCAAAACAGAACATGTAAACACCCCAACAAACCCTGAAACGTATGACAAAACCTCACCTGATATCTCGCTCGCTCGCTCGCTCGCGCACAGATACACCACCATACGTCATATCACTCACTCACCGACTCAAAGCCTCGTCTCGCAAACCAGTGCTACAAAAAGAAAATGCATACATGTACGTTAATAAGTCATGTACATACATATAGCGGATGCATAAACGGTTATTGGTAACAGATATTTTTTATCTTCAACAAGTACATACGGACGTACGTGAGTGATTGATGATGATCTACGATTCTAAAAAAGCAAAGTAGAGCGATTCAGAGTCAGATTCAGATTCAGATTTCAGCTTATCCTAGCTCCGCCACGTGCGGTGCGCAGGACCCATTCTCCACAAAACATCAAACCCGCTAATATTTGCTTTTCTTTTTCCTTTTTTTTGAGCTTGCCTACTTGCCTGATGACCCGATGCGATGTGATCTGAGCTGAGAGCACCGGGATGCAGTAATTATGTGTTGTACACTATCTAGTTAACTCACTCCATCCCGTGCTTCTGAGTGTAGCTCCACCCTACGGGAAGTTTGGCACTTTTGAGTTTCACGGCACGGGCTAGGTGGGCTATGGCGTTCGACCATGGGTGGGAGCGGAGCGGGTATCGTTATCACGCTGCCGTGCGATGCGATGCGTTGCGCTTTAGTCTCCACCTTTCTTGGTTCCTTTTCTTTCTTTGCTTCTTTGACTTATTTGGCTTGGTTTGGATTGGATTAGTGGTCCGGGTCGTCGCTGGTTTACTGGTTAGTGTGTGACCAGGCGAACGTACTGGATTACATATCAGAGGGGCTTGATTGTTTTTGGGAGGTAACCTGGTGACTGGTGGATATAGAGATGAGAGCGGAGAGATGGCGTTGTGGCTCGTAGCCTCTGATGAATCTAGTCATGCCGAAGGATGGATGTTTAGGTAGGCGTGTCAGGCGAGAGAAGCCTCGTACAGAGACTGCCCTGCCCAATGGATAATTTACTTGCAATCCCATACAAAAACCTTGATATCGCACGAATTACCCCTCCTGGTGTCTGTGTACGAAGTTCCGTACTTACAAACCACAGGGCCGGGAGGGAAGCACGCAACCGAGGAGGATTATGGTTGAGGACCCGCGAGCGGGAGTGTTGAAACCCGCTACGTGAGCTAGTTCGTATATCAAACACTCGTTTAGTGGGAGATCCACTGTTTTCTCCCATCGTGCCACGCCTGGATATAGATCGTGATCCGGTGTCGACTTGGTTTCAGTCAGTCTAGGAGTGGATGCTGCGGATTGCGGTGTGTTTGGATGGGGGATGGGGTATGCTGGAAACGCTTTCTACGGAGATAAGGAAGCCGGTGCTGGCGATGCAATTGGGGATATGGATTGATGGATGGGTAGATGACAACCGGGAAAGGAAAATGATGGTGTAATCTGGGGCTAGGAGACATTCCCGATGCTGTGTTCATTGTTCTGTAATCGCGGATAGATGGCGCGCGAAGATACAACAAAGGGAAAAGAGGAGGTCTATTGTAGACGCGTAGTCATGTGCCAGCACTGCACAAAGAGAAAGGCAGTTCCTCTTACACATCGCCTATTCGTTTTTTCGCAGGGCGTCTTCGCCATGAGTCAACGCGATATTTTCCTTTTCAAGGTCTGTCCCATGCAAAGCAGCCTCAAGCCCGGGTGGTCGTCTATCGGGTCACACATAACATGCGGACAGTCAAGCGGCCAAGGCCAGCCACGCCTCTTCAAACCCAGGATTCTGGTTGTGAGCAGGGCGTCCGGGACTTCCACAGTACTTCGTAGGATGCGATGCAACCGGAGGAATAATGTACGATGGGACTGGCCCACGGCGGACGGGACAGATGGCCGTACGAGGAAGGAGAAGGCTGTTGGGAAGCAGGACAGCAACACGAATCCCGCGACGCTTTTCTTGCACGGTCCTCATCCTCGCAGCTTGCGAACCCGACGAATTTTGCCCAAGCTGCACGACATGGGCAATTGCGATGGGATATTGTCGTGATGGCTCGTGCGGGAGCGGCCAAGGGTTGAATCAGGCGTCGTGGGCTTTAGGATTCGATTGTGCGGGATGCAGCGGATTGTAGGCTAAAGGGCAACAAGGGCACAAACCCACGAGGCGGTGAGGCTGGGTGAATTGCCGCCACAGGATAGGGGAGGAAAGTGTTGAAGAAGAAAATTTTCCAGTCTTCGGCGCATAATGTAGCGACGCGGTGGAGACTCGGATATGGTTGAGGTGATGGTGGTGGACGTGGTGTCGTGTCAAAGCCGCTTAGCAGCGGCGGAAAAAGCCACGATCATTGTTGGCCTCATCTCATCTGGCCCAAAAAAAAAAGAGACAAGGCCGTGGTGAGAGCCTCACGCCCACGTCAGGCAAGTTCAGGCAAGTCGCTGGGTGGCAAATAATCGGCCAACAAAAAGCTTAACGAGGTCACGCTATGGCGAGAGGGTAGAGGCCGAGGAGCAGCGCAGAAGGATTCCCGCGTTGGTGTTTGCATGGCGCGCCCGATGCGATGCGATGTGATGCGGTACGATGCCAATTGCTGGGCTAGGCAGATCGGCACAAGCTTGGTGGCTTGCCGTCTAAGACTTACCCCTTTCCAGCAGGCTTCTAGAAGCCTTCTGGAAGACACAGGGGGTGTTCTGGAAGAATTCTGGAAGAATTGCTGCTGACTGTGTACTCCACCCACGACAATCCTCCTCCTCCTCCTGGACCGCTTTCCGATGGATGACAGACGGGGGTTGCCTCACAGTTCCAGCACGGCCCAGCATACATACACAACAGAAACAAGGGGAGGGCGGCCTCATTGAGCATGCCCCGGCGCAACAGTCAGCATCTCACGCACGCGTGGATGAATTCTTGTGGTGGCGAGTGTGCCATAATGTGGTCAACAAATGCAGCAGCAGCCCTCCTACCGTGTATCTAATCTCCTCTCGCCTCTACTGTGGGGTCACAGAGAAGAGCATCAATGTGTTAGCGGAGGGCTCCGTCATCTGGTGGAGAGATACTTTGCTCCAGGAAGGAAAGTCGACGCCGCCGTAACATAATTGTGGTCGTACTAGTACCGCCTCAGGGCCCGCGGAGGGCTGAGACGTGCTGGGCCAAAGCCAGCGGCGTGTGGTAGCCGGCCGTCTGGTGCTGGTGGCATCTTGTGTGGATCTGCGTCGTGGTGTTGAGCTGCTGCATTTTGGCAGTAACCGTTCAATTACCGGCGAGTAATGAGGCGTTGTCTGTGTACTGCGACCGGCCGCTGCCCGTCCAACACACTTACGAAGCAATTAGGATCATGTCATCATGGCCTGGCACGGCGCGTACAGACTATGTGAAGAGTGTACCGAGTAGTCAGTATGCTATGTATGTGTTATTGTGCCAGAACGCGCTTCAAGTATCCGTATGGCGCCCCAGGGCCGCAAAGAGGATAGATACCTGGCGTGGCAAGGCCGAGAGGAGCCCTGAATGAGAGAGGTTCGAGCAGAGGAGCGTGCATACGCTCACCCCAGCGCTAGGGTCACAGCAATCCCCAAAAGAGGCCACAGAGGCGTAACAGCGTCCAGAGCCAAGACATGTGGCCGTGCACGGGCTGCCCTTTTCTCCCCGAGTCCCTCCCCTTCTCCTTGTCCATTTTGCCTCTTGCTTCGCGAAGCCTTTGGACGCGGAACGGAATCGGAATTGGAATTGGCAGGCAGATCAGATGCGGCTTAGTGGCGCTGGGCTGAACGGCACTGGAATGGTGCTGCAAAGAGGGGAAAACAAGCACGAAGGCAACCAAGGGCAGCCTATGAGGGCCATCGCGGACGGCTAGAGGGGCAAACGCAGCCTATGTAACCAGTCAAAACCAGTTGGACCAGTTGTGACCAGCGCCGTGTAGCAGTGGGGTCGAATCGAAATGGTCAAATCCCATGTGCATGCTCGCGCTAATCGTTTCCTAAAGCTGCACAAGGGCGGCCGATGGCATCATGATTGACCACTCCAAGCTGGACTGACGCTGCCTCCTCTTAGGCTCCTAGGCTTAGCCTCCTACACAGCTGTGCTGTGGTGTCTCAAGGTTGAGCGCCTTTGTCACCAGCCCGTATCGATGGCGACCGTTTTCTTTGGTAATGCAGAGGAATTCGAGCGCGGGTTGTCATGCTATAATTACCCGCTATTTGCGTCGTTGCTGCCAACGGCCAATGGCTGGCACGTTCACGGAGCAACAGGAGCAAGACAAGACAGCAATTCTACTAACAACTGGGAGATGGAGACGGGGACAGAGACAGAGACAGACAGAGAGAAAGGGACTCTGGTGGTGAGTTTGGATAGGGGACAATAGAGGGGTTTCGGGCCTTCTTTGAGTGCCGTAACACATCGTTTGCGGCGAACCGGACAGCTCGTGACTCCGGAGATTGGCTGTGTCGGCACATCGCAAAGTAAATTTCAAGCCCTGCCATGTCCTGCCCTTGTCCTGCCTGGCCCAGCGCTGTCCTGTCCGAGCAAGCGCCGGGGTCGGAGCGAGAGGTGCGTGCGTGCGCACTGGTAAATTACATATCATGATAGATAATTACAGAGAACGGTGCGAGATGAGGAGAGGAGCGATGCACACGGCCCTCGCGCGGTGGTTTCCCTTCGGAGGACGGGCGGGCGCGTGCTCGTGCCTAGGAGGAGGTTGTTGGTGTTGCTCGTGATCGTGATGGGCTGTGTCCCCATTATTACAATCTACAAGCTAGAGTAGATACAGAACGGCAAGCTGCGTGCCCTATACGCCGGAGCATTCTTTGCTAGTCGTCATGATGATCAATTCCACAGGGCGCGAGGCTGCTGTAAGGTTTGGCGGGAGGGGKGAGGGAGGGGAATTTCGTAGCCGACCAGGGCGCTGGCTTAGGGAGCATAATGATGATGGTGGTGGTGGTGAATGTGGTGGATGTGGTGGTGGTGTTGCCGTGGTGCTGGTTGAGGGTGGCGAATGCCGCTGCTGCTGGGTGGACGGTGGTGAGTGGTGGATGGAAGGCACGCAGAATGCAGGAAAGCGCAGGGGAGGGAGGAGGGTCCCAGCGATCGAGCGCCTCCCTGAGCAAAGGAGCACCCAGCGTCCAGCGTCCAGCGTCCAGCGTCCAGCATCTAGCAGCTCTCTGGCTGGAGCAGAACAGAGACAGACACACGCACACGCACACACACAAGACGAAGAAGACACAGCGCGCAGCCAGCCAGCCAGCACAGACGACGAGGACGACGACGGTCCCAGTCCCAGTCAATTCCCAGTCCTAGTCCTAGTCCCAGCCCCAGTCCTCGTCGTTTTTGCGCACAGGCCACGCACTGACGCCGACATGGATCAAGGACTATCAGCTAGCGCAATGCGCTAGAACGTTTCAAAGAAGACGCAGAAGACTTGGCGCCCACACCCCCCTGCTAGAGCACCGCTAGCATTCCCTAGCGCCCAAGTCTCCGCCAATCAGTGCCCCCGTCTGCTCCACTCTTGCCAGTTCCAGTGCTGCCTTTACGCTCGTCCTCGCCTGCCCGCCCGCCTCTCTGCAGCGCCGACGCAACACTGGCTTCTGCTTCTGCTTCTGCTTCTGCTTCTCTCTCACTCACCCTACAGCCAACTAGCACTCCTAGCTCTCTCCTCTCCACTGGCTCTGCTCCTCACTCATCATCCATCCTCTTCTGCCACCGCTCCACACCATTCCTCTTCCATCTCGCACGCTCATCTGTGCTCTACTCCGCTGTGGGACCTGCTGGCCACTGCTCAACCCAGACAGCCGCCAAAGCCCGCGACACACGACCCGCTCTACTCTTTGACTCGCCCGCTCCGCTCACTCTTACACTCTCAAAACCACGCTGAGCCGCACTCTCCGCACCTTCTCTCTTGCCTGTCTTGACTCCTCCTTGTCTTACAACACCACCCGTCACAGCCCTTTCGACATTCCCTCACACGCCTCCAAGCCGCAGCCTTCCCGTGTCCCACATATCATCCTCTCCTACCCATTCCCCCCGGGTCTTGCTTCCTCATCCACGCCGCCGCCACTCCTGCCGCCAATCCTGCACCTCACCGTTTTCCTGTAACCAAACCCTATATACGCGTGCGACGTACGCTTCGACCCTCCTTCGGAATCCTACATCGTCTTGAGTGACAAACAAATTGCTCGCTTCCGCCGAAACCGCCTTCTAGAAACCCTTCTAGACGAGCAAACGCAACTTTTGGGTACACACTCCCGCTTCTTCTCCCGATACGCACGCCTGGCCGCAGGCTTGTGGACTCCCAGACCCTACACCAACCCCTCTACATCGATGATACCGTCATCGGATCGATAATACCCTCCTTCATCTCCACCACCCTTTTATCCTAGTCACTAGGTTCTTGTACGAGCCTCGTGCCTCGTCTCCTTTGTCAAGCTGGCGCAACAATTCCAGCCGCAATTCTGCTCGTGTACGGGATTAGACGACGCACAGGCTAGCAAAATAGACGCACGCACAGTATACAAGCAGTTGTGGAGGAGCGTTATGCACTCTCGGAAAGTCGGCGGACAAGCCTTGTCGATAAGAACGTCGTCTTCAACCGCAACTTCACCAGCTTCGTCTGTAACTGACCCCGAAGACGAAGACACAAAGATGGCCATGGCCGAATACCCACCTGCCTCACGGCCACTTACTGTATCAATACCGAAAAACATCCCCACTCCTGGAAACCGCCGACCAAACCTCTCAGAAATCCTCGCAAACACCGCACCGCCACCATGGACGTTGAGTTCTTTCATGGCCTTCTTGTCGCAAAATCACTGCTTGGAGAACCTGGAGTTCACCATGGATGCGTCAAGGTACCGAAAACACTACTCCAAGATGGTGAACCGCCATCAGGGTAGCCCCATCTCTCCCCTCTCCGATGAATGCGCCTACGTATTGATGCTGTGGCGTCGATTGATCGATGCTTACATTCGTGAATCTGGGCCACGAGAGGTATGTGTTATGGCGTCAATCCCGACGTACCAGAGACTAACGTTCCTAGGTCAACCTCCCAGCTGATGTTCGCGACACTCTACTAAATCTCTCCGACTCCTACGTCCCTCCACACCCCTCATCGTTGGATGAGGCAGTGTCAAAGATTTATGAGCTCATGGAGGAGAGTGTACTAGTATCCTTCCTCAACTCTGTCTGCCCCCAATCTGCGTACCCAGCATCTACCACTGGCAGCCACGACTCTGGCCTCACTAGGTCCCAAACTCGTAGCTACGACGAGCATCACATGTACCGCGCTCACCAACCACACGCTCTTCCCCATCAGCGAGCCTCCGCTCCCTCATCTCTCACATCGAACTTCATGCATCCTCGTCCGTTCTCCCATTCACGTTTCAATTCCCAGCCCGCGACTACTTCATCTGCTTCGTCTCCCTCAGCCTCGGCACGTATCACGCCAGGCTATGGTAGTGGCAGCGAAGCCTTGACGGATGATTCAAGTAGCGGAAGTCCGAGTGGAATGAGTGACCCACTCACTCCTCCTGGCACACCTCCAATGAGCGATTACCCAATGACAGACTTTCACCAAGCGTATTACGAGACTGGTAGCGGCACCACCAGTGGCACTCCCAGTCCAAGGACCAGTCGTGGCGAGCACAACGGTCTCGCGAACGCTACTAGGGATAGCTGGAAGCGAGTTAGTAGCAAGTTATGGCCCAAGAAAAGAAGTGGCGGCCATTTGCGAGAAGACGAACAGGGCGCTGTTGAAGGCGGCCTTTTCTAAAGAGAAGGACCCTGACGTCCGGTTTCTTCGATCCACTTTAATAGAGCTGTGTTGACCATGATACACCTCACGGTTGGGTCAAAAACAGACATGATTACGAATGTGCGACATCAGAACATCTTACATGCATTGGCATTTTACCTGCATCATTCGGCGCCTATTCATTTCGATTCGATCACTGTCGATACTGCAAGGCGAACTGGCGATTATTTGTCGATATCACCTTGGAAATAGGTGGTTTTTAGGGTTTTTTATTAGACATGGGCATTTTTATTCTTCAAAATCACCTATTCTGGATTATCATTGTGTTTTTATTATCAAGGGCTGAAAGGGGCTTATACACCATGGGCGGGGGGTCGGGCAATTGGCGTTTTTGCGAACATTCCGGAACGGGGCATACTTCCATGGATTGGCGGGGATGGAAATGCATTCTTTCGCTGAGTCGGGACAGCCATCACATTATTATCATGACCGGAACGTGGGCGGAATTTGTTGGTTCGATTTGTTTGTTCTTCACTAGGATAAAGCTTGTATACCCGCATAGTTAAGGGGAATTATTTTCTACATTTTGGGGATAAGTTTGGGTGGTTTGGGGATAGAATACTACAACTAAGATGGCGGTTGTAAAGACTGATTGAACTAGTCGAACCGAAAGAAATGCAAAGCATTATCCTGGGTGGTCTCTCCCTTCACACACACTTTTACACGCATCTTCTCAAACATTTGACGTATGCACATGTGAGGACCCTTATTTCTCCAAGATATGTAAGGTATTCTTGGACGCGCGTATATAGGCGGTCTTCCTGTCGCTTGGCCCCCCTTCCCATCAGGACTGCTTGTTTGCATTGATGGAGATTGGGGGTGCGATGCGATGCGATGCGATGCGTGCGCGCATTCCCCAAGGACATGATTTGCAAAAATGCCAAATGCAACGGTTTATAGTCATGTGGCGGGTTGGTGCGGTGGATGCATTTTACTTGCCTTGTCTTTGCTGGGGGCATGGACTTGGGGGGGAGCATGGGGGTTGGGTTGGGTATTTGCCGGCAGTGTAGTGTAGGGTAGGGTAGGGTTATGGAAGAGGGTCAGGGTCCATGTGCAATTATTGAAACTTGGGGTTTAGGTATAGGTATAGGGCGTATGTCATGTATGTATAGTATACCTTTTTTGTGGGGTTATAGGTACGTTTTTGGTTTTTCTTCTATGGAGGAAATGGATGGATGGGTGGATAGATAGACGGTGTGGGTTAATTGACTGACTGACTGACTGAATGGCCAGACCGATCGAATCCTCGTACGTACGGAGTAAGTCAAGTAGGATTTAGACCTAGGCCTTGCGGTGTACGATACGGCACGGTTGCGATTTCTCATTCGTGGCGCTTGTGGTAACAAGTTGGGCGCCTGAAGTTGTTTGTTGTGTTGGGCTTACATGTTGACCGGGTTTGATTTAGTGGGCTGTTGGGGAGGGGTTTTTTTTTTATGTTATTTGTTTGTGCTTGTGTTGGTGTTGTTTTAAGGTTCTATTTCATTTCTATGGGGCGCTTTCTTTTGGGTACCAAAATTTTGAGGTCTTGTTGCCGCTGGGCCAATGTGTAACTAGGCTTCATACAGCAAGTAGTGCGTGTTGCCGCCGTGGCTGACCACTTGGAGAGATATATTTTATCACCATGTGTGTATGTTGAGAGTAAGGATGGAGACGAAGGATGAGGGAGTCTTCTGGAACGGGGCACATGTAGCAAGCGAGCGGTACCTACAGTATCCTAGCTTGGTAGAAAGATACCAAAAGCCTCGGGATCATCTAATAACTACAACACATATACGTCTGTGATGCAAGCAGATGTACCCTTAATTCGAGGAATTTTCTGCGCGTACGGCGGCAATTGCTATCTAGCAAGCAAGCAAGCAAACAAGCAAGCAACAACCATGTTGCATCTACACGTTATGTGCTGTACGCACGATTCAGATATCGGAACGTAGATCCGCCAAACGTCATGGCATCCCGACCGCAAATTGGTAAAATGGAAGATGCCGTGGGTCCATCCATGCCCGGTAGCGGGCGGATAGATTCATGCGGATAATTGCCCTCTGGAGTTTAGCTATTTGCTGGACTGGGTTTGGGTGCTTTGACGCACGCGACCAGGTGTAAGCGAAGAGGTGAGTGAGAGAGGGGAGGGGGCGCGCCTCGTCGGTTTGTCGAGGTTTCAGGTTGAAGCGTTTGATATTCCTGGTCAGGCGTGTGCCCTGCGTTGTCTCTGTGTCTCTGTGTCTGTGTCGGTTTTGGCGGCGTTTAGGTTTGTGGGGTAAGGAAGGCAAGGGATTTTTTATTCCGTGTGTGGCTGTTTCATGTTTGGGAGGGTCGAGTCGTGTGTATGATCGTCGACGCGATATTCCCTTCCTCTCATCAATCTCTGTTATTTGTGTATGAAGCGTGCACTGGAACCTGTTTGTGATTTGTGTTTTTGAAGTGCCGGTGTTTGTGACGGGTTTTGAAAACTTGAGGGACAGACGGGCTCAGGATTGAGGTGGACTTCGAGTCATGAGGTGCAATCCATCTCATGAACTGCATTCCTCAATCCATCCATCACATCCATCTTCAGCCGTGTGTAAACCTCACACGAAAAATGGATGATCCCATGACAAGCAACTACGATCTCGGAGGTTTATTGCATTGTAATAACCTGGATCGGGGCCCCCTCACGCTCCCCAACCAAACTCTCCTCTTTCCCAAAGACCCGGAAAGCCTAAATCCGCATAAAATCTACCGCCGGTTCTGTGACTTTTCTAGAAGAAGATGAGAAGGGCGGATCGCGTCTGTGTGTCATAATCGGCATTGCGTTATAGGGGGCTATAATGCCTGGACTTAAGACGCCGACCATCTCACTTGGCGATTGCGTTGCATATGTGTGGGATGTACTATGTACCTATGTACATTGTAGGTATAAGATGATAGCATAGGATTGACCAGACATCGTGAGAAGCGCCACAAGGTCCAAAACCTCAGGGAATTATTCCCATAGCTTAGCTCAGCTTCGTTTACACCTTACCACCGACCGGTAAAGGAGGACCTAGTCAAAGTTTAGACCAAGCTGTCACCATCCTCAGACCCTTTTGAGAGATGCCCATCTCCGATGCGTACACATACTGCCTCGCTGCTTTTGCACTCCACGGCACTTTCCATGCCCATGCCCATGCCCATCTCATTTCAATCCCCTCCTAGCCGCGCAATCCACACCTCGTGATATGTATGCAACCCCCACCTCCCTATCCACGCTGGCCCGCACGCACGCACGCACGCACGAACACACATACATACATACCCCATACATTCCACCTCGTGGCATACGTCCGTGCAAGGCGGCCGCGGAAGGCAAGGTCCACGAATTCAGCCTAGATAGCAGGGCAACGCAACAACGCTCACCGAGGTGCATATTCAGTATAGCTTCGTCCGTTTTAGGGGTGGGCAGGCATCCGGGGACACCCGGCACCGAATCGGGCAGACTGGGTAGAATGGAGGTCGATTAGTTTGATTTTGTCATGACAGACTGAGATGAGCTGATCTTTGATGATTTCTGTGCATTGGCGTTCTCTGTTTTGCATGGCTGGGTTCCCCGCTCTGATCTCTGTGCTGGGGTAGGTACTTTGTCATGAATGTAGATATGTATAACTATAGGCAAAGCTACAAAGTCTAGGTACACATGTACAATAAACTACCTCACAGCGGACGCCTCACGATCCGACTGCGGGATCCCCCGCCCTACTATACCCTGGCACGAGAGAAAGTGCAAGATTGGTGGATAGACTGCGAGGTTGTGACTTGGGGTTTTTCGTTTTGCAGATTTGGTCACGGAGCGGAACGTGGTGGTTGGCGCCCGGGAATATATGTAATGGGTCAAGGGTTGTGGGAAGGGTGCGGGGGCATGGGGGGTAGGGCGATGCAAGGTAAGGGCATTGGAGATTGGAAATTGCACAAGTTGATGGGTTGTCTGCATAAGTATTTTGTGGAAGGGAAAGGAGATGGGGATAGTGACTACGTATGCGGGCAGGTACTGCCAATGATTTCTTGGATTTCTTGGTTACATGCTCTGGAAGATCAATTACCACCACCACAAAGCGTAGGATTTGCAAGGGATAGCCAGGTGCGCCAGATCTCAATACTAACGCAAGAACATAAGTAATATCAGACGAAAACTGGTACGAGGTCGCGCAATTGGCTTCTTCATCTGATTGTGTACTTTGGTGGATTCTTCACTGTGAGAGCAAGGTAATCATGTGAACACACGAACGAAGGGTACGTATAACGACGAGATGGATTTGCATACCGTGTATCCAAATCAAAACCCTCCCAGAGATTCATTCATACAAAGGAAGCTCAGCTCTAAGACACCCGCATTCAGCACTCACTTGCGTGATCGATGCATCACCAGGATCAATCATCCTAAACCCTTCCATGACTACCTAGGCAGTTAACTAGCTGTACAGAACCGTAGACACCATGGAGAGCCACGAGTGTATGATTGGACAAACCTCATGGTCCATCCAAAACCGCCGCTATTGTCCACTAGTCTGATGAACTACACGACTTGAATGACGATCACGCAAGAGTATCCGGGGTATATTAGTCTATTGAATAGCATAGCCACTCGCGTGCTTGTTACGTATGGAGATAATAAGGCGACCGTTTCAACTCGCTCGCACGTGGGAATCTCTAGCCTTAACCAGGCAACCATAGATGAAAAGCCCGCCCCGCCCATTCATTCATTTCACAAAAGCACAGCAAGCACGGCCCAAATGCGAAATAGTATTACTTGCCAGACAATCGTTGACAACGTCGACGAATAGCTAGACTAAGAAAGGTGTATGCTGCAATATCGCATAATTGCGCATGTGCTCTTGTGCGCAGTGACGTCTTGTGGCTAAGGTATTGTAGTGTATGGTCAGTTCCAGACTAGTCTAAAGAGAAACGTCTAGAATACCAGCTATGCCATCATATCCCCCAATTCGCCATCGCCATCGAGGCTTAGCCTTTCAGCTGCCTGCCCTGCTGCGATATGATGATTTCCGCCGTTTGGAAAGGAGGGGGGCACGTGGGCTTGATTGTTCGCCCTCCCCTTCGCCGCTGCGTGGCGTGCTTCTAGAAGGGAGGCGTTGCGTTCTGGGTGTCGCTTGCTTGCTTCGCTTGCTTACCGGACTTGTTGCGTGGGTGCTGTTTCTTGGGCTATGCTATGCTATGCTGATGTAGGTGGGTGTTCTAGGGAGGGGTAGATCGGCGTGTGGAGGAGGGATGAACATCTCGCTGCCTTTAGACATGCTGGTCCTGTGGTGTATGTGTGTGCGCGCGCCCTATTTTTTTGCTGCACTCTATTGGAAGGACAAGTCTATTGTTACTTTTCTTATTCTTGTGCCTGTGATGGATGGATATGTTCGGAAGCCCAACTGGTTCCATTCCACATGCCAAAAAAAAAATTGCACTGCACGAAATACACATTTCTAAGCAACGATGAGCGTTACTGCCCCGAAGCCGATGTCGATATTGCCCATAGATTCGAAATCAAAGAACTCGGGGCCCTGGTTTCCGGTTCCGTTGGCCTCTCCTCAAGTCTGAGTTGGACCTCGTCTAATTTGTACATACATGCCATGCGTACATATGTACATACATACAGTGTGCCACGGATAACTAGGCTACGCCCGCCTCGCCAGTGAACACGAGAGTGCTGCATTCCTCGCCGCGTCGTGTAAGCACACGCTACAAGGCCGAGAACCAGTCCTTCACTCCCCAAAGGTGGGACACCATTGCAAGTAAGGCAAACAAGTTGGTACCTAACAGCTCGTACCTATAAATACAAACCCCCAGGCAATATCTATGATCCCTCTCTAAATCCGTCAGACGGCCATCGGAACATGCAGGTCTAATTCCCCGAGTGCTTTGCCACAGGATATATTGTCTTTTTGCTGCGGTCATCAGGCTCTTGCCCAACGGCCTTTCATAATCTGGGCGTTTGCAAGAACCCGCAGTGCTGATCGCGTCCATGATTCCCCATCTATTCGTCGCAGCCCCATCGCCGATCGAAGGGGTCCTGTGAGATCCCGTGTCTGCGTTGCTCAACCACCCCCATCTGCGTTGCTCAGTCGCATATTAAATGCCGAGCTCTACCAGGTAACATTGCCATGATTAATATACTGTCACCCGGTACTGAAGGCCAACCAATACGTTCCCAACGTGGAATATATATGGCATCGACCCGCAATCTATAGATAGGGCTGGAAACGGAAGGTGACGATTTGAGCCATCGCCAAGCCACACCCTGTGCTCCCGATATCACAGGGATGTTTGATGATATATTCCAAGAAACGAGCGAAGGAACTCTTGCCATCGTGAAAATATGCAAATGGCTGCGCAGGATCGAAAATGCCATCCAGCGTGACTTTTCTTAATTGGGCCGTTCTCCAGATTGAACTGTGCTCGCCAAGGGTCATGGACGTGACCGAGTAGCAGATTGGCTAGCAGAAGAGCTGCGATCGGGCTCGTGTTGCATATAACCAGACGAGGATTGGATGCATCCTTATAGATGCTTGTCGCCTAGAATACCAAACGAGCAACTGCTGAGGTGCCACGACTGTTCCGCGTCCTTGGGTACATTGGGAGCTCGGTATAATGAGTCCGCGATTCGAAATGTCGGCTTGCTGGAAGAGGTCCAAACTCCGATGTGTTAATTTATTGTTTCGTGGGAGGTAGATGAAAGCCTGAGGTGAGCGGAGGGACAAATATAACACCTTTGGCGAGCGGCAAGTAGAGTTGTGGCTTGTCACCTTGTGTGGGGGCGTGAGTCGAAGCTGGATACCAACACTGAGCACAGCAGGGGTACAGGTCCGGTCTTCGTATCTCACCCAAGCCTCGACCCGGCAGGCTGGCAAAAGGAAGCAGGATGACAGCGAGCTTACGAAATAGAAAACGAGGGCAGGTTTAGAGAGTTATCGTTTGTTTGAATATAGCACATTTGTTTCTGCTTGTTTGTTGAAATGGCCCATTCAGAGGCTAGACTAAAAACATACCGGATTGGCTGATGTAGAGAAAAGCTGTGCAGGTACTTTGAACGAGTCTTGACCGTTTGCTCAACATGGTTATGCAGAATAATTATGTGCCTAACGCTGGAACTAGCAAAGAGAGCACTGTGCTTTGAGGACTGTTTCTCACATTCACTGGGACGCGTGTGATCTCATATATAGGTGTTTCCTCCTATGGGACTTATCCACTTCCCCTTTCTAGCAGCCTTCATCTCTGCATATAGCGCAGGATTGATTCCCCTCTTTTTACACTTCTTCAGATCTGCTTCACTCAGCCCAGCCGTGTCATAGTCACTTGCTTTCCAGTCTTTGGTCTCTTGAGATCCCCTGCTTGCCGTGGATGACGGCCCGCCTAGGTCGGACGTCGTTATGAGGGAGCTTGAGGAACTCGTGTAGTGAGAACTTTGGTCAACCGACACTGTCCTCTCAATCTCGAGATGTTCGGGAAGGACAAGAGGCTCCTGAAACCTGCTTGGTCGGAGCATCTGTATCAGTGAGGAGCTCGCTGAAAGATCGTGTGTCCGGTTCAAACGCCTGAGGGGTGATGACTGTAGAGAACTAGTTTCGGATGAGTGCGTAGACGAAGAAACCGTAGACCTTGCTTTCGGTCTTGTTGGAGAGCCGCCTTCTTCGTCAATTGTTGAATAGGGATGTCCTCTAGCGGGCTCCTCCGTATCACCACTCGATTGCTCAGGGTCAGATTCATCCTGGACCGATTGTGTTGTGGTCACAGAATCGATTGTTTCCAAAGAGCTCCATCGACGAAGTCGCGCTGGGCGAATAGGCTTTTGCCTATTCTTTCGGGGAGCCGGAGAGGTTGAAACTTTTTGGGCAGGGGGAGCTTGGGAAGGAATCAGAAACTGCTCTTTGAACGGGTGCGAGTAGTTTCTGGCTGGCCGAGGTCGTGTCTGAGGCTCTATCTGGTCGTATTGGTTCAGGTCAAGCCTCAGAGGGTTTTTCTTTGGGATTGGGGGAGTCGAAATCTGATGCGGTCGCCTAGAGCTTACTGCATCTTCTAGGGAAGCGGATCCTTTCCGAAACGTAGCTGGAGCGATGGCATCGTCTGATGAGTCGTTCTCTTCGAGCCAGCTATCTTGGTCAGGTTCATGTAGGTGCAGAGGCCCCCGGATGGAACGGCGGATTGGCGGTGGAACGGCGTCATATGGGTCCATCCTCCGCACTCTGAAACATATAAAACCTTTTACATTCGAGAACGCGAGAGAGAACGAGTCAACGGCGAAGCAAAGCGAACGGACAGTTTTAAGGAGCGATGGCGACCTACTCCTTCGCGATCATGGGCGTTTCGTTTTACGACGCCATTGCGTTGACCATGAAATTAGTCCATGTTGCGGCCTGACATCACCGTGACGGGTCTGTCTCCGATGGTTGAGCACCTCGGGCGGTCTAAAGCCATGGCGGCTAGTAGAATCAAGGGGAAGAGATGCCATTTGCGCTGCCCCTCATGCCGATTAGCTTTAGTCTATAGATTTGTGCTCTGCCGCGCCTGATAGTCGAGATAACGTTTTGGCGAGACGTTGGAGACGTAATTTCGGGACGGGAACGGTGGTTGCGATGGGCGCCCACACCGTTGGTATATCCGTCCAGGCTGACAGTGGCTTTAGTGTGTAGTCCCAGGACAGGCGCCGGGTGGGCTACAAAAGCTTGATGGCGGCGATGAAAAAGATACAAAGGGTGGACGATCGAGAGGACAATCAGGCCATTTTGCAGGGGAAGGGGGCAGACTGAGGCGGGCAAGTGCAACCTCAGAGGTCGGGAAGGCGTGACGATGATTCAGGCTGTTGGGGGAAGGCGCTGGTGGCTATTCTTCAATTTTGCTTGTGCTGGGCGGGATGCGAGCAACTTTTGGCTGCTCTGGCTGGCACTGGCTGGCACTGGCTGGCACTGGCCGGTACTGGCTGGTACTGGCTGGCTGTTTGGCTGCCCACTCTCCTCACACTGGCTGGCTGCACTGGCTCCTCTGGCTGCTGGCTCTGGCACTGGCTGGTCGTGCTTGCGGACGTTTGAGCTGGGGTCCCCGCTTTACCCCTTCAAGACTAGTGCAAGGGACAAGGACGAATCCACATCGTCCATGCCCTTGCTTCAACCTCCTACCCCCGTCGCCAAACCCTCTACCCTCTCTACCTTCTACTCTCGTCGCCTTCACCTCAACCTACCCTCTCTCTTCTCTACCCTCTCTCTCCGCAGCCTCTGACGCTCGCACCATGCTCGACACGCCTCGCTCATGATGAGCAACGACGCCGCAAAGCCCGTCTCGGACGAGGAGGTGGTTCGGCTGGCAAAGAATGCCATCGACCAGTCGCGCGACGATATTAACCAGCGGGCGGTAGCTGACACGCCGCAACCCCCGCGAGAGCTCCAGCAACAGCAGCCCGGCATCACCATCGACCTCGGCCACAACCACATTGTGCGCTTGCCCGACGAAGTCATCGATGTTATCAGGACCGAAATCGAAAGGTGAAGACCACTCTTTCGCCCGCTCCGCGCCATGCCAAAGTCCCCCGGCGCCGTTGAACTACCCCACGAACCTGAGGCCATTACTGTATCTTTGCTGACCCAACCTCACCAGGCTTGCCCTCTCCCACAATCTCTTGACCACGCTTCCTTTGCGCCTGATAGAATGCAAACGTCTGCGCTATCTCAATGTGCGCTACAATGCCATGCCAGAGATCCCCGAAGCCGTTCGTCCGACCCTCTCCCATACTCAATCCTTCAGCAAGACCTGGAACTGATTTTGAGATAGATTCTTGGAATGACCTCTCTTGAGATCCTGGACGTTAGTAGAAACAAAATTACCGTCATACCGCCGAGAATAGCCAACTTGACATCTCTCAAAGTCCTCGCTATAGCCAAAAACAAGATCAAAGAGCTTCCGATATGTCTGGGCGATATCAACAGCTTACAAGTGCTGAAATTGGACGGCAATCCCCTCCAGTTTCCACCTCTAGATGTTTGCACCATCAAGGACAATGTGCCTTCGCCAGCAAATGAGAATGAACGAGATGCTGTCATTGCAACCCAGGTCAAAAAGTACATGAGACTTCATGCGTCCAAGGAGAAACAGCGGGCTGAGATTGAGAAATTGCGAGTGGAGTCTTCGGGCGATGAAAGGTATGCCTTGGATGATGGAAGTGTTATGAAGTGGTGGCTGATTTGCCCAATAGCTGGACTGAGAGCAATCCGGAAACTCCTCGCCCCTCGAGGCGTGCCAACGGCGGGAGGTTCCCCGTAAAGCCTAGTATAAGCAGCATGGACGGCTTTAGCGATAGCAGCAGACCTGATTCTCCAGGAATACCGCCTCCAATTCCAACTAGGTCTCATTACCGAGTGCAGTCGCAGCAAAATAATGGCCCCACCCGGAGACCTAATATATCTCCCTTGATCTTGACGAACGGCGCCAATGAGAGAAATAGAAGCCAGAGCGAAGGCGCGGGCTCGGCTAGTCACAGACAAAAACGAATGGGGATTTATACGAAACAGCAGTCCGATCTGGGAGCCGTGGACGAATTGAAGAGAACTAGCCATTTCCGAGGTTTCAGCCAAGGCTATGTCCTGCCAAATAACAGCATGATTAACGGGATGACAGGACCTGCTACTGCCGTTGGATATGGAGATACTGGAGGCGTTCGCTCACTTGCTAACCGCCCTCTTTCTGACGTGCGAGAACATAAACGCGGCTCTCGTGCTCCAGACGTTGTTGTCGAGGCCGCAAAGAACTTCCTATACGCCATCTCTCAGCTTCACGACACAATTGCACATATGATGCGTTCGATGAAGAGGACGGAGAGGTCAAAGGATGCCATGCGTAGGAAAGAAGACTTTTACCGCCGCTTCTCGAATCTATTTCTACATATCCGCGCGCTGAATGAGCTACTCCAGCGCTTCGATACACTAGCCGAGGAGGACGAGGAGGATGCACACAAGCTCTCGCAGCACGTCTACACTTATGCCCTCAAGTGCCTTGAGCTATTCATGTCAGTCACTCTATCTATTGCGGAAAATCGTGCAGAGATTTCTCGGACGGCAGATCCTCGCTTCGTACGGACTTTCCTCTTCCTACAGCAGGGGAGCTTGATCGAGATGAGGAATGCCTGTTCTGTCTTAGGCGCGGAGTTCAGGGATACACCTGCCAATTCGCGTAGACCGAGTCGTGCAGACGCCATGGCTACTGTTCGAGCAAGGCCGATGAAAGGTCGACGATACCAGACATCTCCACCGCAGAGGAACGGGCATTACCATATGCCACCACCTGTCATATTGCATAGCAATGATAGCAGTCGCACAAACACTTTGACAAGCCTGACGGCGGCGACACCTCGTTCGGGTGAATCGTTCTCTACACTGGCAACGATATCGCGTACCAATACATTGACGAGCGGTTTTGACGAGGCCGACGAAGACTTGCAATTTGATAAAATATACGCCAAGCTACGGACTGCTTGTGATACATGCAGAAATCACATTCCGCAAATCTCACGGCTCCTAAAAATGAACTTTGAAGTTTTCAGGAGAGAGTTCGATTCCGAGGACCCGAAGATCAAGGTGCTTGCTTCATTGATTGAGAAGAGTAATTTTGTCCAAGAAACGACCAACCCCTTGGCCCAACGGCTATCACAGATGCAATTGAAGGATAGTTTTAGCCGGAGCCAGCCCGTGTTTTGGCAGCAATGCATGAGCTTTATCAAGGTATGTTTGAAAGTGTTATCTTATCTCTGGCCTTATTGCTAATGTTGGATAGGCATGGGAAGAACTAGCAACGACAAGTATGGGAGAAGGCCGAAACATGGGACTTTTGAGTCCTGAAGTCAAACAACTCATGAAACCGGTCCATAAATCAGTCAAGGAAGCTACCTTGGCGATTAGCGCCTCGCCCTGGTCTCACTTGACCTCTAACAATCCGGGTTCAATGGGTCCGCCGTCTCTATCATTCACTTCTGCGATACAACCTCCCAAATTCCTCAACAAACCTACAATGGGTTCAGTCAGTGGTTCATCGTTCCCTGGCCCGATCAACACCTCTATTACATCTGTCTCGGCGTTCTCGCAGCCCTACTCGACTTCTAGTCTCGGCTCTGGGTCAGGTGGTTACATTACTCCTGTCCCCGCCACACCCTTGAGCGCTGCTCTTGGTGCTGCGGCGCAGGCAACTGTACCCAACACGCCGAATCATATTCCTCAACCATCGAACACGATCAACGTCTTTGAAAGGGCGGATAGATTGCTAAGCCAAACCGCACGGCGTGTATGACTATCCGTCAATCAAGATATAAAATATCAGGACAAAATGCTCTGGGATAACTCATCCGCACCTCCCCAGTTCCACCTGTCCTAAAACCCTCCTCGACACCTACATCTACAAACCCCGTTTTMCCCCCCGCCACATTCTCACGATCCCTCAAATCAGTATTAGCGAAGGCGTTGGTCGGATTTTTTGTCCATTTGGTTCCCATTGGCATCAGAAAGCATAACTACTCGGTGTTAGGATATCCATGGAAGAGGCATGGATGCACACAGACTTTTCCTCTTATTAGGGCTAAGCAGGCATAATGGGAGTTGGTATCTGTATATCAGTACGTGCTAGTAGGATAAGTCTAGCGACTTTGTTTTGCTAGCTAGTCAGCTGGATAGGAGCGTTGCATGCGCAGAGGACATGCACGGAACGTGAGCAAATCATCATGTATAGGACAGAAAAAAGGGAAGGAGCAGATAAGGACGATTGCTAGGTATGCTAATACGATACTATATGATATCAGATCATGAACCTATTGTGCCAAGTAGCCAGTAATCCAGAC
The DNA here is from genome assembly GCA_001007845.1 of Nigrograna mackinnonii. Taxonomy (NCBI): domain Eukaryota; kingdom Fungi; phylum Ascomycota; class Dothideomycetes; order Pleosporales; family Nigrogranaceae; genus Nigrograna; species Nigrograna mackinnonii. The sequence continues at coordinate 336,146 of JGVQ01000244.1, read as the reverse complement.
TGGTACAATATTGCGCATTGTGCTTTGCTTTGCTTTGYATCCCATGTATAAATGTAGCCACCACGAGCGAGCCCGGAAAAAGGAAAGAAACAAGAATGCCAGGGAACGGGAACAGGAACCGATTCCAACAAACTCCAACGCCGTGCCTGATAAGACATATAGTAGATGGGATTCTGAGATCCAGATGATTGGTTTTTTCCCCCTTTTAGGAAACAAAAAAGTGTACATTTGTATAATATACACCCACACCCACGACCTGCGTATTCCAACACGACAAGACTGAAACAGAGCAGAAGAGAAAATGGACAGACGGAGCGCAAGGGAAGAAGTATGTATCGTAATGATAGCACTTATTTCAGGAAGGGTTTGGTTTACTGAGATAAGAAATGGAAAGTAAACTTCCCGTCTTATAAGCGGATATTCGCACCAATACTTCTCCCCTTGTACCAAATCTCTTCTCTCCAATGCCCGATCCGGACTCCGACGTGGGCGAATGTGCTCAGCCTCAGCTTGCCACCAAGAGCTTTCTTGATGGCTTCGAAGCCGACGCTGCCTAGACTCCAATCTACGGGAAGCCGGGGGGATTCGGATAAGCCTGGGGGAACAGCGAAGGGGAGATCGTAGAGGATCTTGCCGCTCGGGTTGCCCTCGTAGTAGGCTGTTGCGTTGAGACTTGTAAGATAGAGCGTTGTGCTGGAGAATGGGGAGGCGAGGGTGAAAATGGCTGTGCTGGAGACTATGTGCATTGTTGCGTCGCGGATGAAGTGGCCTTCGTTTTCCCTGCCTTTATCGGGGTCATCTGGATCATCCGACGGGCTCTTGGGAGTAGATAAACGTGGCGCGGGGAAGGTGACTGGGAATCGAGAAAGTGCAGACCCCAAAGCGGGCAGGGCAGGAATAGTTCCGTTGTGAGTCTGAACGGTTAAAGTGGTGTTGTAGCCTTCCCTTGGTCAGCACAAGACAAGATATTGTAAAGAAGAATGCCTACCAGACACGTATTGAGAGAGGAGCTCCCTGCCCACAGCCTTTCCTTCATCACCACTGTGGGTGTAGGGGTCCCATACAGCGGAAACTAGGAGATTGGTGTTATTCCCCGGATGTACCAAGATATCTTTCACCGTGGCTTGCCCAAGAATTGTGTCGTTGACAAGGATGTCAATGTTGAAATAAGGAACGTTTGCCGAGTAATTGGTCGGATTCGTAAAGTTAACGAGTGCCTGTAGAGTAATCGAAGTATGAGTTGTGTCAATAATCGAAAGATTCCCCATCTTGAGATTCAATCTGCTCATCGCCGAGTCCCCTTTGCCTCCATCGTCATCGCCATGCCGGATTGCTGGATCACGCAAGTTAGCAATGCTGCCAATTTAATTCTAATCCAGGATCACGAACTAGGTCACGAACGTTTGATAGGTACGACTCCCTCTGCCGGGATCTCCCGTACCGCAAATTTGCCCATTGGGGTGTCCACCTCGACACTGACTGCCGCCTTGATGGTGAATGTCACCTTCTCTCCCATCAATATAAGAGGTAAAAGTTGATCGAGTATATCATAATCAACAATCTCCAACGGAGCTTTGTCGATTTCTGATTCAACCAGTAATAGCGGTCCTTCCTTGCCATGGGCACCAATTCTTGTAGAATTCGCGGGCTGCCATTTCGACAGATTCAGTTTCCCAAACTTCTTTTTGTGATAAAACACATCAGCCTCAGCTTTGACCCGTTTAACATCGAGAGGAAAGTTCATCTCCTTAGGCACATTAATGTCTACTCTGACAGTACCTGAGATCTTTGGGGCAGCTTCGGGTGTACCCGGATCGGCAAACATATCAGGAAAATCGAGTCGAGGATGTGCAATAGAGAAATTCTTGATGAGATCCCCCATTTCTTTGCCAGCAACCGGTACAGGCAATGTTATGTCCTTCAGTAGATCGCGCGCCCAGTCTGGCGTTTTCGGGTCAGGAAACCTGCAGCAATCTACATAAATGATAGCATCGTCTCCATTCATGTAATTGCCCAAGAGTGAGTCGAGAGGTGATTTGGCAGAATCGGGACAGACCTCGGTCAGGGAGTCAGGTAACTTCTCCACATGTCCGGTAACGTTAACGAGAATGTCAGTCTTCGGTTCCACGTTCATTTCATAAGTTTCTGCTGTCCCAACCATAATATGCTGATCTGATGGCAAACACCCGTCAACGAGCACATCTACGGCGACCGGAGGAATGGTGATTTGGATAGGGTAATCATTCGCAACTTCAATAGAAACATCAGCTCCCATGCCTTTGTTACCATCTTTGGCTTCTCGAATGTTAATCTTGGCGATGTTATATCCGGGGAGCGAAGGTAGATCGTGGCCTGTTTGGAGGAACCCGTTAGCTTTCAATTCTACTTCAGAGGGCTCTTCATAGCCGCTGTGACCTACCTTCCAGTACCAAAGCTTGTTCAATAGTTTGCTTTCCAAGGTGAATTAATCCACTTTGAATTGGAACTTGAGCTTTTGCCTTTACACGTAGTTGTCCAAGCCGACCGTCGAGCCAGTCGTTCGCGATATTACGAATTCCATCAACAGAGCCTGGCTCAAGACCCGCATGGAATGACACGTGCGTAGTTTTCCCGTTTCTAACGTTGACTTTAATGCCAGGGACCTTTGCAGAACCAAGTAGTACATTGCCGTATTCGGGAAGGTAAACATCGACGGTCGTCGGTCCGCTCTCAACTTCATGTGCAATCCAAGTTCCGAATCTACCAAGGTTTCGAACCGACTTCTTCTCTACTCGTGAAGCATCCATGACGAAATCACCTTCTACTAGCACCTTCACTCCATTATCTTCTAACGAGTCCAGTGCCAACTTCGTGGGCCTGAAATCAGCTGCCTGCATTGCATATTCTTCGATGCCCTCGGTCGCCAGAAACCCGAGCATGATGAAGATAACGACTATACACAAAACAACCAGAGCCAATATGCTGGGCCATCTTTTCTTCCAGGAAGAGGTCTTCCCAGATTCTGAACCGCCACTCAGCGACCTCAACAGCGATGTGGTCGCTGGGGTCTGCTCGGCGTCTGCTTCCTCATTGTCACTCGGATCCTCCCTTGCTAATAGAGGGGTCTCTTCCGTTGATCTACTCGAGGGCTGAGAGCGTCGTGATCGTGATGAGCGGCCGGACTTATGGGAAGCTGGGCGGGAGCTGGGTGTCCTGGTAGAGACTTGCGGGCCGTCCGGCGTATCCATGGCTCGGGCGGGGTGAAGGAGAGATTACGGATAAGGGCCCTTTCAATGCAACATTCGTGGCAACCAACAAGGAGATGTAGGGTGAGATAAGTCGAGGTAGGTAGTGGCGAGGTGTGAGGGGAAAAGGATGAAGGTACAACGACTTGTTGTGGTGCCTGGCAGATGCGTGTACGAAGCGTCATCAAGCTGCCTGCCCACTGGCGGATCGCTGGTTGGCACGTTGCCAGTGGCTGTGGAGAGTGCATCCCGCTCGCATTACCTGCCAAGACAGCGCTAGTGGACATCTGGACTAGCGTCGAATCCGACCCCAGGTTTTCGGGTGACCCATCGACTTTATCGTGCCGTCCAAAAATCACACATAGGGCGTGTGACTCTTTCAGTGATCAAAACATTCACATCTTGTACACCACAGGTCTCAATTGCTTTCTAATAGCTACGAACAGTCTTTTAGAACATAATGCACCCCCCACGACCGTCTAATGGGGCTTTTCGAAGCTTGCTGCGAGCTCAATCCCGCTCCTACTCCTCCCCTGCCACCCCGCTAACATCGCCGTTCGCACCTCGACACTTGCTCTCGATTGCAGACCTCACACCGGCTGAACTAACAACTCTGGTTCGAAATGCACACCACCATAAAACTGCTATCAAGTCAGGGACAGGAGAGGTCCCACATACTCTGCGAGGGTCGTTGGCAGGCAAGACAGTTGCCATGACCTTCAGCAAACGAAGCACTCGTACTAGGGTATCTACTGAGGGAGCCGTCGTCACTCTAGGGGGCCATCCCATGTTCCTAGGCAAAGACGATATTCAATTGGGCGTATGAATCCTGATCCATCCACTCGAGCGACCTTTACTCATGCTGGGACAGGTCAACGAATCACTCTACGATACCGCTCTCGTTCTTTCAAGCATGACCTCCGCCATCGTAGCTCGAGTAGGCCCACACTCTGATGTAGCAGATCTTGCAAAACACTCCGCCGTTCCAGTCATCAATGCGCTATCAGATCTATACCACCCATTACAGACCATCGCAGACTACCTCACAATAGCCGAGACAAATCTTTCAAGTACTGGGCCTTCTCTCGGCCTCGAGGGCTTGAAGATTGCTTGGATCGGTGATGCAAACAATGTTCTTTTTGACTTGGCTATCGGTGCAATGAAATTAGGTGTGGAGATTGCCGTTGCAACCCCAGAAGGGTACGAAATTCCAGAGGAGATGCGTGGTGTGATTGACCAGGCAGCTGCTACCGCGCCAAAACCTGGTAAGCTTTCAGAGACAAATATACCCGAGGAAGCAGTCAAGAACGCAGATATCCTAGTCACAGATACTTGGGTTTCTATGGGTCAAGAGGAGGAAACAGCAAAGCGATTGGCAGCATTCAAGGGCTTCCAGATCACATCTAAACTCGCCCAACGAGGAGGCGCAAAGGACAAGTGGACATTCATGCATTGCCTACCTCGACACCCTGAGGAAGTGAGTGACGAGGTCTTCTATGGCCCCAGGTCTGTGGTGTTCAGGGAGGCGGAGAATAGGTTATGGTCCGCCATATGTCAGTAAATCCATTCCTTTTCACGTAAATTGTTCTAACATAAAGCAGCCGCACTCGAAGGTTTCGTCGTAAATAAAGGCCACATCCAGAAAGATTGAGTGGAAGGCAAGTTTCGCGATCGAGAAATGGATTTTCCTGGTATTTGAGTTCTCTGAAGCGTTCAAAATTGTCTGGATTTAGCATTCACAGAAATCGCAATGTTCTATAACATCTTCAACCACGACACCCTCTCGAAGTGAAAAAATTCCCGGAATGAAGTCAAAGTTGCATCACTATCAAAATACTTGATCGTTTAGAAACCCTACTGTGCAACTCCATGCTGGCTTTCCTTCGATGCTATCAAATCTATTGGCTGAGTACTAATATTCGGCATTTCTTCATTACGATTCTACGGTCTGTTGGACATAGTTCTTGTTACCGACAATTCGCCATCATGAGAGGTCATCAGCGCGATCGTAACCCAATAACGTTCCACCTACGTCCATCGGCTCTAGACTCTACTTGAGCCGATCCCACAATACATTCGATTGTTCGGTGAGTCGCAAAGCCGACCCTTGGTAATCATAGCATCCTTGCAGCAAGGTGGCAAGTGGGACGGACTAATTAACGGAGTGTTGATGTCGTGAAGTTATTCGGCGTAGTTCGCTCCTTCAAACGCAAAACTGAATAATCAAGGTGGATCGGAGATAGTGGAGAACCGGAAGCGATAGGTCGCGTCACCAAGCGCGGCCCGAATAGCTAGCTTCATTCAATGATACAGGGCATTCAAAGACACATGCATACGCCCTGAAGCTTACATACTCCAAGTACTTAAGTGTAGACGTTGTCCTAGAGATCGACTAAATATCAGGACCACTTCTACCTTCAACCCACAGCCTGCAACCCAAGTTTACCAAGAAAAGCAATTACCTTCTAACCTTCAATCCACCACCACTACCCCACATAAGCAAACAAACATCATCCCACTTCCCAACAAACAACCCCCAAACCCAACATCCAACGCCCCAAAATAAATCCACAAAAAATGGTAAACCTAAACCTCGCCTACACAGCCAAAATCAACCCGGAGGGCGCATCGCCCGTCCTCACAGTCGACCAAGTATGGCAAGGCCTCCAACGCAAGATCCGGTTCGCGCAGGAATTCGTACCCGTCATCGAGGGCTGCGAGGTGCTCGAGGACAAGGACGGCATCGTCAAGCGCCAGGTCAAGTTTAAGAAGGGTCTAGGACCTAAGGATGAGGCTTTTGAGGTTGTTAGGAGTTTTGAACCTAGTTGGGTGAGTCATTGATCTGCTTTTATTGTTTTTTATTGGGGGGAGGGGGTGGTGTTGGTGCTGGCCTGGATACTTTCGCCGCGCCGCATATCATGCATACATACGATCCAGCATGTAGATAAACTTACAAGCATACAAACCCATACTTACCAACCCCACAATCCATTCATCTCCATTCTTCTAACATCCTCACAGGTCGACTTCGAACAAGACGACGGCACACACATCCGCAACATCGTCTCCGACGGACCATCCGGCGACCTGAAAGATCTAAACATGACCTACATGTTTGAATTCCGACTACCCAATCTCAAAGAAGAAGATGTTCCAAAGGAACTAGCTCGGTTTAAGGCCGTAAGTACCTGCCTCTTTCTCTTTGAAGTTTTTGACTGTTGGATTTGGGCTGATTGGTGAATTTGCAGATGTCCAAGACGGCGGTTGAGAGTAGTATTGATGTGATTAGGCAGATGGTTGCGGATGGAAAGATTAAGAATTAGATATCTGGGTCTAGCGATTATGGGAATACCATGATGTGGGTCGGGTATGGTGGAGGTGTAGCTAATAATACGAAAAGAAAGCAATGATCAAGATATCGGTAATTCAATCACGTCTCCCTAGTTGTGTCTGGTTGATGTTGTCAAGTATCATCCAAAAGTATAAGAGAGGTTCAAGTGCAGCTGACCATGCACGGCTTGTAATCTATCTTCAAGTCGATGATGAATGTGGTTTGATATTTGATGAGTGGTATCTCGGGTGTCCTCTGAAAGGAGAGAACCTATGTGCTAAATCTTCATAGAAGCCTGATTAGCTAATTATACAAGGAAACATTGCCCCGTGGTATCTCAGAACGCCGATTCATCCATGCTGTCTGAGCTTTTGAACGGGAGTTTCAGTCTGCAAACGCCAGTGGGATATCCATGCAAATGCCCGTAGCAGAAACGTGTTCTATTGGCACGCTTCATCAGATTGGTCCAAAACAAACAAATTGTAAACACGCCATATCATTGTTGCCCTTCTCTAGTCTCCACCTGCAGCACCTCGAATGGAGAATCCGCTGGCCTGTGGTGCAGTTCCTCGAATGCTGAAGCCTGTATCCTCCCCGTCACTAGAAGAACGACGATTGTCTCCGCGATCTCTAGTCCAAGTGATACGGCTTGCAAGGTCCCCCCGTGACCTAGTTGGGTCCTGGAAGCTGCTTTCTTGTGGCGCGCTGTCGTCGTCCTTGAGTCTCCCGTAGCTTGACTCGGGTGCGTCGCGAGTGATCCGCGAGGCCAATGAACGTCCTGAGGAAACAGAATGAACGGGCTGGCCGTTCTTAGTCATTCTAGAGAGAAGAGAACCTTTGCTTGTCTCGTCTGTTGCATCAGTCCTCCGGTGGTTGCTCATATCGGTCTTATGCGGGAAAGCTTCGCGGGAGTTCCTGTTGTTCGCAGAGTTCTTCTTCCAACGTCCCCCCTCATCATACTCGATGCTTCGGTCTTTCTGCCATCGCGAGGTCTCAAGAGTTGGACCTCTAGAGCGGAAATCTCGCTCACGGCTTCTACTTCGCCGACGCCGCTCACGGCTGCGGCTGCGATAGCGACGGTTTGCAGTCCCATCATCTGCGAACCCGAGCCGTCCATCCTCGTCAGACGCAGGGGATGCGCTTCTGCCTCTGAGTCGCCCGAATCGTGACTCTCGGGGACTGAACTCGTCAGATTTAACTTGTCCTCCTCCGCGGTGGGACTCCCGCACGGAAAATGCATACCTATCAGACCGAGGCCTATAGCTATCGATCTCCCTATCCCGACCACCCCTTTCACCTCTATCACCCCTATCTCGATCATATGTTCGTCGGTTGCGTCTATTGCTAGTTTCGATTGGTGCAGAACCTTCGTCATACATAGTTTCATCGAAACCCGAGCTGGTCAAGTTAGCGTAAGCCTTCCTAGATCGGCCAAGAACTTGCTTTGGCTTCTCCTGTTCGTTTTCTACCCCATCATAATCTAGATACTGTGGTTCAGGGTTTCGGCGGCGCTCGCGTTCGCGTTCACGCTCTCGAGCTTGGGGGTTCTTTCTGTAATAATCGCTTCTATTGGCGGCATTCTTTTGCTTCTGATCACCCGTATTACTCTGACGCACCAAAAGGGTGCTGTCAGGTCTGTTTGAATATGGTTTCGCCTTCCGCGTAGTCTGTGCTGATATTGATTTCGCGTCTCCGGCATCTTGATGGGTCAATGCAGTGAGAGCGTCCAGAGCGTCTTCAGAGTTGTAGTACTGTAAGTTGACCGACGAATCGTTGACCCAACGGACATTTTTGGGTCTCCTATCTGGACAATGCTCGAGAGCATATTCGAGGGGATCATTGGGCCCAAAGTCATTGACGCCCTGCAGGTTAAGAGATTCTGGGATCGGTCTGACAGTCTCGAGAGACTCGAAATAGGCTGCAGGCATTGCCGCGTCTTCGTCGGCTGGCTTAGGAGACTCGACAGCCTGGGTTATTATGAGTATGCGACAAGAGAACGACAAATGCGCAGTAGATTGGTGTTGTTACCGGTGTTGACTGTTGCGCCTGTAGAGCCTCAGCCTCTATGCTCGGATCAACGTCGACGCTGATATCGTAATCTATATCCATCATATTAGTATCCATTGTGGCGGTCATATGTCGCTGATTGAAGACACAAAAGGGAGGAATAAGTAATATGGTGGTGGTATGAGATGACGTGGTGGGAGTCCACAACAATGCTCCGAACTGAAGTCGCGAAATAATGATGGATCGCCGCGCTAGCACCTCGTGGCCTGAGCTTTAGTGGGCACCAATCACGTGCGGTAAACCGGCAGCGTTCCTAATTAGGAAGACTACTCGCGGTAGCAGATTACGGGGAGCAGAAACCATCCACAAAAGATCGCAAGATCGTAGAGGCAGATCACTAAATACAGACCCTGGCCCAGTAGGATCACCATCAACACTCAAGAACTGGCATAAGGCCGTGCAGATGGTTTCTAAGCCGATCGCTGACAACCTACTGTTCGCTTCACAACCTTGGAAGGGAACAAACAATTTATGCAATGCGTCTTGAGGAAACAAACGTCGAATTATTAACGAATCATTGACGAGTTGCTCAACCGCGCCACCAAGATGATCTTCACAGCGAAAATTTTTCTATTGAATCCAAAACCTCCTTCTCGGCGTTTTCAGGTATCATTTTGACATATGTAAGTCCATCAATCACCATCAATCGCCCGTTAGGAATGGATAAAGCCTCGCCATCACCTGGATTTTGAGTTTAAATACTTATAGAATTCTGGTACTTTATTGTCTTCATACAGTCTCAAGCTAAGCTTCACCTTTCCAAGTATTCGACATTATGATAACTCAATCTAGCTGCAGTATTTGTAAAGACTGGCTAGTTTTGGTCTGTGAACCGCTCGCATGTTTACGCCTGCTGTTCCAATGTGAATGTTCCGGTCTTTGTTATCAGATACTCTGCAACTGCTACGTCCTTGCCAGATTCCTTCCCATATCCCGACTGCTTGATGCCGCCGAAAGGTGATTCTGCTGCGGAAGAGTTACCTGGCGCAAATTAGCTATGCAGATCATTTCGTAGTTAAGCACTCACCAGTATTCAACCCGATCATTCCAGCCTCTAGGTTTTCGAACAATCTCCACATACGATCAACATTCTTTGTGAAGCAGTAAGACGCAAGGCCCATGCTGGTATCGTTCGCTGCTTTTACAACCTCGTCTTCCTTGTCGAATTTGATGAAGGTGCAAACTGGCGCAAATATCTCCTCTTTGGCAATATCCATATCAGGAGTTATACCAGTAATGACAGTTGGCTCGAAGAAATAGCCCCCGTTCTTGGAAATCTTGTTTCCACCTACGTGAATTGTGGCTCCCTTTGATCTTGCATCTTCGACCAGTGCAAGTGCTTTCTCGATTCCTCGTGGCGTAGTCACTGGACCCATTGTTGTCTCTTTGTCTGCACCATGGCCTACAACAATATTCTTACTCTCTGCATTCCACCGCTCCAGGAACTTATCAAAGATTCCAGACTGGACATAAATGCGGTTCGCGGTAATACAGGCTTGGCCAGCATGTCGATATTTTAGAGCAAATATTTGGTTCATTGCCTGATCCACGTTTGCATCATCGAATATCAGGACTGGGCAGTTGCCTCCCAATTCCAATGTCACCTTCTTCAAATTGTCGGAGCAAATTTTAGCAACGAGTTTCCCGACCCTGGTAGATCCAGTGAAAGAAACCTTCTTGATGAGTTCGTGCCGACAGAGAGCCTCACTGAGTTCAGGTGTCTTGTCGAGATCTGTCGTCAACACGTTAAGGGCACCTTTTGGAAAACCAGCCTTATCTGCAAGATGAGCCAGGGCAAGTACGGTGATGGGAGTTTCGGGACTGGGTTTCACGATCATTGTGCATCCAGCTGCAAGAGCAGCGCCGGCTTTTCGAAGAATCATGGCGATGGGGAAATTCCAGGGGACCAAAGCAGCCGTAGCACCTAGTGGTTGTTTGATAGTGAAGACACGACGATCTGGTAAGGCTGGTGTAAAGACGGTTCCTTGGATACGCTCAGCCTCGCCAGCAAACCACCATGTGAACCCGGTTGAATCTAGAGCTTGGTCAGTGAGGAACTGGTCAATGTTCTAGCCAGGTCATACAATCAATCTCTCCGTAAGCTTCGGCTCGAGGTTTCCCTGTTTCGTAGACTAGGATAGTTGCTATATCCTCCCTGTTCTCACGGATCAATGAGTCCCATTTGAAGAGCATCTGTGCGCGAGCTCGTGGGCTGATCTTTCGATAGCTCTCAAAACATTCGTGCGAGCTTTTGACGGCCTCATCCACGTCCGATGCGTCGTTGACTGGGCATTCTATCCATGGCTGTCCTGTCCCAGGATCTATGACCATATCAGTACTGAATCAAACTGCTAAGTTCCGACAGAGCTCACCAACAACCTCGAAGGTCTTTCCAGATTTAGACTTGACCCAGTTGCCGTTCACAAAGGACTCATTGTGCAGCAAGTCAGGGTTATTAAGCTATGAAGATTTCAGTGCCCAAAGGAAAGACATTAGAAAGGAAGTTGGGAATTACCTTGAAAGGCAGGCTGTACTTTCCGGAGGAACCCATATTGTGATGGACTGAAGACTGGTTGACTTAGCGTCACGGTAGCTTTGTGTTCAAGAAGAGCTGCTAGGTTGTCGGACGGAGGATGTCCGCTTTAGTCGGGTGTCTGGACGATTTAGATCCTATTGAAGTCAAATGAAGAAGAGCAAATGTGAATTACGACCTTCACGGAATGGCGTTGTCCAGTCGAGTAGAAGTTGTAGAGTAATTCTTGGTGTAGATGAGAATGTTGTTAATGGAAGGCGCGCCTAAGTCCGCTACGCCATCGACTTATGACGACCCCACCTTCAACTCCAAAACTCCGTTGGGCGCACATGCTCTTGATTGGCGACCAATGTATAGCCCAGGCCACACGATGCCGAACACGGTAATGCGAAAAGTACATAGCCGGCCACGGTGTAACTCGTCGAGTGGAAGGAATTGTTTCCGCGTCCCCTTGCCCTTTCGGTCTTGGGCGGTCCTTATTTCCCCAACTACGACGTCAACTTCCCCTCCATCCCCACACCCGCAAGACCCCTCAGCTGCGGTCGGCCTGTTTCGGTAGAGTACCGCATGTGCAGGCCGATTGAATCCATAGTGTGCCCCTCGTTGGGCATAACATCCTCCAGCGACATCATCCGATCAATCTCATGATAATTTCGGAGCTTCTCCATTCACGATTGACATTCATCATCTCATACAGACCCAGCGTTTTCAGCAAACAATAAATCAGAGCAAATATGGGCCGATTAGACGGAAAGGTTGCCATCGTCACAGGTACTTTTATAACGAAACAACTTTCCTCCCCCGAAATAGTATTGACATGTCTTTACAGGTGCGGGATCCGGTTTCGGAGCAGGAATATCCCAAGCGTTCGCCGCTGAAGGTGCCAAAGTTCTTGTATGTGATATCAACCAAGCTGGAGGTGAAGAAACCGTCAAGTCGAACCCCTCCTCTCTGGCATTCCACAAGATGGATGTCACCAAAGCTGCGGACTGGAAGTCAACAATGGATGCTGCCATCCAGAAATGGGGTAAAGTAGACATTCTCGTCAACAATGCGGGAACTAGTTACAAGAACAAACCCACCGTGACCGTTACCGAGGACGAATTCCAGAAGACTTTCGATGTAAACGTAAAAGGAGTCTATCTTGGATGCAATGCTTGGGTCCCTCAAGCCATCGACAGGAAGGAAGGTGGTGTCATCATCAACATTGCCTCTGTGGGTGCAACCCGTCCTCGCCCTGGCCTGGTGTGGTATAATGCGTCCAAAGGAGCTATCTGGAATGTATGTCACAGTTCTGCACCCACTTGTCAGAGTCCCATTAACTATCCTCTAGGCAACGAAAGGTCTTGCTGCTGAATACGGTGCTCACCAGATTCGAGTCAATTCGATTTGCCCTCTGGTCACTGGAACAGGGCTCTTCTCCCATTTCACGGGTATGGAGGACACTCCCGAGAATCGCCAGAAGTTCATCTTCAACGTCCCCATGGGACGCATTGGCGAAGTAGACGATGTGACCTCTGCTTGCGTTTTCATGGCAAGCTCAGAAGCCAAGTTCATCACTGGAGTTAACCTGGAAGTCGACGGTGGGCGATGCATTTAATCGAAAGGAGCAGAATAGAATAATTACAAAGCCCCCTGATTTTACTAGTGACTTCACTTACTTAGCAATAAGCGTAAGCTGCTGGAAATACAAACATAATTTAGATCCACGACTATTTCACGTGAAACCCGTTCGATACCAAATACACTTTTAATTCCTAACTTAGACGGGCGATCTACAACGCTCTCGTGGGAGTAAGTTATCAGCAACAAAGGCCATATACAAAAATGCGTAGGACTGTAGATCTTAGTCGCCAGGAATCGATACCACAACAACAAGATCAAGTTGGTTATCCAGATTATTGATGGCTCCCGGGTCAGTTCATCTCGACATTTTCTTCACCATGAGAAACACAAATGTCACTACGAGTATTGACCTACACTATGCATTTAACCTAGAATACAAACCCAAAATAAATACGCCACTACGATCTCATTTAAGTGCATAATGATTCGGAAGTTGAATCTCGCAACCTTTGACCAGACATTACGCCATACCCCTCATGGCATTAGCTTAGTATTAATATCTGGCAGCATGCTTTTACCTTCCTGCGCTGTATAGAAAGTGACCTTTGTTGCCGACGCGTCGCTTCGGCCAGAGTACACTCGGATTCACAAACCCTGCTAATACAGAAACATTGAAGAGTCATGTCACAATCACACGTGCAGAACAATTGAATATGCTTCGATGCTGAATTATAGCTTCAATTCGTAGGGTATCATCCAAATTAATTATCGTACAGTCGTGTCTCCGTTCTCATACTATTGATACAAATGCATGCGAACTCGTCATTAGGAAACATATGCATTAAGTCCACCATTGCACTCCCGTCTAGTAATGGTGACGGGCACGACGACCATCGGTACCGTGCATGCGGCGAGTGCCAGCAGCCTTTATTCTTGTTAGCGTTCATTCTCTGAGTGAGGTATATGGTGCAATCTTACCTTCAAGCCTGGGCGGCGGGTCAAAGATCCTCTAAGCTTCATCATGGCTCCAGCTACCTTATCTCCCATGGTAGCATGGCGCTTGTGATGTACACCGGTGCCGACGGCGGGTCCAGCGTGGCCACGTCTGGTGGTCTTAGTGGTAGTAGTCGTGGTCGTGGTTGTGGTTGCTGGAGCACGACGGGCAGTCCGCCTTCCACCAAGGAGTCTGGTCTTCATGGATGGGCGGGCTGTGGTGCGAGTAGTGCGAGTAGTGCGGGGAGCACGGCGGGTGGTACGGAGAGGCATGTTGATAGTGTTGTTGATTTGGTAGTTGGAAAAAAGCTTTAAAGTTGTTGGTTTAGAGGTCTTTGAGAACTGAGTCCTTCTAGTTGATAATGTCTGTAGTGATGATTGGAAAACTGAGAAGGCAAAGGCTCTGTATATTTATACATAAAGTACGCAACATTGGATGTACGTTGGTAAAGGACCCCGAAAACAGGTTGTCAATAGTGAGGACCGTTATTGGGCAGGATCATCTCAAGACGTCATGCAGGGCAGCAGTTAGCCGGTGATGGTGTGGCTCATGACACCAGCCCTGACGTATTTGTCGGAAGAGGTGGCTTGGTTTTTCCAGAGCATTTCCTTGTTGGGCTACTGAGACATGACGCAAACCTTCGAGTGTTGTGTTTGAGGGTCGAGACTTTGGATGGAAGCAGCTGTGTGCCGGATCAGGTATAGTCAGGCTGTTTGGACCCTGTTTCTGGGTGCGGGGCACATACGTCATTTTCAGCCCTACACGAAAAACCTCACCCTCGTCATCGCGATCATCCAAGGGATTCGGAAATTCCGGCCGTTGCACATGGCCTTTCAACGTTGCGGATAACGGGAAGCTTACCCGTGCGCAGGGTTTCCGTCTTAACGCTCATTAAGCGTGCGAGTCAATCAAATCCATTTGAGGGCTGCACCTCTTTGTCTGGGCCGATTCTATGCTTCCACTTGTCCTTCAGACGAATTTCCAACACAGCATCTCTCTTATAGTGGGTAGATGTCAATTATATACCGAACAGGGACACTCCAGACGACGATGCTACCCTGCGAGTCTTAGTTCTGAACTCACTCGCCCAGACCAATGAAAACGCAAGTCAAGCGGCGCATTGTTGCCCACCATAATGAGTATGGGGGAAACGTCTCAGCAATTACATGTAGGCATACTTCTTCGTGTTACGTTGGATACATAGTGATTGCTGTATCGTGAGACCCGTTTATCGATAGCGGGCCCTCCTACTAAAGGTGACTAGATAGTGATGTCACGGAAAATCATAGAGCAGTATAAAACTTTCAACACTAGAATTCGTTCCAACCTCACAACTTCACCTCATACCACAAGTTTCAATTCCGGATTCATTCTAGATTCTCTGAGTTTAAAACAGGATTTTACGTTTCTGTATTAGCACACACCACAGAAGGCACATTATGACTGATAAGTCGCAATTCGACCAGGGTAAGTCACGATTTTATCTCAATCTGTTATGGTCACAATCTTGACAAAAGATGAAGGACATTCTGTCCCTGTCCAGCATCAGCCAGTCCCAGGTTTACAGTCGAAGATGGATCCCCAACCCCAGCCAGACCATGTCCCTACCCCGGACGGGGGATCTCAACTGTACAAGGCAGCCGGAAAACTTGAAGGTAAAAAAGCCCTCATTACTGGTGGTGATTCGGGCATTGGACGTTCAACTGCTATCCTTTTTGCCATGGAAGGGGCCGATAGCCTCATAGCCTATCTTCCAGAGGAGGAGGAAGATGCTCAAGAGACGAAGAAATTGGTGGAGAAAAAGGGCCAAAAATGTTACTTGCAGGCACTGGACCTTAGGGATCGAGGCAACTGCAAGAATCTCATCGATACAGCGCTCAAGCAATTGGGTGCCATCGACATACTGTTCAACAATCACGCATATCAAATGATGGTCGAGGATATCCAGGACCTAGACGAGTAAGTACAATAATTTGCGGATAGATGGTACTAACCCGTCGAAGGGATCAATGGGTAAACACTTTTAATACCAACATTCACCCATTTTTCTACCTTTCAAAATACGCCATCCCGCATATGAAGAAAGGTAGCACCATCATCAACAACGCATCCATAAATGCATACATTGGCCGTCCGGATCTTCTCGATTACACATCTACCAAGGGGGCTATCGTTGCCTTCACCAGGGGCCTTTCGAATCAATACGTCGGACGCGGGATTCGAGTCAACGCAATTGCACCGGGTCCAGTTTGGACTCCGCTCATCCCCGCAACGATGAACGAAAAGGCCATCAAGGAGTTCACGAGTCCGATGGGTCGTCCATCTCAACCTAGCGAGATGGCAACTGTGATTGTCTTCTTGGCTAGCACTGATAGTAGCTCAATAAGCGGACAGACGATTCACGCCAACGGTGGCGTCATCGTCAATGGTTAGATCGCTTGAGCTTTAGAATAGGGCGTGGGTGGTTTGTGGCTGGGCCACGAGGATGAGTTTTCGGCTCCAAGTATTAGGAATGACGGTTGCACGCATAGCATTCTATGTTTATTATCTAGCTTAAAACGATCAATCAATGATGGTGACTTTGTAATGCCGGACTTTAGTTGAGAGGCGTAGCATATACTTCTGGTCTTGTTCTCCTGTGTACTCCGTTTATCTATCCCTTGGGTCGTACTAAAGTAGGTCGGCTTGCAAAGACGTGATATGCATGTCGAATCCATATGTATCAGTAACAACCTATTCTAGATAATATTGCTATCTAATTCTAATATTATACGTAGCTCTCGCGGTGAAAAATCTCGAGACAAACATAGTATTGTGTCGACCTCAAATTAGACGATCACCGCGACGATAGGCTGACTAGCATGATGCCAGTTTTCTACTAAAAACTATCATCCTCCTAGCTTGGTATCGATTTGTAGCGACCGAAGTCTACGATTTTATGCTCTATTGTATGTGAACTTTGTTTTCAACAATTCGCTACCGCGAGAGCCTCTATCAGCGGGCTTCTATTTCGGCTTATTTGTGCCATCCTCTGAAATTGGGTGAAGACAATTGGCCAACGTGCGAGAACTCATATTGGCTGTTTATAGTCGTTCGTGAGACATTCTGTACATATTGTTTGAAACTAGATTTCTTTCTAATTTTTGTATCTCAAGATAAGAGAAAGCCAAACGGGCAAGGGCATCCGGGGGGTTGAGCAATTCCGTCTCGCTATTTGCGGGAATAAAGCAACGTGCTTGAAGTCGTATCAATGCCAACGCCAACAAAAAAGAGTTTTCCCTGAATCATTATTTCTTCTTCAATTCACCCCAACTTTTCGATAACGTACGCAATCGAATTTACGCGTTATCTCGCAAACCCGATCAAGACCAACTCAGAACCCCCTCGAATATACGTCACAGGTGCAGCTTGGCGGCCTAAACTAGATCAACTCAAGCCGAGCATCCCACGAATCTACGATCAACAATCATTGCAGCTAGTTCCCAGGCCAAAAGCAAGTCATGCGCAGTACGATTACCAGTTTGCTCGAATTTCGCATATAGAAGCCGTCGAGCCGTGGGGACTCCTTGCCTACTTGTAAACTATCAGAAGCAAACCGCGTTCGAAAAGCCATCTTCCAAAATGGAAGAACAAATGAACCGACTCGTTGACAAAACCTGGGGTAATTATACACCTGTTTCCCCCCATGCGAAACCCTAGATAAGGCAAGGATCCCTCTCTCTAACGCATGCATCGTCATCAGAGAAGTTTCGAGACGTGCCAAAGTCTAAGCGACTCTTGATCGCCGTATCTGGCATACCAGGCTCAGGTACGATCGTCCCCATCTTTCCGCTGGGCGGCCTCGGCTTTCGCACCCATTCCCAATATGCTAAATGGGCAAAAAGGCAAGACAACCGTCGCTGCAATAGTAACAACACGTTTGAACGACCTTCATGCTAGGAAATCTCCCGGCACGCACAATGGCAGTCCCCTTGCGGCCTTCATTCCAATGGATGGGTATCATCTGTCTCGCGCACAGCTGGATGCTTTACCCGATCCAGTCACGGCTCATGCTCGAAGGGGAGCGGCGTTCACATTCGATGGTGATTCGTTTTTAACTCTCGTGAAGAAGCTGCGTGAGCCGTTATGTCCCGAGAGCCAGACGCTGTATGCTCCGAGTTTTGATCATTCGGTCAAAGATCCTGTTGCGGACGATATTGCAATCGCACCAAGCGTACGAATCGTCGTTTTTGAAGGGAATTACTTATCACTGAATAAATCGCCTTGGAAAGATGCGGCTGAACTCATGGATGAGCTGTGGTTCGTAGAAGTAGATTTCGACGTCGCTAGGAACAGGTTAGTGCACAGACATGTGAAAGCCGGGATTGCAAAGGATGAGGAAGAGGCGGGGAGACGGGCTGATGAGAATGATCTTGTCAATGGAAAAGAGATTGTTGAAGACAGACTCGACGTGCAGGAAACGATTCAGAGTAGACATGATGACGATTGGGCGCCGGAAACGCAAGGGGTTGGTGATGGGAAGGACAAGCCTGAAGACAAGCCGATGGCAAGTTTGGTCTGATTGACGTATTTCTCAAGGACTGTTTGTTTTCGAAAATTTGGGAAAGGATACCTATTTTTTTCAGGAATACATGCTTTCAAATGATGAAGACCTCAAAAGCCAGATCTAAGAGCGATGCTATCAGAGGCCATTGGTAATAGCAGAACAGCCCGATCTACCCAGCAAACACAACGCGAAGAGAAGCGCGTTGTAAGGCTGCTATCATCTATGCTTATTACTCGCTGCATTTTACACTCACGAAAGCTTCTTATACTTCATTTCATCTTCACACCATCCTGAACATCGTGCCGCAATGCGCACCGCGCAGTGTCCTAATAATTAGCTCCCGTCAATCTCGCAGCACAATCTGCAACCCGCAAAGACGACCTCGAATCCAGACCCATACATGTACCACCACTCAGCACCCAAAACCAGCAATGTTAAACACCCATGGTCATCCTTCCGACCAATATCGGAAGGCGCGAACTTTGGCCCCATGATTGAACGATATCTATAGGTAGATTAAAGTTACACGAGGGCTTGGCGCTAAAAACGTTTGTGTTTATGTTATGACCTCACGATTTCTTTTTACTTGGGACCCTCGCCGCCCCTTCTTTTCTCTTTCCCTCCTGCAACCACGAATATATCGACAGCAATAGCCCAACGATCGAATCCCGCGATTCACAAATCCATTTCGAGGTGTGTAAATGGCGATAGTTCAGAATTGGCTTCCGCCGTCGCGGGAGAATTGGGAGCTAGTGTGCTTCTTGTGGCAGTTTTTCCCCCTGGTGCGTACGCCTTGCCGGTTTTCGCGCGAGAAAGGGCGCTGTCGCGGAATCGAACGCTTGTGCTAATGGCGTATAGATCACAACCTTTCAATGGGTGCTGGATTGGTATCCGCAGGGCAAGACGTCAACGGAGTCGCGCTTCAACATCCCCGGGAAGATTGGCTGGGCGACCATGGAATCCGCGGGGTTCCTCACGCTGATGTACATTATGTTCAACTTGCCGCGGGAATTAGGGATTGAGGAGCTTCCATGGGGGAATTGGACCATGGCGGGATGCTTTGTGAGTTGATTGCGTTACTACTCTAAACTTACCTTGGCGGATAAAGAGGTGAGAGCATTGAACGGAGCAAGCCTAGCTAACTTTAGTCTATAGGTTATCCATTACCTCTACCGTGCTATCATATCGCCGTTGTTCCTCAATCCGTCCATGTCGCCCATCCATCCTTTTGTCTGGATCATGGCTTTCTCGTTCCAACTGTTCAATGCGACTTCGATTGCGGGCTGGCTCGCTGGATATGGACCTACTACGGTAGAGGACTGGTCAGGACGCTTCTGGGCGATGGAGGTCGGGCTCGTGATCTGGGCTTGGGGCTTGCTAGGAAATATATTCCATGACGATGATCTGCGGGAGATTAGGAGGGCTGCGGACCGCAAGCAGCGCAAAGAGGCTGAGAAATTGGGCAAGCCACCATCAGGCGTCGATAAAGTTTACATGTTACCGAAGAATGGGCTTTTTCAGTACATTCTATTCGCGCATTACTTCTGTGAGTGGGTCGAATGGGCTGGCTTCTGGATGGTTGGGGGTTGGAATTGCCATCCTGCGAGGGCTTTCCTGGTGAACGAGATTGCCACTATGTTCCCTAGGGCTCTTCAAGGGAAGCGGTGGTACGAGAAGAAGTTCGGAAAGGATAAGGTGGGGAGTAGGAAAGCTATCATCCCGGGGGTGATCTGATATAGTGACTATGTATGCCATCACTGGCGTATTGACGTCTCTGATACTAAACAAGGTGCAGATGTGGAGAAAGAATTACAGCAGCAGTGGCGATTGCGGCGGACATGGCAGACTTTAATTAACAACAATATTTCTGTTGAATTTGAGTATTCCGCGTGATGACTGCCATGCTAATGCCAGGACGCTACTTCATGGCGAGTGTACCCCTCTTGCCTCTGTATGGCATATGATACGAGTAATATTTTTGCGATTGGAAGAGCCAGACGCGATGTTAGTTTCGAGGCCTAGGCGCGCTAATTGCTCAGTCATGCAGCAGATGAGCACCGCCATGGATGCGCCATTGCCGGCTCTCCATCTCATCGTTGTTGAACTGTGTCTCGCGAGGCTAGATTTAATCAACGGTTGAGCTCACCAGTGTGGCGCACAGAGCGCGCCGGTGATGGCTGCATGTTAGACCCAGAGCTATACAAAGCCGTGTTAAGGCATGACGACAAAACGGTGGAGCATGGCTCGCATAAAGCGGATGCCGGGTAGCGAGGTATGGATGTTTGGAAACGGACGTATGACCGTGATTTACTATGCAGGCATGAATTGGAAGGGCGACGAGCCCGTATCGCAACTTAAAGTGGGAGGTGAATCCGAAGAGGCTACTACTACTGGATGCAGAGAGGGGAAAAAATAACCAGAAGAGAGAGAGAAGAGAACTCATGGACCTGCCTCGTAAAGAAGGGGTCTCGTGAAGGGGAAGGGGTGGTGAAATGTCAGATGGTGGTTGGCGTTGGAACGCGAGATGGGGGATGGCGCATGCAACGTACCGAGGCGACTCTGGGCTTGCTTAATATAGATGTGGCCAATCAGGAGACGCCGGTGGAGGTGGGAATTGGGACAGGCTGGACAGGCTGGACAGGCAAGGACAAGAAGGACAAGGACGGTTGCGGAGACATGATGTAGACAGCGGCCAGGATGCAGCGAGTTAGGACTGGGGACAGCCCATCAAGAGAGAGAGGAGGTACAAACTTGGCAGCGAGAGTAGCGATTGAGTGCATGTTGATTGACCATGACATGATGGCATTTTTCCTGTGTCCATGCGAGTAGGAGCAAGCGCGCGCGGTGGTGAGCACTGGCCGGCAATGTAGCAGAAAGTACCGTCGAGTTGTGACAATCACTGTTGCAAGTTTGGGCGTGGCGGGTGCTGGTGATTGCGATGGCGCCGGTATAGGGCTACTACGGG
This sequence comes from Nigrograna mackinnonii, assembly GCA_001007845.1. NCBI lineage: Eukaryota > Fungi > Ascomycota > Dothideomycetes > Pleosporales > Nigrogranaceae > Nigrograna > Nigrograna mackinnonii. The sequence goes on along the minus strand of JGVQ01000244.1, from coordinate 314,920 downwards.
CGACTGGCGGGACCGCGCGAACAAGCAGTCGGTAACACGCTACAGATGGTGCTTCGACGCTGTTGAGGCGGCGCATGGAGATGCTTTGAATAGTCACTCTAGCACTCGATAGTAGGCGGTTTGGCAGTGTACAGCCACCGGCGGCGGACCGCTTTCGCCCCCTCGCGCCCCCCAATTGAGTATGTCCACCACTCAAACAAGAGGCTGCTGGACTGGTACGAAGTAACTGTCGCTCACCACCAGTCGCTGTCCAGCGCCGTGGAGAGCAGAAGGGTGAGAGGATCAAATAGCGTCCAGCAGATGCACATCAGCCGCTTCGATGATGGGATATCCCCAATGGGGCAAGGGCTAGGTGCAATTGAGCAGACCCGAGCAGTCAGTGCTGGGCTGGACGGGCCTCTGGGGGCGCTCTGTGGTGCCCTGTGGTGTGCTGTGTGTGTGTGCGCGTGCTGTGGTGGGCCTCTCTTTTGCTCACCAAATTGTCTGCTGAGGACCCGTGGGAGCTGCGCTACGCCAGTTAACCCTTGGCCGGCACTCCATGTGAAAAGGGTGAGTACCGGAGGGAGATACTAGCTGATTATTATCATCGTTGACCTTTTCTGTTTTTTTCCGCCGCCTTCCACTCACGCATTCATCATCATCATCATCGTCATCCTCATTGCAATATTACAATCCCACTCTCAGCCGTGACTTGCTCGAACCCTTGCCCGTAATCCCGAGCAAGCCCTGCCCTGCCTCAGCCCGTCGCAAGGTCGCAAAGGTCGCAAGGAGCTCGTCCTGCCCGTCTAATAACGCGTCGCTTGGCCAAACCCCCCTTCCCTGGCTGCATCGGCTGGGGGATCAACTGGTTCAATTGATTGATCGTCCTCAGTCCTGCTTTCTTGCTCCAGTCTTCTCCACTTCGCCTGCAAAACCCGCTCCTCTCCTCACCCACCGCCTCCGACCTATTGCCCATCGTTGCACCTTCGCCAGCCATTCATCATCGTGTGCGAAAGCCTCGGTGTCGCACCCGTCCCAATCGCTCCCTTTCGCTCCCTCCTAATCCGGCCACCGCTTCTCGCGAATCGTGCCTGACGCATTCCTTTTGCCGCGACTAAGCCCACAGCATCAAACACATCTCACGCCTCTGCGCGACCACCGCCAGATCATCACCCTTCGGCCTCCCGCAGCCTCTTTTTCCTTTCTCCTCTGATCTCTCTTCTTCAATCTTCACTGCCGTCGTCATGTCGACGAACAACGGCACTGCCAGTACGTCCTCTCTCGTTGTCTCATCGAGCCCTGTGCCTAGTAGTCCAACCGTCTCTTCTGTAGCTCCTCCCTCTACTCCTACTGCAACCCCATCTGCAGACGAGCCATCTTCTCCTTCTTCTCCGCCGCCGTCCAATACTGAGCAGACCTCAGCGCCGCCCCCAGAAACGACCGAGCAACCGCCCCCGTCGACCCAAGTCTCCGTACCCCCAACTTCGAATCCTCCTCCTCCAGAGTCTTCCGACGACCCGACATCAGCACCTCCACCACCGACCTCGAGGCCGCGGGCGACATCCGTGGTCACTGCACCGTCACGGGAGCCAACCACTCAGATCATAACATCCGTTGTCACACCCTCTGCTACAGTACCCGGAGAAACCCCTTCACCATCAGTCGTAGTCATCACTTCAGTGGTCAGTGCTCCTGATCAACAACCGACTGGATCAGACGGACAGCCAGCAGAGGCATCATCTACTGGAACTTCGCCGCCAGCACTAAACAACGATTCTAATGGGAATGGAAAGGGTGGTGGAGGCTTGAACACTGCAGGGAAGACGGCAATCGCAGTGGTAGTCCCCGTCGTGGTTGTTGCTCTACTTGTTCTCGCTGGTATCATCCTCTGGAGGAAACGGAAGCAGCGCAAGAATGCCGAGGAAGCACGGAGGAAGGAGGTCGAGGAGTATGGATTCAACCCCAACAACGACCCAACATTGCCCGCTGTTGGTATGACATCGGAAATGGCCGAAGACCAGAGTGGATACAGAGGGTGGGGAAACACCAGCTCCACGAACCGCAAGGCATCTACTACATTGACAAGCGGCATGACTGGTTACTCCGACAGCAACAGCAACCCAGGGGGTTATGCAAGTCCAGGCTCACCTACTCAAGCACACTCTGACAGCCAGTCCAACGACCCATTGATGAACGGACGACGAGAAACAATGGACTCGGACGGTATCGGTGCTTTGGGTACCGGCCCTGGTGTCGCTCAAAATCAATCTGGCGTGCACCGCGGCCCATCCAACGCGTCATCTTCATACTCTGCTGCCAACAGATCCGACAATTCTGGAGACTACCCTATACCCACGAACAACCCGCACGACTACTACGACAACCAGGGTTATTATCAATCCAACCCATACGCCAATGAGGGCTACGGCGGCAGTCAGCAGCCAGTGATACGGGATGTGTCTGCCAGGCGGAACACGAGGATCGAAAGCCCTTCAGTATTCCCACAACAAGGCAACTCTGGCATTGCGCAAAATTTCTAGATTGATTTCCACAGCGCTTCATGTTTCCTGACAGTTGTTTTTTTGGGATGCTTCGGCCGTTCACTCATATACCTGGTGGCGTTCTGGCGGTTCTCTTATCTATTGCTTTTCCGGCTGCATGGCGACTCGGCATGCGACCCAGACCTGCGCTGTCGATTCCCTGCCCCGCTTTCGGGTGCAACCAATCTGCAGTGTACCTCCCACTCCATTCCCACATATTGGGACCGAGTTATATACATAAAGTAATCATCACATTCGATCAAAAGCCACGGTCTGGAATGCCAGTCGTACCATGTCCATCTCACCCACCGTCGACGCAGTCGTTTTTCGGAATCCGAAAATTGGAATTCTTCGAGAGAGCGCAGTCAGCCATGAGGCCTACTTCTCTTTCCGTACAAGCGCACGCTATACGTCGTTCCACGCCTCTTCACGCACATAAAGTATCTTTTAATACCCTGCTTCTCATATTCTTCTTCATGTTCCTTTTGTCCCTGCATGGTTGTTGCGTGCATGCACGGCATGTTCATCTACTTCATCATCCCTTGTTGGGGCCCGCTCGCGGCATCCGAGCCACTCAACCGTCCTGCGGCTATACCCCCCGCAATGCGGTGTACCACTACTTGCCCCTACCCGTCTATATCTACCTATCTCGACCTCTCATTTACGGACCCTTGTAAAAGAGGGCCATTGCTTTGTTTTGATTCTTGTGTCGGAAAATTAGTCTGTGTGTGTGGAGGAAATCCGCGAATGTGGAAACGAAGATGAAGGCGGATGTGTATCTAAGAGTAGCATTATGGGATATGGAACTTAGGAAATCTAAAACAGTCATCATTACTCCAACTGTCCCAAACCTCTGTGCAAGTTGATGTGTTATTGCTTTGGTGCGTGAGTACATGTCCGCACACTCGAAATTTCCTCGCATCTTCCATGCTGCCGTTCCTGAAGATCTCGATCATCGATGGCAATGGCAAAGTGGGATGGCGAAAACCGGTTCACGTCGTTTTACCCAGACTACGCTCAACCAGAGTCGAGCAAAAAAAGTCTGGTACCGCTACGGCTAGCTCTCGGCAATGCGGTGTAGTGTTCCGGCGAACGACCGCGCGAGACGACATGGACTAGGTGACAAGGTACTAGGTTCTAGGAAATCGTACCCTTGCACCCTCTGGAAATAAGTGCATGGGTTTGATGGATGCTGAGAAGTTTGGTTTGGTTTGGTCTGGTCTGGTATGGGAATGTAAAATGAAAGGAAAGGAAAGGAAAGGAAAGGAAAGGGAAAATAGAGGTTGTGAATGTGGTGGATGTGGGATATTGAGTGATAGTTGGGACATGGTTGGGGGAGTTCTATGTAGGTAAATGAGTAATTATTTTATTCTTGTAGGAAGCCCTTTCCTTTGAGAATGGATAGGATAGGATAGTGTTTCTATGCGATGGAAAACGCCCGTGTAGTAGGGAATTTTTCAAAAGGGTACGAAATGAAATATGTAGGTGGAAACGCGGTTTCACATGACGTTTTTGGGTATTTTTAGGGTTTGGATGGGTTTTAGGCGCTAGGTTCTTTTCTAGTCTTTGTGTTATATAGGATACTGGATGTATAATTGTCTACTGTTAGGGTTGCGTGTCTGGATTTCGTCACGGGTGCCGTGCTGTGCCGTGCCGTGTAGGATTTGGTCTGGGGTTTGGTAATTGGGTGGGAAATTGGGATGCGGGATTTCTGAAGTTTTTAGTTATGCGTTAATCTATGTATGTCTATCTAGTAAATCTATTTTGATAATTATATTTCGTTGCAGCGTATCCATTGATAGTGACAGCTAGGCATGGTATAAGACTATAACTCAAGTCTCGGGAATGCTTAGATCTGGTCGTTGAGTGAAAGATTGCCTGTATTGAGAATTCAACTATCGGTGTATTGATTTTGATTTTGATTCTCATTCTCTATGAATATGATCTTCGGGTTCAGTTCGTGCTGGTTGAAGGATATCAAGCAGATTAACCCGCTGGAAAAAAATACTTCTTGACCAAAGACTCGGGGAATCGCTACCCCACGACTCGATCCCACTGCTCCGATACTCTACATCGTGTTGTTTATAGCTAACATCTCACTGCATTGCGCCACTAGCCTCAGGTACCACCCCACCATCCGTCGCCAACTGTTTCTGCACCGCACTCTCTCTCCTTTCGGCGTCCGGTGCCCTGGCCTCGGTGTTCTTCTTAATGCCCCTAGCTCCAGGAGTCAAGTAAGTGTTGTCAAGATTCGGCAGATCATCGCCCTCAGGGGGTTGCCACTTGGAGCTCCCAATCGGATTCACGCCCAGAATATACATGGTGTCAATTTCCTCGAGCGTACGACCATGGCTCTCGCAAACGAAGAAGAAGACTACGACGGCGCCGGTGAAGCAGCACGCGGCAAAGATGTAACCGTAGCGGTAATCAATGGCGCCAGTGATGTAAGGGGTGAAGAAAGAAATAAGGAAATTCCACACCCAGTTACTGGCAGTAGCCAAAGCCATGCATTTGGCTCGGTAACGACTTGGGTAGATTTCGCCAACTACAGCCCAGATGATCGGACCCCAGGTCATGGCAAATGCGGCAATGAAGAGACAGGCGACGATTATCATGCCGTAGCCGATGTTCTGGGTCCGCTGCGGTTCGTCCCGATCGAGTGCAAAGTGACCCAGGGAAGAGAATACCATGAAGCATGCAAACATCCACAGGGCGCCGTAAATAAGAGATGGCCGGCGGCCATACTTCTCGACGATATAGAGGCCGGGAAATGTAGTGCCAAAGTTTACTGCTCCCAGAATAATTGACGTGACGTAGGAGTTGGGAAGCCCGATAGATTGGAAAATTGTAGTGCCGTAATAAAAGTAGAAGTTGGCGCCAGTGAGTTGCTGAAGTGCCTGGAGAGCTATTCCGAGCAAAGTGCGATACATCATGCGTGGGCCGGTGAAGATCTCATACCAGGGGTGATCGCCACCGCCTGCATTCTCCGCGTCCAACTTCTCTTTGATCTCCTTGACTTCGCGTACCACTTCGGGATGATCTTCAGGAACACCATAGGAAAGTGCAATGGTATGGCGAGCACTGTCTATCTTGCCATGACGGTACTCCCAGCGGGGAGACTCGCGAAGGAAGAGAATGCCAACACCCATAATGACTGGCCAGATAAACCCGATACCCATTGGTAGGCGCCACGAGCGCGCGCTATTATCCTTGGCCGTCCCAAAGTTGATACAATACGCTGTGAAGATTCCCAGGGTGATGAACAGTTGGTAACAACTGACGAGGGCACCGCGCACATATCGAGGAGCAGTCTCCGATTGGTACATTGGGGTAAGGACGGATAGACCACCCACTCCCAGTCCCGCGACCCAACGGCCGATGGCGACTTGGTACCATTTTGTTGTTGTCGCAATCTGCACAATGACGCCTATACAGAAAATGATATTCCAGAAGGTGATAGAGAGCTTGCGGCCGAACTTGTCTGCGATTGGAGCAGCGATGAGAGCCCCTACTAGAGTTCCAATAGATAACTGCGACCACAGTTAGTACGCACGCCATCCCCAAGCTCTCAATATTACTTACCAATGCCACGATGGTGCCTGACCTGCTATTCGTGAACTTTAATTCCCCAGTGTCTAGATCCTTCGCGTTTGCGAATCGATTTAGGAAATCCGGCATCTCCAGAAACCCGGAGATCTGGCCAGTGTCGTAACCAAAGATGAAACCTCCCATGGACACAAGGACACCCATTAGAATAATTCGAGGCCGGAAACGTTGCCCAAGCGTTAATTGTGTCATGACTGGCTTCTTCTCTGGGTCTGCCGTCGACGAGGCAGGTGAGGCCGAACCACCCCGAAACCTGTCGAGAACCGCCATTGTGATGGAATCGTAGTGACTTTAGAGGTGAAGGGGAAATCAAATTGGAGCAATGTGGGCAGTAAACCAGAGTATTAAGAATGTCACTTTCAGTGGGGGTTCCGTGATGTTATAGAAGCACATCGGTGCCCTCCGACTGCCAGAGAAAGCTATGTCACTTCGCCGTCGCCGTTGCCACTTCTCCCCATGGGAACCCCTGGGCGGCACATCACGCAGCGCTGTAGCACCCAAACGCAAAGAAATTTCTTTCAACTCACTCGATCCCCAATTTTTATCTTTTCTGCCACGCAGTGAACGTCATGGTTCGTGGTTAGGTTCGGCTCGGGACTAGCATGCGAGCTAAATGCATTTAAGCTCCACAAAGCGCCGCGTTCCTGTTGGTTGCCGGCCTTGGGCGGCGAACCGACTCCGGCTTTTGAGGCTCTTGTTGCTTGGACATGATAGCGTCTTGAGAACTGCTCCGGCTCGTACGACAGTTGCCTGCAGATTTGCCAGTTATGTCAGCTGAGAGAAGAACGCATCTAAAGAAAGACCTGGTATCGAATTGCTATCGACGCTGCGACGTTGTGCCTAAAGGACACACGAATGGATCATGATTTCATTGGTACGGCGAACCGTACGGCAAACCGCTGAGCCATGTTTTTGTTCCTGGGAAATTCTCGGTTTGGTGCTAGGTCCACTTTATCCTTCTCCCGCCTTTCGACGTGTGGGAGTTTTGTGGAGCGTCTCATCAAGATTTGCAAAATAGGCTTGACTGCTCAACGTGATCCGGCGATTGTTGGCCGAGGCTCGGTGATTGTGATGCATCATCGTGCGAGGATTTGGTGTTTCTATGGAGCAGCTACGGGAGAGTCTCTCGGGGGTTGGAACTTGACCCTTGATGGTACTAGGAACGCCATGCTGGTTCGTTCCAACGTTTTAACCCGGGAAGATGCCTAGGAACTGTTCAGCACCTCTGTCTTTACCCCATTTACAAGTTATGTTGCTGCATATTCACAGTGCCTATCGTTCATTGGCCCGTCTGAAAACCGCACCGGTATTGAAGCCGATTGGCAATGCGAAACAAATGTTACCTTAACGTCTCCATATGACCTTCTCCATTTCTAGATTATCGTCAGACAAGATAAACTATACTTCGTCCAAATAGGAGACTCGAACCCGCAAATGCTTTCTGTGTAACATATATGATCGCTAAACACACTATACAATCTAACGAGTAGGAAACTTTACAATAACGCCTCATACCCATCTATCCTCTGAAAATTGTAGTATAGCGCACCCTGCAATTGCATCAGTGCAATACACATAACAGTAAAATCCAACGTAGTCATTTCATTCGAGATCCAGCTCGATCATACTTAATCAATACATTTCAACCTTTCTCTTCTAACCTCGCTCCCTCCGAACTCGTGTTCGAGCGGTATACGAATACTTAAACGATTCAAGTCTTCGAACTTTGAGCCAAATAGTTGTTCACGCGATCCTTCGCATCTCTGTCCATCGAGCCCATGTCGAAAGCGCGTGGCTGTTGCTCAAGTAACTCTTGCTCACGGAAAAATTTCCCAACAAGATATAGACTTCCAGTTAAGACAATGGGCATACCACGTTCCGTTAGGTACTTCGCTACACACAATGCTCGATGTACGTTTTGATTACCCGATACCATTACCTGTATACTTGGGTGGATCTTCTTGATAGCGTCATGTATCTCCTGGGTGTCCATAGCCCTTACCCAAGGCATGCCGTCAACTGGGCCGAATGCGGTGACAACTACTTTATCATTGGGTCGCAGCAGTGGTCTCAAAAACCTTTCTGGGTCTTTACTTTCAGACATGGCCATGACCCAGGTTACAGGCCAGCCGCCCTTTGGTGTTGCTTTGTATCGGTCGCCTTTTCCAACGCCAATGGAACGCAACCTCTCCCATACATATAAGTCTAGTGCGTGCGCAGCATCTTCGTTATGTGCACCATCAATGAGGATCGTAGCGCCACGGGGACCAAATACCGCGGGTACTTTTTTGAACTGGAAACGACCGGGCATCCGCGTATTTTTGATGCCTCTGAGAAACTTTCTCATCTGTAGCATAGGCACGACTGATGGGTAGAATTTATTTATACTTTTCATAGCCTCGATGGTCGCGAGGAATCCCAAAATAGCATTCTCCCGCTGAATTTGCGTTTTGCCCTCAGAAAATTTGAGCCAATTTTGCTGGCGAAAGAGGTCCCTTTGGAGTTCCTCAGAGTCAGTGTGGACACGAGGGCCAGCCCCGACTTCTTTAGCTATTTGTTCAATAGCATCAACGGCTTGAGTCTCATTGCCGGGATTGATAATATACGGGATGTTCGGCCTCAATATTCCAGCTTTATGCTTCGCTATTTCTGGTATAGTATCACCTAGAAACGCTTGATGGTCGTGGGCAATCTTAGATATCACCGAGACTGCCTGGTTTTGCAGTATGTTGGTGGCATCAAGGGCACCACCCATCCCAACCTCGACAATACCTATCTCTACCTTTTGGTCGGTGAAAATTTGGAAGGCGGTGGCAGTGAGAAGCTCGAACTCGGATGCCTTTATGTTTTCTTTTTCGTTGAGTTTGAGAAACCTCCCCTCGACTTCCTTGAAGATAGACTCGGCAATGGGTTTGTTGTTGATAGTGATGCAATCCCATCTCACAACAACGTTAGAAAATGAGGGATGCACTGCCACGTGATATGGCGTCCTACCTATGGACCAGATGTGGGGAAGTAAAACGGCCACAGCGGACATTACGACGCGTCAAGAGCAGAGACGCGATGGTGCAGATTGAGCCCTTGCCGTTTGTGCCGGCGACGTGTATGGCCTTCCATGGGAGGTGGACATTCTTGAGTAGCAGGCCAATCCGCTCGAGGCCTGGTTGGATCATGGAGTGCCAAGTGCAGAGAAGTTGTCAGGGCAGCGGGAATGATTAAAGTATCAAGAACAGCAGTGGAGCCAGGCAAACATGCGCGGATGTTTTGAAACGCACAGTCACTATGTTCCTGCAGAAGGAGGTGAGTCAGTCTGTCGAGTGGATGAAATGGTGAGATGCTCTAGGCGGTCGTTGCCGGAAAGGGCAAGTGTGTCTTGGCATCGGCAGTTTAGTCGGGCCTTGCCTGAGACGCGCGCAAGTCTGTGGACTGGACGACGTGAACAAAGACATTCTTCTCTCACCCCCAGCACCACACGCACAAACAGACAGCAGTTGAGGTGCATGAGCCCTGTCTCTACTACTGCTACTTCTCGCAAGACCTATTTGAGGCCCACCGTCGCTCTTCGAGATCCGTCCTCTCCTTCTCCCAGACGAACGACAACAACTCTTCGCAAAAATACCCACAGCCTCTGCACCGGCATCCAACGAGTAGCCAATCACTACCTTCAGCCTCACTACTCAACTCTCTGTCCAGCTCTCACACATCACCTGCACTCGTCCCTCTCGCTTCTCATACCCGGGGCTAGCACTTCGCCGCAGGGACTGACCACTGACCCCTACTGGCCACTCACCACTCACCAGGGCTTGGGGCTTGGACGTCGCTTATCATCGCTCCCCGACCCCGACCTCCCCCAAACTTTCTCTCCTCAGGCCCTCGCCCCATCATCGCCTGTCCAGTCTCTCAGCAACCCCCATCTCCCCTCATCTCTTCCCATCAACAAATCTCCCCTCTTCCCTTCGGTCTCTTTGTTGCGATAGCCATGGGCCTTCCAGTCTGGCGCGCGCCCTCACCCGAGGCCAAAGACTCCTCCAAGGCCGATCTGACGGCCCCAGCGCGCTCGCCTATCCGCCGACGCTCCCCGTTCGCAGGCCGACGCGCGCGACCCACCAGATCTCCAAGGTCTCCCAGATTGCTCGACAACGACTTTCTTGTCTCTGCCTCGCGTTTTGCCCACCCGGAGCCTCAGTCGCGTACTTCCAGTGGCCGTCCGCGCCTGCCCCCGCCACCTGTTCCCGAATTGCGAAACTACACTCGCGACGAACCGGCTAGAGACAGAGATGCATCGGCCTCGCTCGTTGAAGAGAGCGCGATGCGCTGGCGCCGTGAGAGATATCAGCCTTACCATCCGAGTCGACACACCAACCTTAGAGATATCTCGCGTGCATCTCGCCAACTCCCCGCATTTACGCCAAACTTTGCGCCGGCCACCGCGTTTGCGCAGGGCAGTCGGGACCGCACAGTCTCGCGGACAACGTCTCCGCTCCCCAGGGTCGCCTCCATCCGTGACCCGACGACCTGGGGATACGACCCCTCGATGCATGACAATTTCCTCATCATTGAGGACGGCGATGACGATGATGACAATCACAGCGACAATAGCATCAACGCGGTGGGTCTTCCACCTCTCCGGCGAATGGGCCGCAGGACGATTGCGGATGGACCCCTGCCATCAAGTTCTTTACGGGAATCCTGGAGTCCTACAACTACGATAGATGGCTTGGGTGACCGCGACCGAAGCCCGAGCATTGATGAGCAATGGGATACGATGCTCAGCACAGTTGCTCCAGATCCCCTTCCCCCGACCGCGGATTCCTCGTTCACATCTGCTGCCGCTTCTGCTTCCTTCTCTGCCTCTCAACCAAGCTCGCGAGCTGGCAGTTCCAACTCCAATTCGGCATCTTCTTCGCGCACACACCTGACGGTTCCATCGCAGCGCCATGATTCGCCCAGCGTTTCCTCACCCAGTGCACTCGCCTGTGAGATATCTACAGACGGTGATACTGCGTCCGACACGGAAGAAGACGATATTGATGTCGCCGGAGAGGGGCCTTCAGGTATACGCCGCGATAGACGGACCCGATACTTGAATGGAGGTAGGCCCCCATTTAGGAATCCCCACCGTTATTCTCGTGAGGTCCGCGTCCGCTCGCGAGATGCTAGTGCCTTCGTCCGTAATTACTATGGATTTGGCGCGCGTGGGGACGATTTTTTCGGTGAAGATGTGGAACTCACCGCTGAGCCAAGCAATGGGGACGAGGAGATACAGACTTTGGACCAAGAACTTCGGGATGCGCGAGCCATCCTCGAACGTCTTGCGCAGCGCGAGGACATTACTGACGAGTTCTGGGCCTCTGTTGGCTTGACGAGGCAACTGGCCGATCGTGTTGAACGCATTCAACAACGAGAAGGCTTGTGATCGGGTTCTGGGTTCGGTTTACCACAGCTCCTGCTTTGTGGGGGCACGCGCGCGGGATCTGCAGGCTGGCCCGGCGCTCTTGATGTTGCTTCAGGGAACCCTTGAGGCGTGTACGATCATGGCACTACCTTTTGCCGTGTGCATTGTTCGTTATATGGCGTTGGTTCCATATTAGGCCTACTACAGTGGCACGTTTGCCTAATGTTTGCTTTCTCTAAAAGCGGCCCTCCTCGAAGGCCTTACGAGATGTTGGATCCATTTCTTCCTATGGGCTTCATCGTTTCTTAATGATTTGTGGGAGGGGATATCTTTCGGGTATACTTTTCTTGGACACCATGCGGAATTCGGAGTCCTCTTTAGCTTTTGAATTTGGTCTCTGGGCGGACTTTCTGTGTATTTTACCTTGACTGCTTTGATGAAACTCCGCACGATTACCGGGGTTTAAGCAGGGTTCCCTTTTCCAGTAGTTGGAACTTCATTTTAGGAACGAAATGGGAAAAAAAGCTTTCTAGGCACAGGTTATTCCTGTGTCTGTTCTCCTGCCGGTAATGTTTTGATCGTTTTTAGTTCGTGCCAGTGTGATGTGATCTCTCAAGCTGGGAATCTAGAGAATCGGACCTGAGCGCCGATGAGTCTAAAACTGGTCGTACTTCTTCTCAGGCAAATTCTATTGGGGTTGGTTCTACGCAAACTACATCTCAAGCTACAGCGAGCTCGATTTATATCCGTGACGTAGGCTTGTTTTCCCTTCCGCAGACTTCAGCTTGCAAAGGTTTTCTATCAAATAGGTCTAAAATCGAACGAGTATCTACTCATACGAAAAAAGAGTCATTCATACCGGCGACCTGTCGGTCTAGTATATATATATCTGTAGCCAGTCAGTGTATCCAAAGCTCTAGAATTCATGCTCATGGTGTAGACTGATTTCCCATGTTGTTATTTTGATTATTTGAAGGTATGTAGCATCCCAAGAGCATGGAATAGGTAAATTGTCAGGCTGGTGCGAAATTAGCCGTGCGTATGGGGTATATGTAGACTTGGTGCGGGTCAGTTTGTCGCTTTCTAGTGTAGTAAGAGAGTATGATGTGAGGGGTGTGATCTAGGCTGTTTTATCGTGTAGCTACATTGTCACTCTGAGAATGCTTTACAGATGAAGTGTGAAGTAGATATGGATTCCACTTGACTAGAAATGGGCCGTACAAGTGGATGAAGGGATGGGCTGAGCATGTCTATAGTTGTTGGCAGCTAGCATATCCACGTTTTAAGGTTCATAGGTTTTACCGTCGACTGGTTTGTCATGTAGTTGCTTTAGGCATCTGGAATGTTTTCCCGGATCTATACATGAATCAGACAAACCATCACTGGCATGAAAAAGCAGTCACACGTACTGATCATGCATTCATTCAGTATACACAACTGTCTTGGCTTCAGTGAAGTAGAATTCCTGTGTTAAATATTAACCCTCCCAAATTGCAAGCGGACCAGGAAAATGACTGGCCTGTCCGATGATTCGGGTAAGCTCTTCGAAGCGGCGTTTCATGGATGATTCAGCACCAAAGGATTGCCAAAGCGCTCATTTCATGGTCGAAAATCCTTTTCGAACTAACACTTCGTCGCCTTCGTCAATCCCATCTATGGCCAAACTCTCCTTACTAGTTACTTTGAGATACCTAGGGACCTTCGGTAGTTCCATTGATAATTACAGTTAGTTCAGTGATATCTTGTAGAGGGTTTCCGAATGGTCTTTCGCGATGCAATTTCAGGGTCCCCTTTCCACCGAGAACGTTGCTGATGAAGACTATCCGAGAAGTGATTGCTGCTGTACGGATCAATGCTGTATTCCTGTAGTTTTCATTCTCTGGCCTTCCTCGTGGGTGAAATCTGAACTACTCTAAAAGACTGTCGAAAGAAATGTGCTCCACAATGTCCAGCGTTATCGTTGACACACGGTGAAACTCCTTCTGCTTCTGAGTTGGGGAACACGAGCGTCAAACATCGAATTGGAATTTTTCCGTTGTATTTGGTTCGTTATGTGATGACCTGAAAGAACGACCCCCTGCTCGTCAATGCCTCAACGTAGCCACCCCTTTCGGGCTCAATACCGATGTCTTGGGGCTTGTGATGGCAGAGGCTTTCCATAGATGTCTCGAATTAGTGGATGGATTTGGAGGAACTAGCATGAGTGTCGCTTTGAGATCCGCCCGTTGGCCAATACACACCGGTGGTATGGCATTGGCTGCACTGTTCGAAAGAGAAGAGAGAGATGAGAGGGGCTTTGTGTATAAGCGCAGGTGACCTGCAAACTTACGAGATGAAGGCATGTTACGGTTAGGAAGGAGCAACAACCAATCCCTTCGTATAGCAGAACAACATTTCTGGCAAGGGGTACTACATGTACTGATAACGTCCTTGACATCGTTCTCGGCGACTGCAACATTTCAATTTTCCTACTGAGGAAGACCTGTTTGTTCATAGCATTTTTTCATGTTAGGGTCGGGCCCCAAGGCAGTCCCCATGGCCATTAGCTTAGGTCTTTAGAGAGAGGTACAGTTGCCCCCGGGTTCTATTTGTTCGCTATTGCTAGTCCCTCATTTAAGTGGGATGACTTATGTTTCTTAATTGTGGCACAGATTGGAGTGCTTGGTTTTATATCAACCACGGGGTGTGACTTATCAAAATGACGCTAAAGAGCTGTTTGTCTTAGTAGGCATAGAAAACCAGAAAGGTTAACTGTTGAACGTCAGGGATCAACAGCTGAATGGGAGCGTAGCAATTTACTAGGAGCAGCTTCGATAAACGAGTGAGTTGATTCTACACTGGTGAGAGCARTCGGCCTTATATACAGCAGAGCGATCGGCAGTATCAGGGAGTCAAGGATTTCCCTGTAAATACTAGCAACTGGCGACAACCTGATACCTATCCGATACCTGGTGCTAATCCTGCTTGGCAACATTAACAAGCATCTGTGAAGCTGTAATACTGTTAGATAGGTTCAGTACGGATATTTCCGACGTACCGACTGTGGCTAACATATAATTACCAATATTTCGAAGAAATCGTCTTTTTTCTTTGCTACTGTTTGCTTTTGGGGATAGCCTTTTATATAACTTCCGAGCGAAAAATCCCGTAGGGGATCAAACACCAATAGCAATCATCACAAGCGCACGGGAGCCTGCACTTTCCATACCGGAAGGTCCCAAAATACCAGCAGACGCCTATAAAAGTAAGACATCTTGACAAATCTGCCGTGCCGAACTCCAAGTAGAAGAGCCACCACGCAGCAGGTTGCAGCGGATTGCGCGCTTTGGCAGTAGGGTAAAGGAGCGAAGGAGAGCTGGGGGAGGACGGTCGATTTGGCTTCCGTGTTGTCCACCCGCCGGCGCAACAATGTTCCGGTGACGCGACGACGACACATTGTCGCTGGAAGATCCTCTCTCAGTGCTAGAAGAGCTTGGGCGAAGGTCGGCGCGGTCGGCGGAAGCAGGGCTAGAGAGGTAGGTGGAAGGCGACAGAAAATTGGCCCAGCGGCTATTACATACTTCAGTACTGCCTCACTACGTATGGAGTCGACAAGGTACAATTTAATGATGTTCTCGAAGTACTAGACACTTCAGAAGCATAGAGCGGCTGGAGTGAAGAACGTTCTTGGAGTTTGCTTAATAGTTGCGGCAACAACGTTGGCTCAATATATTACATTATATCTGCGATGTATTAGCTGGCGTTGTACTAATATAGGCGTTCTCTCGAGGCTGAAAGACTACTGCGTCCCAATTCGAATGAATGTTTCATGCTGTGATTGGAGTAAATTGGTCGTGCCATTCTGAAGAACTGCTCTTTGGAAGGCCTCTTCTGGTCGGTTCGAAAATCAACAGATCCACAATGACGAGCTCTCGAGCTCTAAACGATCAGTCTAACGACATAATTATTCCCACGAGGCTAGATAATGCTTATAACAGGTTTCAAATCATGAATACGGTTCAAATTTAAACAAACATGCTTAAGGGGTTTCCTCAGAACGGGCCCAAATCCGCTTGAGAGTGTTGCATGGTGAAGATGAGTGATATTGTCTACCACAAGGCTCTATGTCGAGACCAATAAATGAATACTTGTCTAGCTATTCCTTTCGTAATGTTCGCTATCCCGGAAGATACGTTAATCGTCGATAGTGGGAGCCACATTGGGTGGTCTCGGTTGATAAATCACCTCCGCAAGTCGAGCTGATAGAGAGGCTCACTGAAACATTTGGAGTGGAGTTCTTAGAAAAATAGAAAGTCATGATGTGGAAAAGAAATTTGAAATCGAACGTTAGACGTAGCCGAACAGCCCCAGGTGGTTTGGCGTTGCTCCAGGGTTCCCTTGCTGCAATGTACGGGAGACTGCAGTGTACCCCCGTGCAAAAGGAACAAAAGCTTTTGTGTAATTCTTCTGTCTCACACGATCATACCTGGCTCTTTGAAGTCTCAATTTACCTTTGTCAATGATATGAAGTTCCTGTAGCTTTTTAGTGGGGAGATTCATCGGACTGACGTGGGCTAAGCTGAATGCGAACATCGGCCAACATATCTCGACTAACGAATCATATTCCATAGAAACAAAGCTTACCACCCCACTCCGCCACTAAAGAACAGTCATAAGCCACGTAATAATTCCGAAGGAAGCCGAGTTCCGGTCACAAGACCGCCCCGCCGCCCACCGCCTCAGAACAACTCCAAGGAGCCTTCAACACTCTTTATATACTTTCTATGGCTCAAAATTTGTTAAATTTTAATTTGGATCAGCTCCTGTGGCGCAATGGTAATGCACGTGATCCATATTATTCATCTACTATACTAATTCTGCCGTAGGTAGCGCGTCAGACTTCTAATCTGAAGGCTGTGGGTTCGAGCCCCACCAGGAGTGTTCTCCATTCTTTTTTGGGTATTTTTTTTTGCTATTTTGCTTGCTCTCTATCCTTTGAAATGGTTTCGGATTATTCTTCCATTGATATTGCTAAAGATAGAGCGTCCCCGTGGCATAGAGGGTGAATGTCCAAAAATGGGGAAAAATCAATATTTCGTAAGGAATGATCAGCTTAAAAAGATCAAGGAGGGTTTACTTATCTCATATTTTGCTTGAAATGCTTGAACACAGGTCTGGGTGCCTGTAATTCTTCGTAGAGCTACGAAAGAGCTCCCGGGTAGTCGATCGTCCGCTTCTCTGACGATAGATGTGACTCCGACCTAATGCGAGGGAAGCAAATAGCATGGAACATAGTGATTTCCAAAGAATATATTTTTGCTTTGAATCAGAAAGGAATCTAGGCAAATTCTTGGAATGATAATGTCCTAAGTTGACATCGACACCCGGGCCTTGTACGCGTAACCTTAGCAATTCTTAAGACCTCCAAAGCCAACGAGATCAATCTAATTTCCTGGTACCAGGTTTTGCTTGCTTAGAACAACGGCTCTTCTGAATCCGAGTATAATTGCTCGAACCTCCGCACGTTGGTGCTCTATTCCTAGCCCCCCTCCATATTCACCCCAGATGACTACATCACCCAATCATAGCTACAAGATGTCTTCTTTTAATCTTTCAGTGACAGCCGCCACCTGCTTCCAAGCACCTATGCGTCCGTACTACCAATAATCCCCCCAAAAATCTATCAGAACCTTCACCAAGGAAAAACCGGCCACCTGTCGCCATTACTTCTTCAATTCGCTAATACACGCCTTACCTACTCCATAGCCGTGACTAGGGGCAGGATACCCCTGACGCATGGGACTAATATTAGTTTTCACCATTACCATCAAATGTCTACATGGCCAAAACCAAAAAAAAAAAAAAAAATCAATGCGTTAAAAGTCTGCGCATGAACAGAGCAGATTCGAACCCCAAGCAAAAAAACATCATCTAGTTTTAGACGCCGCGCAGTAGCTGAAGGCACTTTTTACCTGAATGGTAGGGTGGTCGCTGGAGGTCAGCGCTTTAACACCTATACTACCCCAGATGATGTTGTAGGTATTGACAATTTTTGTATATATATACACGAAGAAAATAAAGTTGAAATAAGCCAGGGAACAGGCAGAAGGGGTTGGAAATTTGCACGTGAAACAAACGAAGGCGTAAACAAACATACGTCATAGCTTTTATGCGCGGGCCACCAGCACTGCCTGGTTGGAAATTTCACCGTCTCTTGCTGCTGAGTAGGAGCATTGTCCTGATGATATCTAAAGGTCTATCTATATGCAATGACAAGAAGAGCCGTATCTACTGCGCTTCTTCTCCACCAAGACGTGATCTAGACTTGCGAGAAATGTATACTTTCCGTCGCGCTTCTTTCGTTATGCGAAAACTTTCGCTCGGCGACTGTCCAAAGGTTTATAGTTAGACTATGCAACAATCCCGTGATTGGTAGTAAACCATTGGTCTATGACCCGCCGTCAATCAGCTGTTGAGGCTGCTGTCAGGCTTGTGTACAGCTGGACACTGATGCCGAGGGAAGGGGGGTTCTTTTAGCCCTTCAGTGACAGAGCTCATGGACTACCTTTGTAGCTGGCTTAGTTGATGACATTGTTGCTCAAGCTCTTGGCTTTTGCTATGAAGCTACACCCTAGTCCTTTAATTACGGTCATACAATGGCTCGAGATACTTTGCTAATCACAGCTTGGCCTTAAAAAAGCACCCCCAAAAAAATCAAACACCTTATGGCCGCCAAAAGCACGACTCGAACCCACGCACTTTGAAAAAAATAATAATGAGAAGTTCAAGGACCATATCGCAAGGCGGCCGGACCACCTTCCAGATTACTATGCTTCACCCGTAGACAGTGACCTCGACCCAATAACCTCACGACCTCTCAACTCGAACTTCTCATTGTTAGAACTTGTGAATTATAGTACCTATAACCACGAAGAAAGTGGGGTTGGAGGGGTAGGGTAAATAGTGGGGCGGAGCCCAAAGGGAGGACGATTTTCTGGACAGATTTGTTTACTTTCACTCTCTTTCACTCCCCTTTTCGTCCTAGCGCCTAACTACGTCAGCGCTCTTGTTGCAGCTCCGCTCCACCAAGGACTACATACTCGCAATACAACTCTCGTGTACTTCATTATTTTGCCTCTTCTGTTGTTTTACCAGGCCCGTAGGCTATAATAAATTTCATAGCTCAAGAAGGGAGTGCTCAATTGCGCTGCGGCCCATGGTTCTCAATCCTGACGGAGAACGTGTGTATTCGGGCCCCTTCAAAAAAAGTTATCTAGCCTATTTATTGCCTTATACTCCCGGGGGCAATCATGGGAATGTGGAAGGGAGAATAAAGTCCGATCACCTCGTTGTGGACTTTACATTGTACGAAGAGTTGAGCCTTGTTTGATATAATTCCTACGGATGAGGATAGTAAAGCGAACACTGTCCCAATTCCCCAATTTAGCTGCCGTATTAAATCGGTTTGTGTTGAATGGCCTATCTCGTGCGAACTCGATAGGTTGATTGTGATATCACAACTGGAGTACGGTTGTACTATACGAAGAAGTAGGTTGTATTGCTAATTCTTGGTTCTATCTACTAGGTGGGAGACTTGAATATATACTGTGGATACAGGCCTGTGCGTAGGCATCACGTGCAGGCTGCGCCATTGATAGCCCGTGCGTGAATTGCTTTCACTGCCTGTATAGGATCACGTGCTCAGTGCGTACACCATGTACGGACAGTTTGTATGATAGGCTTCAAGACAGATCATTTCATCGTGCTAATTTATGGGACTAGTCTCGTTGTTGCATAGGACTATAACTGCGTACATGGTTGATTACCGGATCTAGCATACATTCCGAATGTCACGTTTTCAGAGGATGAGAATTGATCACTGGAACTTGATGTCTGTGCTGCTTTTCGTATTACTTCCTTGTCTGTTGAAAAGTCTCAATGTAACCATGGTTTGGAAGTAGACATTTTCCCGCATGGAAGAAACTGGTAGCGTGCGCACATGAAACATTTCATTGTGTATGATCCGCCTGTCTCATCTTCAAGAACGAAACGTCCATGTAATCACATTCAGAAGTTCGGCTGGATTTTTCTGGTACCGTGAATTAATGCTCAATAATCAACTGATGGATATCTAAGGCAAGATTGGAGTGCATCGAGGATGTCTGCTGCATGCCACTCTGAACAAAAAAATGCCCTAACATCTTCACTACTCAAGAGCCGATATCACCAACCCAATTAGTTCTCCCACCGGAACGATAAAAGCCCTACAAAAAGCTTATTCCCAACCAAGACACCCAAATAAAGCACACCCCATCCCCTATTCCACGGTTCATTCACCCACCTGCGGATCTATCACCCACGCACGAGCGCGCGCAGTGTGGGGAATGTGGGGTATCTTTTCCCCTTCCACACCACCACAACTCCCACCACCCCTATCTAAACATCCACAATAATGCGGAGATATACCTCCGACATACTTACTACCGTATCTCACATTGTCTAAAATTTGTTTTCAATTCGAATTCATAGGGAATTCAGTTTTTGTGCTTGTCGCATGTTTCGGGTTGATTGATGAGGTAGGGAAGGATGACGACATTGGATAATGCTCCTCCACCTGGTGTGAACGCGTTGAGGGTTCAAGAGCAGGACTTGAGGGGGAAAATTGCGTTGGTAACGTATGTTGATTTTTTCATTTCGAATTCTTGTGCATTCATTTTTGGAAGTGTACTTCTTGGACATGATGGTTGGGGATTCGCTTCGTTGCATGCCTTTGATGTAGCGGTCTTGACTTGTCTGAGCACAGGTCTTGCATTGCTAGCACATAGGATCCTACTATTCTATGCGGCTGTGGGTAGGTTCCTTTCTACGACCTTCTAACCCAAAGGCCAAGAAACCCATCTCAAAATGGAGACATAAATATAAAAAAATGGGGGATTTGCCCCGAAAGAAAGGACTGCGAAAGTTGCCAACAATGTTTCTTGTATCTAAACGAGCGGATTCATGCCCTTATCCAACCCCTTGGTAACCTTCAACACTGGGAAATTTTCATCCAGACATGTGGAATGCAAGCTGATATCTCCGTAATTGTAGTGGAGCAACTAAGGGAATAGGCCGTGCAATAGCACTCGAACTCGCAACGCGCGGGGCATCTATACTCGGGACCTACTCTTCACCTGAATCGGCGCACCTCTTCGACACATTATCTCACAGCGTTTCGTCGGTTTACTCACCCTCCGGCAACCAACATGCTCACGACAAGGACAGCCCAAAACTCCAAGGCGTCGTGGCCGATATCACTTCTCCAAGTGCTCCTACCACAATTGTGGACGCACTGAGACAGAGCTTCGACGGCAAGATTGATATCGTTGTTTTCAACGCTGCAGTGATGGGACTAGCCAAAATGGGAGAAGGCAAAATTACTGAGGGATTTGTCGCCACTGCATTGGCGGGAAATGTCCAGTTTCCAGTTCTACTAATCGAGAAATTGGTCGGTGGACAACATTTTCAGCCAAATAGTAGAGTTGTAGCCGTCAGTAGCGAAGGTGTACGGGCACGCAGACCTCCTGGAGGGTAAGTCATATATCCACTTTTTCTCGGTGTTCCATGTAGCGAGGAGTAGCATGTGCGGCGGTCGGTAGTAGACGGCGTTCTGACTCGGGGAGGTGTTTCATCCGTTGTGGAGACGCTGGTAGATCTCGAGGACCTCGGCCGAACACAATCTGGATTCTCGTAACGTAATCCAGACCATGATCGGAAGATTTATTGCATCTTGCCACAGCTGCAATCCCTCCTCTTGGAGATCTTGGTGCTCAAGTCGAATTTGACCCCTGCGTCGCGGGAAGCATGGACCAATCTAGTACAATGGGAACGGGCAGAATGCCGATTTTGGACTTCCTAATCGGGACTATGACTGACAGCTACTGCTGAACAGATCCGTTTACGCTGCTACCAAAGCATCCTTGGAGTGTCTAATGAGGTACTTGCCCTACGCTTCGTCTTCATTGTATCTAGCTCACACGGATGACATAGGAAATGGGCTGATGAGCTAGGAACGCTTCCTGGAATGGAAGGCACGACTTTTAACTCTGTGAGCGTGGGTTTCACCAAGACTGAAGCTTATCGCAGGATTCCAACAGAGCCGAGAGAGAGATTGACAGCAGCTGATGCAGCAGAGGTTGCAGTGGGGAATCGGATCGGAGAGGTCGAAGACGTGGCTCATGTGGTTGGTTTGTTAGTTAGTGAGAAAGCGAGGGTAAATATAATGTGTATGGTTCAAGAAATCGAAACTGATGTGTCAACAGTGGATCAGTGGGAGTGTTGTGGATGCTTCTGGAGGAAAAGCGAAGATTCTGTAATCGAAATATCGGTTGAATGCCTAGGGATAATAGGACGCTTGAGGGGAACCAAACTTGGTAAACGGAATAGAGGAAAACCACCGTGTAAAGGGACATTCTTCCAGAAGCCTTTGATAAATCGGCATGATACGACCGACGTGATTTACTCATACATTGTGAAATGTGTTTGATCTGAGATGTGACGAGATATCTAAAGGGTTGGTCCTCCAAGGAGTTGGCTTTAATTGGATATTGAAAGTACTTTATCTTGACTATAGATGAGATGAATAAAGTATCGAGTCTTACTAATAGGACGAGACCAATGGTAGCATACGCAAGAGTATGTGAGGAACACAGGGGCTCTGGACCCTTTTGCTTAGATGTCGCAAGGTGGCCATGAGCAGATTTCCCAACCACTAAAAAGCATGTGCCTAATGACTGTTCATGTTCGCTAGATGATGGAGATGAGGGTTTGGGCTATGGATTACTTTGCTGCTGTAATTAAGCACATTGAAAGATAGTCCTTGAACGTTCACAAGAGCTGTTAGCATTATGGAAATGTCCCTGAAGATCTGCCGAGAAGGGTGTTTGCTCATAGTTGCCGAGAGAACTGAACCGAGAATGAGAGTCCGATTGGGTCCTTCGATTGTCCTTCCAGAAAACTGATGGGGCTCTACCGGTACCGGCGACCGAGATATTATAGGCCGAAAGGAGAGAGCGGTGTTGCAGATTGATCGAGGCAAGGGATCTAATGACGTGAGAACGTTGCAACAAGAGAATTTGCACCCTCCACTACACCAATACAGGAGCTTTGAGATGATGATCGGCGTGTTTGCTTTCATTGAGGTGAGAAGAAACGGGGAAAAGTACCGAATATGTGTATCTGTTGATGAAAGTAGGTTAACTTGCAGACTTTAGGGCATTTGAAGAGATTGAAAAGTGACTATGAAGCCATCGTTGGCCGGCAAGGGGACAAGGACCCCGAGATGGAGATATTGGGATGGAGAGACCTGATATTGAAGTATCTTTGCCTATGATACTCGGTGGAACGGCTTTTGTTCTGTGTTGAGCATACCTGAGGCAGAACAGACGTTCATCTAGGGCCAGCTCGCTCGCTGCCGGTTAAATTAGGAATAGGCGGATAAAAGCAGCAAAGTGATCGTGATTGTCAAGCCTTAGGATGTTTTGATACGTCCAGAGCATCTGCAATTGAGCACTGAGTGGACAATGGAGGCTTGCGGGTTGATATCGAGGGCAGTGACGCGGCGTCAAGATCGACGGGGAGACGGTATAACCTGGTTGGAGGTGTATGCTAGGAGATATTTTCCTCGACCCGGACCAGATAATCTGGAAAGGACAACCGAAACGGCGAACGCCCTCAAACCCGCGTTTGGGTGATGGTGGTAGGGCTATCCAGTGATGCTATATGCCAAATTGGGCCATTGTTGTACAGGAGAGAGCAGAAGCCACATCGACCGGTACCAGGCGATGCGAACCGTCAGAGGGTGTCATTAATTTGTGACTGTCGGAGGATTCGTGTTCCTGCCTATTTCTTTGCCTTCATCTCGAAGACTGTGTTCGAGATGGATCTGGTGGACATGTTTGCAGTTGAGACTCGGGAGCGGCCGGAGAGGTGAAGTTGCTGGGGGGGCGTCACGATGCTTTTTTGTCTTCAAGGTCCACCAATCCAGGGACGGGCAGTACAAAGGGCTCAGCAAAAGTCCCAGTTACCGGTCAGCAATATGGCGATATCGAGGTCGAGGTGGTTGAATCCTGCTTGGCGGTGGATTGCATTGTTCGGCGGCGAATAGGTTGATTGGTGCGAAATTAGCCAGGTTAGCGACCGTATGAGGGCGCCCACGGATAAATTGCATCCTAGCACTCGGCGTGTTCCCGCCCTGCCCGCATTGCGCTCAACTGCCCGACATGATGCCCCAGTTGGCTTCCCGAACGGCATATTCACAGTCCAGCAATACGAAGCCTCTGGAATCGCTCAAAACGCGCGGAATTGACGGACCTCTGCACGCTCCGGAACGTATGGGCAGGCGATGGTGCAACCTCGCTATCATCCCTCACCACTCGCCCTCTGCTCGCCTCTCTCTGTTCCCACTATTTGACATTTCAAACCTCGCCCGTCCCTACTACTACGACTACGAGCTGCCTGCCCTATCTGATTCTTCCATACATCAATCATCCCACAGTCCCCAACCCGCTCTGACATCTGCGGAGATGGTAGAGACGGCTGTCGACCGCTGCCAGTTGAATACCTCCCGTCGCATCTTCGCCGAGATCCAACTCCGCATCAACGGCTTCAACACCTACGGTTAAGCCGCGAACCTCCCATACGTGCTTCCATCACTCTCCTTAGCCTTCGATGGCGACTATGATAGAGGCGGAGAACATCACTGCACCCCATCTCAAAGATGGCGCCATGTTTGATGTTCTGGAGGTACCCACGGGCGTTAGACCGCCATTGCTCTTCATTCACAATGACGGGGAGGAGGGCATTGTGGATGTCTTTGCAGATGTGCTCGGTCAGCCCTGGGAATCGGCGGGATCGATAGAGGAGGTATTGGCTGGGCCCAGCTCGACAATCTATGGTTTGCGGAACTCTGTGGTTGGATCGCATCTCCAGGATTGGAATCGCTCTAGGGTACTAATTAACACGCATTGCGTCGACGGAGGTCATGTTCTGGACGAGATTCTTACCGAGTGCTGCGATTACGAATATCTGTATACAAAATCTCCATTCTTTCGCAGGGATGTCGCTCGATTCCTCTCCTTTATACTGGGTCAGATTGGACCTCACCGGGATCTGGCGAAGAAAGCGCGGACGACCCTTATATCGACGACATTCCCTGATGTTCACGCCGCTCTACCTAATCTCGATATTTTATCCGTGGGCGCGGACGCGATAGAGATACGAGTTGATTTATTGGAGGAACCTTTGGCGGATGGGAGTATCAGCAAGATCCCCAGTCTGAAGTATGTTGGAGAACAGTTAATGCTATTGCGCCAGCGCACGGAATTACCAATCATATATACCACAAGATGTAAAAACGAGAACGGCCGGTTCCCTATGGATGACCCTATGGTATTTTTCAAATATTTGTATCGCGCGATACAATGGGGCTGCGAGTATATTGACGTTGAGCTCTGGCTGCCCGAAGAAATTCGAAGGAAATTGGCCGAGAAGAAGGGCAGCAGCAAGATTATATCGGCATTCCATGACTTTTCGGGGACTTTTAGCTGGACAGCACCAGAGACCCAGCAACTGTTTGAGCGCGGCGCGGTCTACGGGGATGTGGTCAAAATGTATGTTCTGGTTAATTCGATGCAGGAAAACTACGAACTCGAATACTTCCGGTCCACCATCCAAAAGAAGTACCCTCACCCTCCCTTCTCTGGTCTGAACATGGGTCCCATGGGTCAACTTTCAAGGACGTTGAACAAGATTTTTACTCCCATTACGCATCCTCTTCTGCCCATGATTGCAGCGCCTGGCCAATTAAGTGCCGCCGAGATTAATTCAGCGCTTCATAGCATGGGACAGATGCCGAAACAGGACATATACGGCATTGGCAGTTTCCGATCGACGTCGCAAGCAATGTTTTATGAGAAATGCTTCAATGAGCTAGGTCTACCGCATCAGTTCCTGTTCGCGGAGAGGGCACCAAAGGCATCGATAGAGAACATCTTACGACGACCCAATTTCGGCGGCGCCTATGTCAACCCCCCGCTAGCTGCATCGGCTGCATATCTTCCCACCTTGTCCAATGCTGCGCGAGCCATTGGGCAAGTCGACACAGTACTTGTACGCTCCGAGGGAGGGCATCCAACATTTATAGGGGACAATGCCACATGGAAGGGGATTCGAGCAACATTGAGCCGTGACTTTGTGCCGTCGGCTTACAGCGGACGAGCAGCGTTGCTATTGGCAAACTCAGAGGCGGATGCAGCAGCCGCGATATTCGCCTTGAAAAGTCTGGGCATCGGGCCAGTGTATACCATAGGGTTTAAGATGCACGGGGCGCTTGCAGCCGAGGTGGAGCCTGTCCGATCAGTCGAGGACGTGAAGCGCCTGGAGCAACCCTTTGTCATAATCTCAGCACTGCCGGCGGAGAAGTCGCTTCTTGTAGTGCCGCTGCTGAAGCATTACAGGGTCAATGGGCGCAACGGACATAGCAGCAGCAGTAGCAGCAGCAGCAATGGTGAAAGCAACAATGGGAACGGTTATGGTCACGGCAATGGCGTTGCAGGGGGAAGGTCTGCAGGCAAAGTGTTCGTCGACTTGGCTAGCGGGCCTCGCAAAGCAGACCCGCTGGCGATTGCAACCTCAGCGGGCTGGACTGCATATGGAATTGGGGACGTGTCTGCATGGACGACAGTAGAGACGATCCGGCTGCTTGTTGGGCAGAACGTGTGCTATGATTTTGTTCGTCTAGCATCGGGAAGGGCATTGTTTTAGAAATCCTGCAATCTTGCAATCTTTTTTTCATGTTCATTGTACAGTACCCCTGAAATCTCCAGGAATGCGGTTCTCTTGCATGTGGGCATCCGAAGTGTCTGGCTACTTGTTATTATTCTTACGCCCCGACGAGACGAGTGTGTGATACTAGTGGAGAGCGAGGCGGCGGCGGCGGCGTCGCCAGTCCATCAGCGTGAATGGGCGCCTGCGTGGTGTGTGTGTCTGTGTGTCTACCTGTACTAGGTATGTCTGTGTGTGTGTGTGTGTGTGTGGGTGCGGGTATGCGTTGTGTGTCCCCATGGCATCCCACCTCATCAGACTCGCGGATAGCAACCCCATCTTCCCACGGCCATGCCCACACTTGAGCCAGGACCTCATCTGATGGTCAGGGATTGCGGAAGACGAGTGCATGATGCCCGGTACGCAGCGAGCAACGGGCTTCCCTCGTGGGCGCGTACCGGGCACAGGCAGCTGCAGTGCACTGCAAGGGCTGGGGGGCAATTGGCTCGAGTGGAGGGAAATGCGGCCCTACCCCAGATTCCACCGCGACGTCTAGAAGGCATTCTCCGACGCCATGCTGCAGTAGGCCAGGGAGGGTCAGACGGTTGCAATCTATCTGGGCCCGACGTGCAAATTGCGGCGGGCTCAAGGATGTCTTGCTTGCTAGGGCGGCGACGGCGGCGGGCAAGCAGGCAAGCAAGCAAACAGGGGGGGTGGGGGGACGGAGCGGGAAAGGTGAGCAGCAAGCAAGACGAGCAGGACCCACCGGACCAGCAGAACAAGCAAGACTTCGCAAGGCCAGCCAGCAATCAGCAAGCAACAGGCATGGGCGTGGTATTATTTACGGAGTCGAAACTAGAGTGTAGGTGTAGGTGTAGGCGTGTGCTAGGACTCGAAGGGGGGGGGGGGAACACCAGGGAGCGGTGCCAGAAGCCAAAGCGGTCCCAAGCAGCGCAACCGAGGCTTGAGAGCGCCCCGAAAGACATGGAAGTGGAAGAAGATGGGATGGGCCTGCCGCCTCTGTACGGAGTAGGTATGCACCTGCAACTTGCGCCGGCCCTATACGCTGCCACGCCCGAGAGAAGCTCACCATCTGGGGCAGCCAGAGAGAGAGTAGAGGCGGCTCGCTGTCCTTTCGCTCCATCAATTGCCCGTTAGCTCCCCCCTCCAGCTAGCCTTCCACGCCTTCTCGCACCTCTTTTGCTCCTCTTGAGCCTTTTTGGCGCTTGGTCCCGCCGGTCGACCGCCCCTTCTGACTTGTCTATCAAACTCCTCCCATCCCCATCCCCATGCTTCTCCTTCCCTCTCCACTCTCTTTTGGCGGCGGCTTTTTTTGGACCTTTACCTTTACCCTGTCCCGAGCTGTTGTATAGTCCAATCCCCATGCTCCATACCAATCCCAATCCCCATCACATCTCATCATACCAAGACTAGACCATACCAGACCATGCCATGCCATGCCATGCCATCTCTTACCATACCTAGGCCCTACCCTCACCAATGACCCATACCATACCAGATCAAACCAGACCCTCTCTCTCCACACACACACCATCCACTAACATACTACTGGCCTTTCTCAACTCTCTTCTCCTCCACTCCCTCCTTACCTTCCCTTTCCCTTCCCTTCCCCTCTATTCTTACCATCCATCCCTCCCTCTTCCTCATCCTTCTTTTTGCCCCCCCCCATGCAACCTCGACCGTCGGCTCAACGTCGCTCTCCAACTGCCGCGTCAAGTTAGTTCCTGCCCATCACGCGGCCTATTGTCCCTCTCCAAAATCCCCCCCTCGGCGCCATCATCCTGTCATCCTTTCTTGCATCAGCGTCTACTACTGCGCGGAGGCACAAACTGAATCGTATCGGAGCTCGTCCTCCCGCAGGTGCTCAAGCCCTTGCCGTCCGTGACCCTGACCCTGGTCTGCCTCTCTCCCCCCATCCCCACTGCGCCTGTCCTGTGCGGATGCCAGAGGCCTTAATTTGAACCTCCATCTCACGCCTCTGCTTTTTCTTGTGTCCCCAGACCTACCTCATTGCTCCTGCTGTTCGCCGCCCCTAACTATACACCTCCCACGCATCCACCGCCCCCGCCAGCGATGCGTTTTGACCCGCACTCCGCCCCGTCTGAACGTCCCTCGACTTCTCCTTCCTCTTGTCGGCAGTCGCAATGTCAAGGCCCCAAATCGGCATCGACCGCCTCCCAACTCGCCGAGTGACCAACGAGCCTCGAGAGTCCATGAATTGCAAGAGCTGTAGAAAGCGAAAGGTAACCCAATGATTTTTTATTTTCATTTTGTCTTTTCCTTCTTGGACACTTCGTTCATGAATCTAAGCTAACCATTGCTCCAAAGATCAAATGCAATCGCACACGTCCGAGCTGTGAGGCATGCCAGGTGTTTGCTTGCCCATGTATTTACGGTATATACCACCGCCACAACCACCACCACCACAACCACAACTTCCATGCATCTTTCCCAATGACCGGCTGACGCCCCTCTCTAGACGCTGTTCCAAAGAAGAGAGGTCCCAAGACCGACGTACTCGAAGCTCTGCTGAAGCGCGTCGATGGCCTCGAAAAGCGCCTGCACTCAGAGGGCAAGAGCGATACTCTCCCTGACGCAGAGTCTTCCACCAGCCAGGACAACACCAACTCCGAAAGCCCATCTGGAGATCCCGCATTGACTCAAAGCCGACCTTTACTCGAGATAGCCCCGAATCCTGCAGGTCCCGCGAATCAGTTGATGTCACCCATCGAGCCAAGGTGCCTATAAACCGTGTTAAAGTATGGAATTTGGAAAATAGCTAATAGTATGTCAGCCTCCAATCACCAAGCGTGGTTCCGGATCTGCTCTTGGACACCTACTTTGCCAGGATTCACGGCAAGCCCTATCATGTTCTCGACGAAACAACAATTAGGCAGCGTATGCAGGCCAATCAACTCCCGTCCTACTTAGCCTACGCCATATACGCCGTCAGTGCGAGGTACGTCAGATCATCACATGACTTCTGGCAGATCAATTAATTTATTCTTCCAAGATATGCACCCCATTTTGGCGGATACAATAACGCCGTTAGAGTTGGCCAAGAATATGCAAGGCGCGCTCGTATGGAGCTCGATATTGATGAGCCGTCTATCGAGGCCATGCAGACCCTGATGCTTCTTTCGCAAGCGAGCTTCCAGATGGGCAAGGGCAAGAAGACCTACATGCTCCTGAGTACGTACCTCGCCCATTCGGACAATTCTCATCGCTGACGCTCGTGACAAGCTTCTGCGATCAGCATGGCCTTTGCGCTTGATCTCCATCGTGAGCTGCCACTGGCAGTAAAGGTAACGCCCGCCGAGCGAGAGGGTCGCCGCCGCCTGTTCTGGAGTTGCTACCTCATGGATCGATTCGGCGCCACAGGCTCCAAGAGGCCGTCCTTGATCGCGGATGAATCCATTGTCCTTCGGTTACCTTCGTGGCAGCTACACCCAGGCGGCATGCTGCTTGAAGGGGATTACTTCTCTAACGGCTCCAATTTACAGTACATGGCAGGCTCGGGTAAAGCTGGCCAAGGGAGCATGGGTATGTTGATCGGCATAGCTAAGATCCTGGGTATTACGACTCGGTACCTCGCAGCCGGCGGTGTCAAGGGTGATTCCCATTTCCCTTGGCATTCACTCTCGAATCTCTCCAAGATACGACAGGAACTCGACATCTGGGTCACCGATACGCAGGATACTTTCACTTCTATTGAGGCTTTGTTCGGCCAGCCTGATAGCACGATTCTGGTTCTCAGCAAGCTGGTATATCACCTTATACATTGTCTCATCTATCGGCCATTTTTGCCGGTAGACCTGGCCGAATTATCGGGAACTTCACAGCATCAATCCTGGCAGATCGAAGCCACAAATATGTGTTTCCTCCACGCAAATGCCATTGCGGAATTAGTCGAAATAGGCAGAGCATCCTCCATTATCGACTGGCCAGACTTTGTAGGCTACTGTGTCTGCACTGCTGGCACCATACATGTGCACGGAGCGCACTATCGTGGTCGCGAAGGCGAAGTATTCTCTGTCAGCCCGGAATTCTTATCCCGGGAAATGCACCAGCTTTCCGAATTACGATTCATCTGGGCGGGCGTACAACATCAACGCGAAACACTACAGACAATCTATGGATGTCATACGGAGCTTGTCAAATCACTGGCGAGTAATCCTATGCGCTTTTCGCCAGTCTTCCAGTTAGAAGACTTCTTCGACCGCTATCCGGGCCATATCTTTGATGGAGCACATGTGACCTTCTCGGATATCCAGGTAGATGCGATACATGAAAGGTAAGCCCAGGATAGTCAGTTGCCTGATTAATAACGCCCATGTACTAACGTCTGCATAGTCTATCCCCTTACAATCTGGAACAGCGCAACGATGTGTACATGAGTGGCGGCATGGTCAATATGAACCATTATCCGCAGCAATCGATTCCATCAAATTCGTTCACAAATGGTCATCAATCCAAGAAACGAAGATCCACAGCGCCAGCTGGACCGAAGCCTCAAGTGCCACAGTCTACACCCCTACCAACACCGACGTCAGCGGGGTTGCCGCCGTCGAATGCCACCGCAGGCCCGTCTGCCAATGCCAATCAAAATTCCCATGACTCCAGCGCCCCTGCAACCTCCCTTCCCCCATTTACGCCTGTAAGCGCCTCTTCTGAGACCAGCAACAATACCAATCACCTGAACAACAACAACGCCAACAATCTCACCTTACCATTCTCCCCCAACTTCACATTTTCGCCCCTGCCGCAGATGGCAAGCCTGGCAGCCACACCAACGACTGGAAAGCAGGAGGACTCTTCGCATGCCTTTGATCCAATGCTGAGCATGCCGAATGCTTACGAACAACAACCTACACCAGGAGGAGCAAGCACGAGCGGTAGCGTGCATACAGATCCAGATAAGGATCCATTCCTAAGCTTATTAGAACAATTGGCCGAGAACGATTCCGGCCTGGATTTCGTCTCACCCTTTGAAGGCATAGGGTTGGCTGGGGGAGGGGCTCCGGGTGCCTAAAGCAGATCCAGGTTTTTTCCATGCGCTTCTTCGCCACGATGATGCCCTCGGGCATCAACTTTATTTCTTGTCACTAACTTGGTTAACTTATCTTCCATCATTTATCAACATATTGGGTAACTAAAACGAAAGCGTGGCGCTTTTTTGGAACTATTCTTGTACGTTGTTTTCTGGAACGGCGATCATATTGGGTTTACGGACGGAAATTACCTGGGGAAATCTGGACGTGATGACTTGTTCACGGCCGCCATCAAATGTACGATAATTGGGGAGATTGGCAGGATCCGGCACCGTGGTGCAACGGCCTGCGCCAGCAGCAGTTATGATGGGGTGGCGCTTCTCTCTCGTATGGAAGCTTCGGCCTGGCTTTTCGTTTGTGTTACACGAGCGAAGCAGGCCAGCGGAAGAGCGCGCCTTGTTACCATATCAAATACCATCAACATCATAATCATCAATCAGCAGCTACTTTGCATTCTGGGGAATCCCCAGGTTCTGGCTAACTGCAAAGCAGTTGACTTCGCGTCTGATGACTTAACCCAGACGAGGCACGAGGTGGATGATGGCAGGGCAGAGCAGTTGCACACTCAACGGTCATGCATTTCCGCTCAGAGGCCGTGGAACTCGTCCCGTTTGTTTCCAGGGAATGCGAGATTTGTTTTCTGTCTTAATCTGCGTACCTACATACATGCATGTATGCACGTTGAGCAACAGCAGAAGCCTCAAACGGGCTGTCTAACCCAGCCAAACACATCATATCAAATCAGCCTCTCATCCACGCAGTACTACTCCGCACAGAAGAACAGACGCAAGACGACATTTCCAGTCTCAAGGCCGATCCCAGCCTCTGGACCGGGGCAAGACAAGACAGGGATGGACGAGTTGAGGAGATTGGATACCTGTCGTGCCTATGCGCCCCAAACGTATACGCATACGACCGACCATGGGGCGTGCATTTTAAGTGCGGACCTGCAACTACCCCGATGCCCGATGCGACTGCACCGTGGGCGGCGCAAGTGGCGGCGGCGGGGCGCGCAGTCCCAATTTACATAGCTCCATGGTTTACATGGTTTACAACGGCGCGTGTGTGTGCTGCCCCATGGTGTGGTGGTGCGGCCCCGCGTGCGCACGTCCGAACGGGTGCTGTGCTGGCATGGCTTTGGTCAGATAGATGATCTTGTACCTGTCTCTGTATCTGTGCCCTGCCACCTCCCCAGGTCAAGGCCGGCCGGGACCAGCCCCAGGCCAGGCCAGGCATGCGATGATGATTATGATGATGCATTCACGCAGTGTGTATGCACCCACCCCCGGATTTTCGAATATATATACTATATGCCATGCCATGTATACATAGGATGGCGGGGTATGAGAGATTAACGGGCTGGGGAAGGGCAGAGCATGGCAGGGCGTGCAAGGGGTTAGAAGGGGTTTTCCGTTCATTGAATGAACGAGTGCCATCCATCAATCTTTGGATTTTTCGAATGCGAGTCCGAGGGACAGAACCAGACACCTAGCCCAAGGTTTGTGCAGGTGGACAGTAAATGCATACATGCATGGATGCTGTAAGGGAAATACAATGGAGCTCTGGATTCTATATGTGTTTCTACCTTTTATATGCGCGAGAATTATAGGAAGGGGAAAACCTTGTGATAAGACAACGACAACGGTGACAGAAGTCAGGTATCGTCGTCGTCTCCGTCCTGACCTCGCTTCGTCAATGATGATGCCATTGGGGCGGGTTGACTTGTAACTTGTATGCTATCAAGTCATGGTGACCTATTTGATTGGGAAAGCGAAATCAGCTTGATCCATCTCCAGATGGGAAATTAAGATTGAAAAGACTTACCAGTTCTTCAGCAGAGACGGGGTGAATAGCCTGCCGATGTGCATTAGCATTTTTTCTCTCCTATGTAATACTAGCTAGGCGAGGCGAGGCGAGAATGAATGACCCCAGCGTTGGGGTAGGTTGGGCCGGAGGTCCGGGGCAATTGGCGCGGGCAGCGGGGCAGCGCATGATTGCCCTTTCATTGCATATTGGAGCTTATATTCTGCACACCGGTGTAGAATAGAATGCTTTTCGGGGCGCGGGGACCAATCACGCCCTGCGGAAAGCATTTGGGCTTCATGTCGAGCTACTTTTCCTGACGAGCAATGCCTTGTCTTGCCCTGTTGCCCTGGTTCGTTCATGGATAGAAACGCCTTCGCCGCCGCCCGCGCGCACATCTGACGACCTGATCGTCCGAAACGGAGAAGGAAGCGGAGAAGTGTTCTGGAAGAAGGGAAGGGCGTGAAGCGATACTAAGAACAAGGATGGGATGGGGCAGGTAAGGGGATTTGGGTGCATTGTAAGACCGGGGTGTAATGGGAGAAAGAAGAAAGAAGAAACGAGACATACCACGCAGTTATCGAAATCCTTCTTCGTAGCGCCCATCTTTATCGCGACTCCGAACCCTTGGAGGATCTCGGAGCTGCCTTGCCCTAGGATATGCAATCCGACCACCTTCTCTTCCTCGCCGACACAGATGATCTTGTAAGCTGTGGGACCCTTCTCAGCTAACTCCATCATAGCGTAGTACATGCCCGTGAATTCGGTCTTGTAAATCTTTACTTTGTCTCCATACTTTTCACGGGCTTCAGGCTCGGTCAGTCCAATGGAACCAATCTCCGGGTGCGCAAACACGACTGAGGGGATATTGCTGTATTCGAGATGACTGTCCTTCTTGCCTCCAAAGAGCCTATCTGAGAGGCGTCGTCCAGCGGCAATAGCCACTGGAGTCAGCTCAAAGCCACGATCGCAGGCATCGCCGATGGCGTAGACATTGGGAATGTTTGTGTTTTGAAACTCGTCAGTCACAATATGGTTCTTCTCGTTTAGTTCAATGCCCAAGTCCTTGATATGTAGGTCTTCGATTTCAGGAACACGACCAACGGCGAAGAGAACTGTCTCGGCCTCCACGGTTGCCTCTTTCCCGGTCTCAGAGTCTTTGTATGTGACGCGCTTGAGGCCATTGCCAATATCCTCGACCTTAGTGATCTGCTTGCCCTTTTGTAGGTTAATGCCTTGACGCTCATATTCTTTAGTAACGCTGTCCTGGATCATAGGATCAAAAGACCTGAGCAATTTTTGGCCACGGATGAAGAAGTTGACCTCGGATCCAAGGGCATGAAGCATGCCAGACATTTCGACACCGATGTATCCCGCACCACTCGTCGCTACACTCTTCGGTAGTGTTTCGAGATCGAAGAACCCATCACTGTCGATACATAACTCTTTTCCTGGGATGTCCGGGATATGGGGTCGACCACCCGTTGCGATGAGAATATGCTTCGCCTTAACCCTCTGAGTGCCTCCGGCTTCTAGTGCGATTTCCACCTCGTCCTTGGCCACGAACCTAGCTCTTCCCTTGATGTGCTCGATCTTGTCTCTGTTGAGATTATTTTCATAGATGCCATTCAACCTCTTCACATATGCATCTCTTTTTTGCTTGAAATACGGCCAGTCAAATGTGGGCTTGTCATAACCACCGAATCCGTACGACCTTGCGTCTTTGAAGGTCTCAGCTATTGCGGCCGCATTCCAGGTAACCTTCTTGGGCACACATCCCACATTCACACACGTGCCTCCCATACGTTTAGACTCCACAGCAATTACTTTGGCGCCATACTTTGCAGCTCGTCTCGCAGACGCTATGCCTCCGCTGCCTATGCCAATGACCAGGTAGTCGGCTTCCTTCGGGACGGGTGCCATGGTGGGGCCTGAAGTTGAAAAGTGGTGAGCGAGAGCGGATATGCGAGAGGATGCCAGTGTGAGCCTAGATGAACTGAGTCCTGGAGAGGCGAGCAGTGAAGGAAGCTTTGAAACCCGGAAAGCGATGGAAGCGGAGGAAGGAGTGTAGGTGGTCAAGGCAGAACGGGCAGTGAGACCTGCTGGCAGTCTACAAACAAATGTTCTACGCATGAAGGCAACAGCACGCAAGGGCCCGGCGCCGAATTTGTAATGACGCAAGGATGGACTAATTCTGCACTTCGACCTTGGAAGTTAGTAATCGCGAAAGCTCTCGACGAAAAGAGTGAATGGCACGACTACGGCAGCGAATGGTAACTGGTCGAAAAGGAGCGGACGAAGTATGGAAATTGCTACTATGCGTCTGCGCGCCCCGGCGTGAAAGCTGCAAGTACCCGTGTGATGCACGTCGGGAACGGATTTTTGGTGAGAATCGGCTTTGGGGAAATCTTTGATGACGGAGACTGGTAAATGGAAATGGCGGAAGACAATGCACGAATGGCGCTAAGCTTTGGGCGGCTTTCCGGCATTTTACCTAGGCAGAGACAGTCAGAAGCAGTCGAAGCACAGAGACAGAGCAAGACGCCATTACCTCATCAACCCCAAAGCTCAAGCTCTCGTCTTCACTCTTCTCCGTCGCATGCTTGCCTTTACATTTCTGTTCCCCAAACCCCCMCCCCCCTGCCATAGCACGGTTTTGATTCCAAATCGTCCCCACGCTGTACCCATTTCGGCGTATCTTCACTCCCTAGCGATCCTCTTTGTCGCGTGGAGTGATGACTGAACACATTCACCCGTTGCCTTCGACCCACTGACCTACCATAGCCAATTGAACTTACTGCCATCACCGGAGAGGCCTCCGTACGAATCATAACTCGCCTCATCTCGTCATCGCCCTCGCCCTCACCCTCGCATATTGCCTTGAACCTCCTATCGATAGACAGTGTGAAATTGCGAGAATGGGTGGCAGACTATCCATGCCTCGTGGCCCTGATGGGATGAATGAAATATCTAAACCAACCTCGAGTTCCGCATCGGCACGGTTCACGCGGAATAAAGGCATTATAAATGGGCGTGTACGCTTCACTGTGCCTGCATCGGTGGCTATACCGGCTTATGTTAGATTCTAGACTGTAATGGCCCCACTGGCCGCGTTTACAATGGCCGCCTTGCTTTTTGTGTACACCAGGACATCGATTCGAGCTGCGAAGCTGAATGCCCAGAAGCACCGAGAGGCGGACGGAGGACAGATCAGCTGGCATAATGAGAGCTTGAGAAGACACGGGCAGATGGATAAGATTGAGAATGACCGGAACACATTCAAAGAGGCGCTGATGTCGGATATGAAACGTAAAGAGAAGGGCAAGAGGAAGACAGTCGTAGAGGAAGCCGAGGGGAAGACAGATCGCTCTACAGAAGAAGAGGAGTTGCGGAAGATGATGGGTAAAGATAACAAATAAGGATGCCGACCGAGGCATGGAGATTGTAAATATGGTGTGGAAACCAACACATGATATTGTAGCGGGCGTTCTTGGGGCGGCTGTTGTACTATATCAAAAAGTGATACCTTAGGAAATCTGCAATTGCTCACTGGTAAAGACATCGTGACGATCCAACTAAGTTTTACACATGGTTGCGAGTCACAATTGTTGCTCAACTGTTCATATTATACACCCCTCGCTACCATAAACTTGCACACCTGAATACCGCCTATGAATGGCGACCTATACGCCAAAGTACCACAACTCTATAGTCAAGACGACAGATACCCAAAAGGTGATGGTAAGTTGGGCTCCTAGACCGGTGATAAATAGCATAGAACGAAGCTATCCAATAACGCCGTGTCGAATCATCCATTTTTATTATAGAATTTGGCGTA
This sequence comes from Nigrograna mackinnonii, assembly GCA_001007845.1. Lineage (NCBI taxonomy): Eukaryota > Fungi > Ascomycota > Dothideomycetes > Pleosporales > Nigrogranaceae > Nigrograna > Nigrograna mackinnonii. The sequence continues at coordinate 277,906 of JGVQ01000244.1, read as the reverse complement.
CGGAACATGCAAGGATGAGGAGAACAGCTCTCAACATGGATGATCAATGTTCAAATATCATAAACTTATCTAAGTATTCATAGATTACTCTCTAAAAGTAGTGCGTTGACTTTGTAATGCTATGCACCTTATAGGTTAGGGTTCTTCTTTTGGCATTCCTTGTAGTGCTTAGATCACTTGTTATTCGTGCTTTGTCAGACCCAGCCAGACCATGAGAGTTATCTTGTATGCGTCAGATTCCGTGCATTGCCGCGACTACTATGATGTGTTCTCTAGCGAGAATGGCCTCCTAAACTCCACATGAAATTCGTGCTTCAGAGAGTGCATACTTGGGAATGAACTTAACAGAGTCAGCAAGTGGCCTGATCTATTCATGACTTCCTGCATTGCTATTGCCAGGTGTATGGAGACACTGCATCAGAGGCCCATGATTCGCCAGATGAAGCTCGTGGGCTTCCCGCTGGTGGGTGGTGTCAAGCTTTCGTTCACATGCTTCCCCGCATTACGCGCACACCAAGACGTCTAATACAACACCAATTCCTAGCGTTGTGCGTAATATTCGCTGTAAAATAAAAGGTACATGGCGATTGCGCGGTAGGCAGGGCCGAAATGGTGAGGCAATAGTCACTCAGGTGTGGGCGCTGGCACGCTGGCACGCTGGCACGCTGGATTGGTGTGCCCTTGCAGGCCATGGCCACAGATGGGGATGATGCTGCAGCGTTTCTCCCAGATTGCATTGCTGAGTGGTGAGCGGACATCAAACAGCAGCCCCCAATCGTCCCATTTTCATTCTGGCAGAGCTGCCGTGTAGATCGTTGAGGGCTCGGGCCAATCGTAGGCATCCGTATTATACCGTTTCGGGCGCCAGTTGCACAAAGCAGCTGCTCAACCCCACCATTTCATCACCGCGCTCCCATAACTCCCCATTGCTTCCACCTCCTGCCATTGTCCCCTCCCACTTCCCTCTCCCTCTTCACCGACCGCAGTATCGCCCCTCATCAAACTCAAGGGAGCCAGCTATACGATTTTGACACGGGCTTGATGGAGCTTGCCCGGCTACTGGCCAAATCGCGATCGCCGTAGGAGACCTCACCGTCTCCACAGCTAGCGATAGCCAGTATGCCTGAGCAGGGGGGCGACAAGACGACGGGCGTCCGAGCAAACAACAAGCCAGGAGATATTCCGCATGTCACGCGTACGTTGCTGAGATCAGAGTTAGCGAAACGATGGACAAAGCGATACAGGACGGAGGTTGCTGCAAGCTCCAGTAGCTTGCTCTCTACCTTTGTCGCGGTACGTCTTCAATTCCTAAGTCAATACCCAGCGTCGCTGCCTCAGACACTAATGGGTTTACAGTATCCTCTTGATTCTGTCAAGACGCGGCTTCAAGCGTAAGCCCCAAGTTCCACAACCCCGAATACGTATTCTAATCTTCACCAGTTACAAATTCAACTCCTTCACCGATTGCGTACGTCATACATACAGGACAGAAGGGTTCCATGGGTTCTGGCGCGGTGAGTTCTGCACCACCAAAGTCGGTCAAAAATATGGCTAACACTCAGCTGATAGGTGTTTGGTCCCCACTGGCCAGCATAACCCTCGTACGAACCGTTTCCTTCTCTATCTACCAGAAATCGAAATATACACTCGACGATTGGATTTACCAAGCGACTGGGAGCTCTCCTCTCGTCATTGCTAACACCAAAGACGCCCTACCTACCTTCTCAACAATAACATGTTTTGGGCTTGCGGGTGCGACAGCTGGAGCTGTCATCACGGCTATAGCATGTATGACTACAATTCAACATCTGATCTATTGCAGTGCTAACAACAAATGCAGGTCCATTCGAGTTGACAAAATTGAGCGCTCAGATCTCAGTGCTAATGGCCGATAGGAAGGACGGAGGTGGTGTTAGCGATGCGGTTCGGAAGAGCTATCAGAACCTTGGAACTTTTCGAACAGCCCAGAACCTGATCAAACATAGAGGATGGATGGGGCTCTATTCTGGTTTTCACTTGCACTTGCGTATGACTCCCCTCCAGATTGAGTCTGCCTTATCAGTGACTGACGTGAATCACAGTTCGAGATTCGATTGGTACCGGTATCTACTTTGTCACGTATGAGAGCGCCAAACAGTTGCTCGCCAACGCTCGCGGAAGCTCCCCTACAACACCCTTGGCTGTCGTTTTTGCCGGCGGACTTTGCGGACTCGTCAGTTGGGCATGTGTAAGATATTCAAAAGCCCTCGAAATGATTCAAGCTAACGCGAACTACAGATCTTCCCAATAGATACTGCAAAGAGCATTTACCAACGAAATTGTCTGATCAGCGGCAGGGACAAAGCAGTACGGCCGAAAATTCAATACCACAACCCACGCATGTTTCGCGGTAAGTCACATATCTATACTCCCTTTGAGTTATAATATTAACGTCTGGCATAGGTCTGGGAGTTTCCATGAGTCGATCCTGCGTTGTTAATGCAATCTTCTTCTCGGCATTCGAGTTCACCAAGAAGCGCATCAACCAGATGGAAGTCGACGAGGAACTTCTACGTGAGAATGGGTACTAACGGTTTCGAGGCTCAGCTTCCTGCTTTGGTCGGAGTTCTCACAATCTCGGTGCATGGTTTATGGAGTAGGTGTTTACCTTGTAATCTATGGTGGATCGTTTCCAATGGCATAGCATTCAATGAAACCATGAGAGAATTTGCCTTATTTCCTTCAAAGGAGACCATGGCTCAATCCCGATATGCCTACACGTGTTGAGTGAACTCTTAAGCCTCTGCCGTATGGCGGCTTATCCCGCTCCTGCTCCCCTCCCACGTGGTCTGCTTTTGAATTCTGGTTCATCTTCGGCCCGACGTATGCCCCGATGAAAGGTTCTGCCAACGACATGCCACCTCCTATCACCACTTCCGACAAAGGGATTGTTGTCCTTCCGACCCGACGCCACCTGTGTATGCGTGGCGAATAAGAGCCGACATTTTTCGAAACCTGTCCGTGGCACAGAGTGATCGTTGGTCCGAGGCCGAAGTTTCGACGTTCTTATTCACGCCTGCAGTGCGAAACCTGCCTAGATAGGCAATTGGGTGTAGCATCGGAAACGTTCGGGTTCAAACTCCCGGCTCTTTGCATCTGGCACTACGCTATTACCCCGGCTCGACTTTCAGGACACAGTGCCTCAGGATGGCGAAGGCTCCTGTTGGTCGGCGAAGGACCTATGGCAAACCGCACTAATTGCCATGCATTTAGAGAATGTAATCCGCCTATCCGTGCCTGACAACGCGATTCGAATTGTTCTAGGCACAATGGGGCGGTGAGAATCAGCTGTGTGTCCCTAAAGTCCGTCGAGCACAGAAGCTTTAGCGAACCCTGCGCTACGCCAATCAGTTTATCACTGCCAATCGATAACCTTTCGGAGGGGTAATTATCAATTGCGGACTCGACTATCTTCGTGCAAAGGCTGCGAGGCTTTATTGGGGGGACTCATACCCTCCCAGACACTTCGTGAGGATTGCTACGGAATCATATTGAAGCTGATACTGGGGCTGATGACGGCGTCACATTTCAGCAGATATAAGGCGATTGCGTTCAGCTTCCTTATCTCAGGTTCCACACGAAGGGTCGACAGCTGTCCTACCGTTCTGCCAGTGGCACAAGCGTCAGTCAGACCGCTCTGGCCGAGCAGGCAATCCCTTTCGAGTGCTGCAGTGGATCTATGCCGGATTTCGAGGCCATGAGAGTGATTTACAATCCGGCCAGTCGCTGCCGAGTTCCAACAAGGTACCCTTACGACCCTATCAAGTTAGCGGGTTGGACCCTGCATGAGCCCTGCAGATGCCCCGTTGTCGGAGAATGGGGTGCTAGGAAATCTTCGGACGCTGACTCTGAAGCTGGATTTTGCGAGCATGATGGTGTGGTTGATATAGGTCAAATGAGCGCTCCAGCTTGTTGTTCAGTCTGCATAATAAAGCCAGCTGTCGCGCAGGTCGTTGTGTGAGGAGCATCCACAGTCCGTGGGCCACGTTCAGCACCTCAAATCCACTCCCACGCGACTCGCGCATATTCCCCGACTTTTTTCAGTAAAAAGTGGGCCCACAATGCCGGCTCGACCGCCTCACGTTAATCAAAGCTATCAGAAATGCAACTAATCCGGGGTGGACTATTGGGCCTCTCGGTGGATGGCGCGGCTCGAGCTCGGGGTAGTCAGACAAAGGAGCCATTATTTAAGTCGGGCTTTGTGCCCTCCTTCGGACAGAAAGAATTTGATTCTTTTAGCTGCTTGTCACAAAGGGTCCCAGTCTAGGTGGTCAGAACATATAAGGGTCTTGAATTAGCCGTTGGCTTAGAGGGTTGGACATTGCACACGTCGGATCGCACATTCAAAACTGGTCATTTCGGCGTCTTCTGGCTTGCGAGCATTGCGCCCTTCATTCTTGCATATATATTAGACCGGATCTAGGTGAGTGGACACAATTCAACCCATGTTCAGCCTTGTTGCCAGCAGGGCGCTGCAACCGCGCTGCTTGGTCTAGAACCCGACTGCAGCGAAAGCCCAAGCACACAAGAAAGTCAGATAAGGAGCCCGTCAGCTAATGAGTGTTCTTACAGCAGACGCTTAAAAAATCCCATATACCCTTACGTGCTTCCTATCATACTATTCCAAACATCTTGCTCGAATACAATACATTCATTTCAACGAAGGCAAGCTCTACAAACCCGAAGACTCAACTACAATGTGCTGCTACACATACTCGTGGTACTACTGCAACCACGACTACTACATCTGGTTAGTAGCGCTAGGCCGTCTATGAAGGAAATAGAGAGTTGACAGCTTCAACAGGGCAAACAGCATTGAAATCTGCCCGAATCGACTACTTTCAGGATATTCTTATGACGCTTGGAGCATCGACATGTGCAAGAATATGCAAGTCACCTGTGGCGGCTTCTCAAATTACTACTGCACCGACTGCTCCGAGGACCACTCGCTCGAGTACGAGTTGGACGAGCTATAAATCTCACATCTATCTCTAGCGGGCCCCGGAACAAGCACGAGGTACAATTCCCGCATCCCGAAAAGGTCATTTTTAGTTTGACAGGTAACTAACGAGCGGCACGGAACAGGTACAGCTCGCACCCCACAATCTCCGCATCAATCGTAGGCGAGCGGGAGGGTTGACCTTAGCGAAACCCACTCTCCACCGCTTCAACAAAAGGGGGACCCACACGTTCCGGCTTTCGGCTGGTCGAAACAATTTCATCTCAAATATGATCCACGCACTACACACAAACGATCGATCAACCCATCCTATACATCGTCCTACACACAACCTTAGACTCGGTCACGCCAATTAATTCCGAACAATATTTCATCGATTTTCGTCAACATTGCGCCATTGCGTTGCGAGCATTGTCATTCCAAGCATTGCAGCGAAGGCGCATCAATATCCTTTTCTCCCTCATCCATTCTTCTCCTTTTTTCATTCTTGGATTTGGCCTTCGTACGTCTTCCGGCCTGGCGAATGCGTGCTTGCATGCGTTCGATATCCCCCATTTCTTCCTATCCCCGTCCCGTCACGTTCGAAGCCTTCTCCTTTTCCTTTCAATTTCAACGTCTTGGTTGTTGATGAATTACGATGAAGAATGATTTAGAGTCTCTTTTCGTTTAGCTTCAAGCAAGACTTCGGTCTGCATGATTCAGTCCAAAGTGGTGTTTAATTCGGGTATGCGTCGCCATGGTTGGTGCATTGGAAAGTCGTTCAAGATTAGAATGCTCCTTGATTTTCTGGTGTTTTTCTATTTTTCTAATTATTCTTGGAGAATGGTTTATTTTTTTCTTGAATTATATACCATAGACCGTTATCGGCATTTTAGCAGATTGCTTTTTTGTTTTTACGCCGTAGAGAATACAGCAAAATATACAAAAATCGAAACAAGACTAATGGCGCAGTGCGTGCTAGTAATACCCAAGATTCTGACGCTGTACAACTATTCCGTTACGCTCTCTTCCGCAGCCTTGGGCGCTACACCCTCATATTTGACGCTCTCTTTCACTTGCTCGGCTCTCCTGCGAGCATCAAGGTACATCATAAACTCCTGATATGTCTGTGGCATGACACGAATATTCTTTTCTACGGTAAAGGTGTAATTGAACTGGCCAGTGGGTTTTGACCTTCCATGTTCCACGTCCCGCACTTTTGAGTCTACACGCACTTGTACCCTTGTGTATTTGCTGTTCTCGTCGACTGTTTCGTCTGGAGCGCCAATGAGAGGAGGATCGGTATATACGACGGTCGCAGTCAAGTAGAGAATACTACCCACTGGAACGGGATTCTGGAAGGTCGACGGGTCGAGCGAGACGAAGGTCGGTCGGGCATGGGCAAAGGCTGCGGCGCAGGTGAATGCAAGCTCAAACGTCTGCTTCAGCAGAAATCCACCAAAGATCATGAACTGATGCCGGTTTCGAAATTGCGGCTGCATGATCATAGCTGTTCGAAGCCGCGTCCTATCCATATGGTGTACATTTCCAGGCATGCGAAGCGGATCGTGCGGGTCGTGGTATTGAAGCTGTTTCTGCCACAAGGCGTGGATAAGATCACTTTCGAGGTCATTGGGCGTGTGTTTTATGAGAGCGGTTTTGTTGCGTTGTTTGCGGATCTGGGAGTTGCGTTCGCCGAGGGCGAAAAGGCGCTTCTCTTCGGCGGTTTCGACAATGAGGGGGTTGACGTTGGCTGGTCTGGAGATTGTTGTTAGCTACTTTGTGCAACCACAGACGATAGCATAGCTTGAAAATACTTTTTTGTGTTGGGATCTAGAGACACCATAGTGAACGCACAATTTATGAGTACGTCGTCATCCTTGATCGCTTCGCCTTCCTTCGGTGCTTTTGCGACTTGCATAGTGATTTCCAGACTGCTCCTCCCTGTAGCATATGTGACCTGTCCCGAAAGCTGTAGATCGCATATCTCCGTCAAGGGATGTTTGATTATTATTCGGTCGCAAGACGCGGTGACTGTGGTGACGGCATCGCCCGTGTGCTTGTATCTATCCAAACAGTTTAGAGGGAGGTAATTGTTCCTTAACTGCTACGATACGTACGCAATGACACCAGATAAGGCATCAAGATCCATAAAGATAGTCCCTAGCCGAATGTGCCCGGAGGAATTGAGATAAGTATCCAAAAGCCATGGATCCCGAGCGAGCGGTAGGATAACAGAATGATAGCTATCGGCCATGCGTTTTGGGCTCAATTCGTGCTCTGGAGACGTTTCTTGCTTTGGTGGATCCGCAGCAGGCTCTGATGCCTCTGACTGTTGTTTTCTTAGAGCTTCAACCCATGGTGTTCGAACTCGCATAGCTGTAAGCTCTCGGAACACACCATCGGTCCTGCACGCACTGCTAGAATGGAAAGCTCGGCTTTTCGGTGGTACTAAGCATCTTGTCGCAGACGAATTGGGTCTCGTGAAGATTTGAAGGCGCCGCAGCGCTTGTTTCGACATGATGATCGTTGTGTTGAAGTTCTTCGAAGCGTGGGTTCGCCAACCTTATGACGTTCGAACCTTCCCGACCGAAACCGAGCCTTGGCGAAACTTTAATTCCGACTTCAAGGGGATCCGCGGCCGACCAGCCATTCTCTTCCAACCTCCTCCGGCCATTCCCGGACCGTTACTGCAATTAACTGGACGCTGCGTGCTTATACACAACTCATTGGCATTCGAATAGAACGGTGACTTGGGCATGTCGAAAACCCTCGAATTGGGTCGGGCAGTGCTCGCCTCATCCAACACTGAATTGCAGCTTTGGCTGACCACTTGGATCACAATTGTACCGATACAAAACTCAGTCAACCTGCAAGGATTGAATCAATCAACTATTCTCGATTGTTTACTAGCTGATCATTATTGGGTCTGCCGAGGAAATGGTCTGCACATCGATCTGGAGCTCACGTTCCAGGGAGAAAGATTAGATAATAGCGAAGCCGAAAAGCTGGCAGATAATATTGTCGCTGCTCCAGTACGAGCCCTGGTAATTTATAGGGACTATATCTGATCGGTGGCTAGGTGTGGGCTCAATTGGATCTCCAGCCTTCCTTGCCGATCTGGACTAATCTTGACAATATGGAAGTGCACAACTTCACGCATATTCGGATCGACATAGATCAAATACCTTCCGAAGCTGGGACACAGCGTGGCCAGATTCATCGAATAGGATGTAATGTTCCTATAAAAGATATTAAGCCTCCCCAAGGAGTCCCCATACTTGGTCTCCAGTCCGTGCGGCTGGTAATGGAAGTCGTCAGCTCAACCCCGAAAGGTCGATCTAGGAAAGGGAAACGACAGCAAAGAGCTCGTCACATTTCAACTTTCCACAACGAGCAGACCGATAGTACTCAGCCACACACTACTTCAACTATTCAGAGACTGGGTCGCTCATCCACTAACGACCTCATGCTTCAAGATCTTAATAATGAAGACCTTGGTCCAGCAGACGATGAGCAACTACTCGAAGTGTCTTACCAATCTTTCCGTAAACGCCGCAGGACATCATCGTTTACTGAAACAAACTTTATTCGATCATGCAACAGTAGAACTCGGACTCTCACAGATCCAGATACAGTTATAACTTCAAGAAGCCCCGAGCTACTCACACATCTTTTAGAGATCCCGAAACTAGTTGATGGTGCGATGCGTTTGTCAGTATGTCAAGAGTCGCCAAGATTAGCACCCGGTCTCAAGGTGTTGACTTCTTCATTTACTGGATCGCTTTCTCAGCTATGTCCAGCTCTATGGCGCACGGGATATTTGCTGGTGACTATGTTTTAGTCTCGTGCTATGGCTGCGTCTAGCTAATGATCACCAGGCGATGTCTCAAAGAGTTCATCTTTTACCGACTATCAGCCAATCTCTTTCCCAAGTACTCAATTTAGCATCTGAGTCATCATCGTTTCAAGAAAAAGCGCAAAAAATAACCAATATGGATACCATGCGTGATGAAAGAAACTCAGGTGGCCCAAATCTAGCAAACGCGCTACATGCTAAGCTATGGGCATATACTCAAAAGAAGTTTCCCACAAAAGGGACATTGCCAATGAAACCATTTTGCTCGTCGTTCGAACCAAGTAGCATTGTGCAAGGCCTACACGGATCTCGAGAGAATATTACGTTGAATGGTGGCTTGGGTTTAGTAGAATCACAATCCCCACACAGTCCTAATAACCGTGCAATTTCCAATGAGAAGTGGCCAACTTTCGATCTCTACCAAAACACAAGCAACTATAATCGAGACCTTCCCATACAAAATGCCTCCTCGGATGAGATTGGTCTAGAGCATGGCTTCCACATGGAGTATGGACTTGATTTCGACTTCGACTATGTTGCACACGGTCCCACGTTGTTTGCCTTAAGCGAGGACAGATTGGCGGTTGACGATAGTAGGACCACGAGTCAGGACCACGATAGCGGCCAACCCTACAGAAGCACTGACTCAGACGATCTCCTGTTCCTTTCCAACGAACTTCAATTTGACAGCGGGACGGGCCAGGCTTAGCGACCTCGAGCGTGTTAGATTTCTTCATGTACGCATGACTTACTTCCTCGGCAAGCGATCCTCAAGACAATTACACACATATTTACAACAATGTAAGTGAGGTAGTACACATTATCCACGAATAGGACTCCCGATTACAAGGGAGACGCCAATTTGAGATACCAGGATTACGGTCAACAGTTCGATTGGGGTCGCTGATTTCCCAGTGATGGCCGGCACCGGTTTAGGGTTTCAGATCACAGTACACGATTCATTCTTCGCCTATCGCCTGCTAGTTCCAAGGAATTGGAGGAGTGGTAGCGTCAGTCACAAAGTATATCCCCGCAGGCCGAATGCTGGGTTCATCAGGGTCGGAAAATGCGGAACCAATCCACTTACGTATTTGATCGCTTCCACAGGACTACACTAGCGGACTTTCTACTTGATCAGTGTATTCGAGCGGCTTATGTAGTTCGGCAGAATGAGCATCCTAGGGGAACTCCGGTCTTGTAAATTGGACCATGAGACCTCAAGTGCGAAAGATGGGGCAGGCCAGAAGCACATGTGTTGCGGCTCACCCTCTCGACTTCGCCCGGAGTGACCGTACCAGCTGTACCGTGTCTCTTACGTCTGGCCAGTCACTAGCATCGGATCGCGTATAGATTAGTTCACGCTGCCCCTGACTCGAGCATAATCTAAAGCACGGGCACCCCCACAATGGTCCCAACGCATAGCGACACCTCCGATAGAAAAGCACGCGAAGTCGAAACCGTTTTGTCAACAGAGTCATGGTGGCTTCAACGGCATGTACAAAACTATTGCGTTCCGAGGTCGAACCACCTTATGCTGCTGATTGAAACGGTTTGTGGGTCGCCGAGCATTCGTTTGGCATGACGAGGTCAAGATAATCGAACGCCGCGGAATCCACCTAATTCAAAGCAACTATGACGAAATATACTTTTTGATGGAGATTTCCTGAAATTATGGACGGGAGTGCTGTTCGTGCAGGAACATGTACTCTCTTCTGCTGGGAAGTCGCGTACAAGAGCACAGGGGTGTGGCTGGGATGTCAAACGCCGTCCCGAGATCCCTTGCAGGATTCTCGACAAGCGAATAGATCGATCGGCATTGGCGACCAGGCCAAGCAGAACACCCTCCGTGCCTCCTAGCTGTATGTAGCATTTGCGGATGAAGCGGAAGGCAACACTTACCTGCCTTTTCAGACTTCCCGTCTTCTATATTCTGCTCATCCTCTCTGTGAAATATGATTCGCCACCACCATCCTGCTTGCGTTAAATTCAATTGTTCACTGCGATTGCGTGTTCTAACAGCACTACTATAACACCACACCCTGGCCGATATCTTATCTCATATCAACTCAAAAGAAGCTCAGACATTAAGTTCGAATCGCCTGATGTATGTGGCGTAACGAGAACTCGGCTACCCCAGTCATGGCTGTCGGACTAGGCTGCTAAATGTGCATTCGTTCGCTGCTGGTCTGGACCAGTCAGCTTTGCCATGGCCTACAGACTTTAGAAGGTGACAAAAGGGAGCAGGTGTTCGTGCCGAATCACAAACCGCTGCCACGATCAATGTCCTGTGAATGTATCTGAGTCAGGCGCGTGTCTCATTCAATGCGGCTCAGGTTATCCCAGCTTCGCTTGGCGTTTGATGCTCAAACATTACAACATTATAGTCCTTAGAGTGTGGTATGATACTCCTTGGAGATTTAATTCAATGGTGATATGGGAATGTGATGTGGACTGGTTCCAGTTACAAGTGCCAAGATTTTGGCGCTCCAACATCCACCTGAAGACCATAACGAGGCACATACATGTCGGTCGGAAGCGCTCCGATATGCAGAGATTTACTGCCACAGTCGGCAGGCACCGGTTTGATCCAGATGATTGGCCTCCCCTTTCTATGTATGATTCCTTTAGCGCAAGGCACAAACACGAAGGGCTTCCGCCTGGACGTAAGTGTGGAGATGTCAAAGATCCACATTGGAGTCTTCGCTCTTTCTTCAACCAAAACCTGGATGTCGGTCCCGAGGCCATGCTCCCGCTTTTAAGTGGCTGCGTGAACTTATTTAGCGCGAACAATATGCCCTAGAGGCTCGTCGCGTTGACATCGGCACCAAAATACGAGCTCACCTCATCGATAGGCTTTCCGATTAATGTGGCGCTTTTTGTGGAGGTAGATTTGCAATCACCCTTGGCCTTGGTTGAGAGACCAATGTAAACGGGAGGAAGACGCGACAAGGCTTGCATCTGTAGAGCTGTTATGAACGGGCTAAGACGCGAATTGACCCAGAAGAGCAGGACGAGCCTAGTAGTGCAAAGCCCAATGTTCTATTAACATCTACACAAGTGGCTCGTCCCTGGAGGCTGGACTACGGGTTAAGGTCCAGCCAATCCTGTTCAACTCCCCGTGCAAGTCATTTCCTTCTGCATTAAGGGCTCACATGTCCCTTTGTTGACTGAGATGCAGTTCTCAGCATCTCGACTGGCCGTTCTTGTCTCTCCTTACTTCAGTTCTCTGCCCTTCCGCCAATGACACGATTAATGAACGCTACGAAACCTCTGTGAGAGGGGCAGTCTGTCTAATATCAGCAAACATATCTTATTGAGTTGGAATCGTCGGGCTCATATCAATCTGCTTTGTTCATCCCAAACAAAGCTTCATCAAAGGAGAGGCTTGAAAGGAGCGTACCCAAAATTCAAAGAAAGTTCATCGAAGGAACTTCAGCCACAAGGTATGTAGCTCACTGCCGTATATTTCTCCTATAACGAGTACAACCGCATTTCTACTTCAAACAACTGACGAGATTAGCGCTTCTTATTTTCATTCACAATCGAATGGCTACTGCATAGAATCTGCAGTATCTCGACCTTCACGGCATTTACTATCACATATCAGTCACAATGGCTATAAGCCTTGATGTCAAATACCCGATCGGGAGCAAGCCCACCATCCATTACCTATCTTACTTGATCTTTATCTCATATGTTGTAAGCTTAATTGGAGCATTCACAACTGTCGAACTTCTCCATCGGAGGGTCTCTGGCGCGGGATGGCGCAATTGGTAATTTGCAATTCCCATACCTGCTTCTTTGCTAATCCAGTTACTTCGCAGGGTTCAGTTAGCCGCATGCTCCGTCTCATTCGGGCTCGTTGCCATCTGGTGTATGCACTTCGTAGGCAACCGGGCCATAGTCCTAGGAGATGGCGAAGCTGAAATTCAGCTCTATTATAGCTCAGTATTCACTGCTGTGTCAGCTATCCTACCAATAATAGTCATCTTTCTCGGACTTTTGATAGGAGACCGGTTTCATAAAGGGAGCAAACGGTCCCTAACACGACATACTGCTTTGTTAGTTTGCGGAGTATGTACAGGCGCCGCTGTTACAGAGATGCATTACCTGGGAAACCAAGGCACTACCGACTATCGTCTAGTACCAGCTTTGCCACACATCATCGGAGCAGCAGCAATAGCAATCGGCGCATGCTTAATAGCATTCGGGCTCTTCTTCTACTGGAGCAAACATTGGATGAACACACTCTGGCGTCGATTTATCGTCAGCTGCTTCTTAGCCCTTGCTGTTTCCGGAATGCACTGGACTGCTGCTGCTGGTACTTCTTATGAACTGAGAGGGTACCATAAAGGGCCTGGACAAGCGAGGAATGTCAACCTGATTATCGCTATTTGTCTTGTAAGTGTCCACATATCCGATGGAGACTTTGCCCACCATACTGACGTATACGAATCAGTGCCTGAGTGCTTGCGCTGTTTGCTTTGCAATAGGATTTCTTAAACAGAGACAGAACAGGAAGCTTAAAGATCGAGCACAGCAAGTAGTACTTGCCATTGCGACGTTCGATGAAGCAGGGAGACTCCTCGTCACTCAGGGAGGACTCATGCCCTGTCAACGAATAACAAGGCAATTTCATCAACGAGTATGATCCCTCTCAAATAATCAATACAAGGGCAATCTAATTAATGACCATAGACTTTCGATGAAGACTTCAACACCGCACACCCTGTGTTCCAATGGATATTCCGGGTCTCGCGCCACTGGGGAGGCATCGTTGACCTAGTACCTCCTATGCGCGAGCACCTCCAGTCAACGGGCTATCTTCAGGCGCACACTCCGGTAATGAGTGCTAGCCGATCCTCTGTGGATGTGGAAGACAATACGAGCTACTCTGCTACCTTCCGGGAGCTGTTTTGCGTAACAGCGCACGATATCGCAGGAAGTCTTGGTACCAGACTCCAAGACCTTGGATATCTATATGAAGATGTTCTGACGACGGGAACATTACTGAACAAAGCGTTCTGGAAAGACACTCATGGAGATAGAACAATCTTAGCTGCAGAAATTGCAGCCTCGGCCGGGGACATCGAGTCTGGTATCGCAAACCCTATCCTTTTCGGCAAAGGGCAGCTTCTTGTCCTCACTAAGAAAGTTGGATCAGAAGAGGCTGATCGTTTGCAAAATGTGGGATATCGATTCGCAAGCCTAGATCAGATTGGTGATCACCTCGCTCGCAGCTTGCAAATTCCACGGGACGACCTCAACGAGATGATTTCGCGGCTTGAATCATTCTGTCAGAGAGAACCATGGGTAGCACCTCAGGGTACTTACCTGGCATCATTTTTGCTGCAACCTTCGCCACGCATGAAAGGGCTGAATGTCGTCGTTCCCGAGCACACTCCTGATCGCTTACCCATGATACAACTATCGTCACACGAGCTTACTCCACACGGGACAAAGCTTCTTTCCCAGTTCAATGGGTTGACATTAGACGAATGTCTGGCACGTATTAATGTGCGGACAGGCGTTGTCGCCGAGCACGACAAATTTCTCGAAAACTTTCACGATAAAATTCACGACCTGCTCAGAGAGGTTCCAGAACCAGCCCTACACCAAGCCATATTCTCGTCTCAGCAGATCAGCCTCACACACGGCACGATCGGGCAGAACTTGTCATGCCGCGCGACCGTCTTTGCCTTCTGTGGAATCAAAGAAGTGTATGACCAGTCGTTGAAAAGTAAATCGATGAAACATGTACCACTTTCATTCATCCAGGCGCAGCAGCGCACATACCTAGGTTGTCCGGATCACGCAATCCTTTCACACAAGAACCACAAGGAGTTCAGCTCTCTAATCTCAACATCTTCCCCATCACAAGATGAGAGCACATCAAGCAAACGCTCACCCGGGCGATGGACAACCCGCTGGCCCTTCTCGACTCAAGCATCACTAACATCTGAGACAACACTCAGCCCGGACTCAAGCTCCGAAAAAGGTCTCGTAAACAACGTCTCCCATTACGTCTCAGCCGACAAGACGGGGGGCAGCCATCCATTCGGCGGCATCATGGTCAGCCAGGACATCACCATCAACGATGACCGCAAGGACGGCATCCACATGGAGTTGACGGACCTTGGGGTCCGTTCTGAAGCCGGGGTCGCAGATAGGGAACAGAAGACTATGGTGGACAAGTTGATGGCTATTACCACCTCGTTTCGAGATCCGTACTATAAGACCTTCCCAAAGGAAGGTCCCGCGAAACGATCCTGAGAGACGGCTACAAAAAAGCAGAAGAGGCACTCTCTATTTGCATCCTTGACGATGCAATTGTGGGGAATTGCATTACCCCCAAAAGAAACACTAGAGCACACGTACGAGCGGGTATGGGACACGGGGGAAAGGCTATTCTTTAAGTTTTTTGAGACATTTTTGGCGTTAAAGAGCAGTGAGAATTGGTATGCCATCGGACGAGCAATCGGATACGCTGGTGGAATAATTGTACAATAAGGTGACGAAGAAATGTGGTGGTGTGATCGTAATAGTCTTGATTAATCTCACTATAGTCAACCCGCAATGTAGATACTTTTCCCACTGGATGCACCCAGAAAAATAGAAAACCAGGAAAGAAGAAATGGCAATCATCCTTGAATCCCTTTGACACCTTGGCCCCCTAGGTGCGGGAGAATTGGATGATGACACCTCACGCCTTACCGTCATTTCGACCATGCTTTACCTAAAGGATGCAATAAACATGAGCACCGTCGCAATGCAAAGCAGCCTCACTTTCACTATCTAGAATTCGTAAACCATTAAGTGGGAGGGTTATTTGACAGACCAGGGCCGACACCTCTAAGAATCGGGGAGTTGACGGCATACCCTTGAGTCATATTATTGGGAGCGCGCGGAACAGGAGACGAGAAGTTGTTGTGTCCAGGTAGATTGAACTTCGGTGGCTGCGGCTGCGCTGGTGGCGGTGGCTTTGGAGGTAGATGAGATGGAGTGCCCCATTTGGCGATACTACTCTGTGCTGGGACAGGGGAAGAATTGGGCTGAGAAACGGCCAGGTGGATTGGCACAACCTGTGGGGTTGGCATCTGTGGGGCCTGGGAAGAACCTGATCCACTCAGTTTTGCAGGGACTATATTTTGCATACTGCGAGGAGAACCGAAAGTCTGCTGGTGATTTCCAGGGGGACTTGGCCCGGGCAACTGATTTGAAAGCTGGTTGGGTGGAATCGCAAAGTTGCCATAGCCATTCATGCCTTGAGGCATAGGTGCCGCATTGGTTTGCATTTGATATGGTACGTTCCGACCACCTGGAATGAAAGGCAGAATTTGTGGATTGAGATGTTGGCGATTGAAACTACCGGGGACTGGGTGTGGATTGCGAGGTGCCTTGCCATTGTATGTATTTGGAGGCAACTGACCATAGGAATATTGGCCAGGTACAGGGCCTTGGACTGGTGCAGACATAGGACGATTTGCAGGACCGTTTGGGGGATATGAAGGCTGACCCATGTTATATGAGGGCTGCGGGCTTACTTGAGACCATTGAGGATTCATGGGTAGTGGTTGAGGCTGATATGTGTCCTGATACGACGCCATTGGTGCGTTGGCCATCTTAGGAGTGACTTGGGAAGGCATTGCTGATTGGAAAGACTGCATGCCGCGTTGGAAATCTGCGGACAGGTCATATCCATTTTGCGCGCTGCCGTAATTCGGGTACCCTACTGCTCCATTAGGAGGCTGGAACTGCGGCCCTGGCCAACCGTATTGACCTTGAGAATCTTGTGGCATCATAACTGGATATCCGGAGTTGTAAGATGGTGGTGGGGGCGGCGAAACGTTTGCATTCATTCCGCCGAATTGCTGATTGTGCATCTGGCTCATCTGACCAGGAAAGCCTCCGTAGTAGACCGTTTGATCCCCAGCAAAGTTAGGAGGATGATACGTTTGGGGATAGTAGGCGTTGAAGCGTGAACGCGCTTCAAAATCATCATCATAATTCCTCTGCTTCTTACTCTTCTTCTTCCCAGACGTGGAGCTGGATCTTGACGCGTCCTTCTCCTCGGATCTGATATTTTCAGTCGCCTCGTTCTCTTCGTTCTCAGAATTGCCAAAAATTCGCTGCCGTGCCTCACGGTAACGGGCTTCGCGCTCTTCTCGAGTCATTGCTGATTTCTCCTTGTTCTCAGTATCATTCGCATCATTTCCGCCGTCACTACCACTCCCACCACCTACTTCAGAGGTGGTCTTTGAAGGACCCTCAGAGTTGGCTGTAGTGTTAGTCCCTGACTTAGTGTCATCGCCGCGACGCATTATTTTGCGTGCAGGGAGATCGACCGGCGGTGTATTTGCATTCTTTGAAGATACAGGCAGACCTGAAAGTGGTGGTGGACTAGTTCAAATTAGCAATTGAGCTGCAGGAGCGATTGGTGTCATACATTCTACAATAATGAGTCCTGGTTATCTTCACCCCCGTCATGGTAGTGTCTACGACATGTCCTAGTAAGTAATAGTCTGCCAATCTATGCGCAAGCATTCGATAGAAAGTGTTGCAATTCGGCAAAGACAATTCTGTTTCACTGTGATACATTAGTCGAGATCGCACTTATCTACATCCATTCGATAACGTACCGAGAGTCTTTGATGAAATCGATAAAGTCCTGTTCAAGCTTAAGCACAAAGAGACGATCCCGGGGAGATTCTAACGCCTCAATAAGTTTCTCATCCGGAATTGCTGGGAGATTGTGAGGGAGGGCCATAGGTGGTGATGGACCGGAGCCAAGAGGTTGGGACAATGGCCTTCCCATACCATTTGGAGGCTGGTTAGGGTCGTAGAGAACCTGAGGATTATTTGGGTTCACAGATGGGAATCTGCCGGGAGGAACGCCGCGGGGGCCTATGACTGCAATTTCATGTAATTGATCACGAAACGCCCGAGCAATCCCGCTGTCTGAGCCTACCCTAGAGTCGTTGGCAACCGAATCTGGTGGAGAGGTAATGTCTTCTTCTTCTACCGCTCTAAGGCTGGCACTATCATCCGGCCGTATTGACTCCTTCTCATCTAGAGCAAATGTTGTCGCAGAGGCTACACTCTTGCCATCAAGACTTGGGGGTTTCCCCGAACCGTCCGAAGAGGAGAGCTGGGTTGTATTATCCTCAGTAGCCAAGGACTTAACTAGAGTGATTGAGGGTCGCGGTTTTTCCGATTCTTCATCTCTTGAGCTCGGCTGCAAGACAACCTGCTGTGCTGCAGATTTAGCCCAAGACTCATGCCCTGTTGCCGCACTTCTGGTATGGTCCTTTGCAGCCTGCTCCGTAACATTATCTGGGCGTACTTCTGGCGGCTCGCTGTCACCCGACATTGCGCGCCGAGCACTGTCTGAGTGAACAATAGGTGGAGATTTCATTGCTGTTGACCTTGCAATGGGCGGGGCCTCTTGATTACTCTGTGGTTTGTAGGAGGATGCAGCGACCTAGGTGACTTAGCCTGAATCTAGAAAACGAAGCATGTGCCCCTGGTGTGAAGAGCTTACTTTGGCAAAAGACGGCCTGACTTGAGACTGCTCTACAGGAACCGAAGTGGTGGATGCCATTGTGGTGGCCTGACACCCTTATGTGGTTGCAGGAACAAGTGAGATATGCGATATAAATCGCTTCGTACGGTGTACGAGAATGGCCCTGAAGTCCGGGTGTTCTTTCTGTTTCAATGATGAGCTGGAGAGGGCGTGGTATAGGTTTTGAGATCGCAATGAGAGCGACCAAAGGGTGCCTTTGAAATGAAGATTTCACCAAGCTCAACGCCGTAACCCGTAAATTCTAAGGGTCGTAGACCGCCAAAGGAAGGAATTAATTCAAAAGTGATGGACAGCGTCTCAGGAAATGGAGTGCTTAAGGAAAGTCGAAAGTTCCAGGGCCAGAAAGCTGGACATGATGGAGTTTCGACATTCGCACTGGATGGAGGATGAAGTTGCAGTGGAGCGGAGATTCTGGCGAGCCAGGCCAGTAGCAGCCGATGTGTTGCTGCGCCCAAGAGTAGAGGAACAGCTTGAGGCACCGATGACGGGGCGCGTTATGAGAGCTTCTCCCGACCGGTGAATTGAATGGTGGGGAGTGAAGGGAGGGTGTCTCGCAGTGGGCAAGGCTGCGCGGGGTTAAGAGGGTGGAGCGAGGATGAAGGGCAGATGCGGTGGAGTCTTTCTGAACTCGACTTGGTCGGTCGTGCTTCGGGGAATGGATGATTAATTTCTCCGGCCTTGGCAAGATTTCTGCCAGTGGCCGGGGATTATCTAACTTAATCAACACCACTACTGCTGCCGCTGCATCGTCATCGGCAAAAGTTTGTGCATCCCAACAACAACTCTCTTATCGCATCCAAACACGTCAATCGTACTCATACGTGCCCGCTCTGGATACACGGAAAGAAATAAGAGAAAGACTCTTACAAGCAATCCTCGACTTTGTCTCACACGTCCCATCGCCGAAGCTTGGCGCCCATGCTCTGGCTGCCTTTACTCCTCCTCGACCCGGCTTGACTTTACCTAATTCCTCCAGCTTCGCCACTCCAACGGAGCTCTCCGCGATTCTCTCCAGACAGCAAGCTGCGGCAGCCTTGTGAGGAGATTTCATAAATCCCCTTACTCCATCAAACTACCAAGTGCACCTCTTCTGGCGCATTCCATGTATCGTGGTCCTGCGCACGGCGGGCGCTCCAAAGCTACTGCGAGCACCCTCTGCCAAAAATGCTTAAAACGAGATATGTGCATCATCCTATTCTCCTGCAAACCTTTACTGACATTACGTTACGTCACTATAGTTATGAATGTACCGCTTCCGCACAGGAACGCCCGTACAAGTCCCGGCCTTCCCGGACCCAACAGTTGCTCAACCCCAACCTGAAGCCTAAGCCCATGACCGACGTTCCTATTGATCTAGTACGAAAGTAAGTCAGCATTCACCTCAACGGTAAAATGAAGCTAATGCCTTTCAGAAAGGGTGTCGCGGACCAGATTCTAGCCAAGAAGGACGAAGAACGAGGGAGAAAATCTGCTCGAGACAGTGACAAAGCACCCCGTAAGCGCTCTCGATCTGCCTCTGCATATTCTTCCGACTCAGTTTCGACCATATCAACAAATCGCTCTCCATCTCGATCTCGTTCACCAAAGTATTCCAACCGAAACGGGAATGGGAAGCATCCGTCGCATACGAAAAATACATTTGGAAAGCGAGGGAGGCGATCGGTCTCTACGGAATCATATTCATCGGGAGACTCGCGCGACATAAAACGAGATGTAGAGCGGAGCACTCGACGACGGTTAAGCTCATTCAGCCCACCACAACGAGGCAGGCGGCGTGGCAGATCAAGGTCCAGCCGCATGGACATATCGCATGATCATGGATCTATAGAACGTGACGGTCGACGAGATTACTCTCGAGGTAGAAGCTATAACAGGACTGGAGATCGCCACCTCTCCCGTAGTAGGAGCAGAGATCTGGCCAAAGAACCCATACGTCGCCAATATGCTTCGAGATCTCGA
Source organism: Nigrograna mackinnonii (assembly GCA_001007845.1). Taxonomy (NCBI): domain Eukaryota; kingdom Fungi; phylum Ascomycota; class Dothideomycetes; order Pleosporales; family Nigrogranaceae; genus Nigrograna; species Nigrograna mackinnonii. Next base: position 257,527 of record JGVQ01000244.1, on the reverse strand, counting down.
ACAAGAAGTTCTGGTCGCATGGACACATCCGACGAGCCTCTTCCTCCGCAAAATGGCTTCGGTCCGCCTAGAGACAGGTCTCCGCCAGAGGATGACCCCCGCTCATTGCGTCAAGGCGATCAACGACGAAGATCTCCATCAGGGAGTGCGAGGGGCAAGCGAAGAGCATACTCCAGGTCAATCTCACCGTACCGGAAACCTCAGAGCCCGAACCCACGGTTACGAAGAGCTCCCCCAGATTCACCCCCCTCTAGTCGGTTCGACGACAACAAACGTAATCGCGGCTCCTACAGTGGCCGGATACGCCCGACTGAGGGTGGATTCAGACCGAATGATCGGTCTCTGGCTGCAGCATCTCCGCCACCACCGAGGGAACGTAGCCTCAGTCCATACAGTAAACGTGTGGCAATGACCCGTGCAATGCAGGCGCAGTAGCAAACATATGTTTCGTATTTGTGAAAGGTTGAAGTATCAGCATAGTCGAAAGCCAATTTGATCACACGAATGAGCACTTTGGGGTAATAATCCTGCGGCAAGCGATCACAATATTTGAAGAGGAAGACGGCGCACGTTCGGTATTGGCGTTCGTTTGCGACATATCTAAGAATCATTGGGGTGAAAGATTGGTAGTATACCCTTGCTGGCTTTAGATTATAGCATTTTTCGATACCCCTTCACGATGTTGCCAGAACTGACACTCCAAGAACAATGGTCTTCCGTTTTGAGCCCAGGTGTTTGCCCAATGGCGTGCGTGTCGACTGTTTTTGATGTTCTCGGTTTGCGCCCAAGGTTACCTTCGCCGTTCAACCACATCTTGTGGACACTGCTACTTGTGCATTTTGTCGAATGTACGCATCCACACTTATTTCTTGTGAATGTGAAGCGCCGGTCTCATCTGCCTGAACTCCTAGCCACATTCTTCAGCTCCCTGCTTCCTCTCTCTCTCGATCTAGTTCTTCCTCCTTCTCCTTTAGATGCATGGCTTCTACGAGTTCGTTCCCTTCCATGCCCACCTCTTGACCGTTCTCAGCTTTGCCTTGCGCTTGTCCCTTTGCCAGTCCTTCTCTACGGAGGCTCTCAACCCTCTCCCTTACTAATTTTGCAATGGCGTTATCATACTGGACACTCAGAGGTTTGAGCTTTTCCTCCAGATCCCGCTTGAGGTCCCAATTCGGCTTCTTTGGTTGGAGTTTAAATAAGTCGAGCGGCTTATCTCCTTTCTCCTCTTCCTCCTGTTGCTGTTGGGTCTCGAGCGCCAACTGTTCCGCTCGGTATTCTAGAGTCTTGGTCTCGTCTCCAATGGGCGCAGAATCGAATCCTAACTTGGCATTGCGAGTCTCGGGATCGTAGTTTCGACCGCTGAGATATGACTTCGTGACGGGTTCTTCTGCCTCAGTACGAACGAGCGCGTCTGAGGAAGAGTCCTGCGCATCCGAATTTAAGACATTGGATTCATCATCCCCGGGTGCCTGTTTGCGCTTTAGGGACTTTAGTTGCGCAAGTCGTGCTTTCCGGTCGTTGGAAGCGGCGGAGAGGGTTTCATGGGAGGACATGGTGACCAAAAGAGTAATATTGCAATCGTTGCTTTGTGATGCGTAGATTCAGCAGTTTCGAATGCGACCGGGTCCGTGGCGAGAAAGTAGTTGCCTCCCAAGGGATAGGTGTTGTTTTCAAGGAAGTTGAACAGTAAATGTTTGTCGCAGAGCGGAAAGCAACCTTAGCTTATGGTGCACGGGCCATGTCTACTCACCCAAGGAGATCTCGCATCTCCCAAAATTTCCAAAACGCAGCATTTGTCCCAACCTGCATCACATCGCATCATGGTTCGTTAGAGGCCTCCTTACCTTCATACGCCCATGCCCCGAGCCCTTCTTCGAGAGGCTAGGTATCTCACCAGCGGCGATTCGACCATACTGCCATTTCTCGCTCCCAGGATTCTCGCCGAATCTTCAATACGGGGAAGCTCGACGACATATAATGCTGCAATAACTACGTCTCTGTCTAGGAAGGAGGAAGATTGCAAGATTAGGCGAAATGCTGGCAATCCTGGAGGCTACGGAGCTACAAATACTAAGCAAAGGGAATGCTTTGCCTTGGGCAACATACACCCAAGATGCTTAAGTAGCTCTCCTCGCTTCCGTTACTTTCATCCAGTCTCAAAAGCGGCACCCGAATCGAACGCTACTCATTCGCGCTATGTCGACATCTTCTCCATATCTTGTAAACAATTTCGGTGTTATTCAACCGCGCAAATCCTAGACAGTCGTGACAGCAGCCATATCGGGAAACCATCTTTCCATCAGAATACACGGCCGGATCAAAGAACGACCAATAAACGTAGACTACCGCGCACTTCAGGGAAGTCTTCAAGATATACACAGAACTCCTCAGGACGAAGGTGGCCACCCGCCCGAGTACGGAGACATGTTTCTCACAGCGTAGACAAACGCCACCGGAAAGCTATCAGAAATTCACGCTACCGAGCTTCCACATCCTACCCTCGATCTTCAAATCTGTTCACAATTACCAAATATAGCCGATACAGAGGTCTCCATGAGCGAATTTACCGCTTAACACGGCGTACATCAGTTGATGTGGATACGAACGCTGTTTCATCGCCACATGGAAACGGATCCAACCGTCGACGAAGAACTCACCGAACTAAGAATATGCATAATCCTTCGCTTAAAGGGCAAGCAGTGAAGCTGTGTGAAGGCGTGGATGATTTCTTAGGAACCCGTATGTGGTCAAACTGGATGTCCTTTGACGTAAACTTCCGACGAACCTCATGGGATGGTCTACTTGCACTACTCCTGGACACAGAACCTCATCGAGCCTTACAATTCCTTCGTGTTCTATCGCGGAATCTTTCTCTTACGGCTCCTAGACTACATATCATTGCAGATGCTCTCGATCATCTTGCAGGAGTTTATTCAAAGGAGGTCAAGCGTAGTATGCCCTATCAAACATACTTCGTTCCAATGTTCTGCCATATACTACGTAAGCAGTTAAGAAAAGCTCACAGGTTTTGCTCGCAGGAGCTTTTGCTTAACGTCGCACGACTGTCATCGGGCAAAGAGCTGAAGCACGTCTGGGATACTCTCCACAAGCTACGAGTCTGGATGGGATTTGACACTCAATTGCATTATGCCAATTTATTTGCCAGGCACGGTGAGCCAGAATACGCACTACGCTGCCTAGAGCACATAATTACAAACGCATCCAATCGCACGTCTGCGCGAATGCTTCTCAATCGGAAGCGATTCTCATGGTCTTGCGCTCTGATTCTCCGCCAAAGTGTCAAGAACAATCCAGACAATTACCATCTCACCAACGAGATTGTCGCTAGACTTTTGCAAATGGGCGCTAGGCAAGACACGTTGCTTCACAATGTTATTCTTCGTAATGCCATGGAAGCTGGTGATCAGCAGACCGCATTTCGCGTCTTCGATATGTTTGAGAGGAACGAAATGACGGCGGACAAATATACATATTCAACCATGCTCCAAGGATGCACGGAAGCCCCTGATCCGGCCATGTACCAACAGTTTGCAGAGCATTGTGCTACAATGGCAGAGAGACTAGAAGCCCCCTGGATAGCCGCCGGGTACCTGTATTACCTTTACGTGCGTTATCAAGACGAGGAGCATCTCTGGTACATATTATTCCATGCGTATTCTCGATTCTTTCCGCTCAGCGCTCTGGGTCCACTTTTGTCTCACGAGATGAAATCTTCCGCTGTGTTAGACTTCGACGCTCAAAAACGCCACTTTGAGCCAACTAAACTTGCACTGTACGTCATGCTTCAGTCAGAAATACTGAAGTGTCGAACAAATGCTCAGCTTTGTAATCTCTACCGGTTTTTCGTGATTATCATCGAGCACGGAGGTCATGCCGTCCTAAATGAGCTCGCCAAAGACCCAATAATATGGAACGCATTCCTTTTTGCATTCTGTGAAAGATCGCATTTTGTGAATGCATCACGAATCTTAAAAGGTATGATGGAAGGCTCCACTGGTGGTAATACCGAAAACATCAATTTCCCAAAGCCGAATTCGTACACCTGGAACATCTTCATACAAGCCTTCTTTAGGACAAAACAGATCCAGGCCGCGGAACGCATGATCGAGATAATGCACAGTCATGGTGGTGAAGCCAATCAATACACATATTTGGTCATGTTACATGGCTACGCCAAAGTGCAGGATGTAGAAAAGGTCTGCGAAGTCATGAGCAAAATTGATGATGAGCAACAGAACAACCCAGAAGTACTACGATCCCTGACAATGGTCAACGATCGGAAGGCGCTCATTGATGGACTAGAGAATATGAGGATGAAAAAGCAAAGACGATTAAAGGAAAAGGCAAGGCTAGAGGAAGACGAAGAAAGAAAGCCATGGTTAGTCGGTACATTTGTGGAGGATGAATGATCAATATATCGCCACGCTCATTGAGATGTACCTGCGGCCAACCCAGTTTACATTCAGCGGGCACGCAGCATCCGATAGCGCAACATTAAGCATTTTAGACTTAGAACCCCTTTGTATCATTAGGCAAACCCCTGTATTCATACATAGATAGACTGTAATCAACGACACTGCTCGTGTTAGCGCATTGTCGGAAACAAAGTACATATACAACAGTGCATAAAATCGTAGACTTTAGTCACCAGGAATTAATACCAAGCCAGTAAGATGTTTCGTTTTAGTAGAAAATTGGCACCATGCTGGTCAGCTTATCGTGGTGTTGATCGTCGTATTTGAGGTCGACATAATATTTTGTCCCGAGAATTCTTCACCAGAAATTAATACCACGCCAGTGAGATGATCCTTTTTGATGAAGGACCAGCGCCATGCTAGGTAGCTTATCTTGGTATTGATCGTTTACTTTGAGGTCGACACAACACTATGTTTGTCCCGGGCATTCTTTATCACAAGAGGACACTAATTTGTATATAAGATCAATTCACTAGCAAAATTCACACTTAAAGAACAAAGAAGTTTCAGCACCATTTTATATTCTCCTCGTTGGCTAGCTAGCTATCTGGCTAGCTATTTGTACTATAGGAAATTTTTTTTCGTTTTTTGTGGGGTTTTATGGGGATTGTGCTTTTGAAGGGAAAAGTGGAAAGTGACTTTTTTGAAGATTGCCATGCTGGATCGCAAGTCTTGTGATCTCCAGGGCATAGTGGCGTTGAAAGAAGACCCTATATCATTCCCTCTTCCTCGAGGGTCTGCTCCACCTCAGCCCTCCTCATCTCCTCAATCTCCTCACGTTCACGTTCTGCCGCAGACGCATTCCGGGTCCTAGCCGAACCATTGGGATCCCAAGTAGCACCGGCCCGGTCACTAACTCGCATCCTGATAGGCAGATCGATAGTCAGTTGATACGCCTCCCAGACACTGCCGCGGTAATATTTGAAAATGGGACCTGTGGAAACGCGCCATCGCTTGGTGAGGGAAGCCTCGCGATCTTCAATCTGTCTGATGCATTGCAATGACTGGTGTAGCTTCATCCAGGCGCTGCGGTGGGGGTGTTTGAACTCGCATGGGTTGCGGTTCGAGGCCTTGTCTTTACCGACGGTGAGCGGGCTGTAGGTTTCCATGACGCTGTATGCAGCGGCTTGGATGCCACGAAGCAGAACGTGCTCGAAGATATGTCCTGGGAAGAACACGGCATTGTTGAGTATAAGCTCGCCGCCATCGATATCGTGTTCGTCGGTTACGTAGCCCAGGAGCACGGCGTCAGTAGGTTCACCTTCGGATATGATTTCTTTTGCCTGGACCACTCGTGGAAGATAGATGAATATCGGGGTCATTGACTTGTACATGTCGCGTATCAAGTTGGGTGTCTTGATAGGAGGCGGGGCATGGAGGCGTTGCATACCGGCCCTATTGACGCCGAACGGGGGCACACACTCTGTACTGCGGAATCCAGGTGGCAGTACATTACTATGTGGGTTGGGTCCATAATGTAGGCCTTGATGCGGCACCTGAAGGGGACCTGGTACAGGCCCAGGGCCGGTTGGAGTCACAGCCTGCTGGTTTGGTGCCATGCCCACAGTGATCTGTGGGATTGGAGGGGCATTGTTTGTCGAAGTAGTAGCTTGAGCGCCAAAACCTGAAGGTGCACCAAATGCCGGAAGGATTGGAAGATTTGGAGCTTGACCAGATCCTTGTTGACTATCGAACGGCGAATTGACAGCCGGATGAACTGGCAACGTTGAAGAACTCCCGCCAGGCACAACGAGATTTGGTGGAGCGGAGGCACCTGTTGCTTGCGAGCCTTGCAGTGCAGATGATGCTGTGAGATTTGGTGGCCCTGCTACAGTAGTTACATTGTCTTTTTCCCCAGTAGTGTTAGTGAACTGAACTTCTGCCACCGTCCTGTCATGCTATTTCCTTGATTATACTTACTTGTGAGCTGCTGTGGAGGGAATGAATTTCCTGTCCCAGTAGCACCTGAAGGAGCCACTGTATTCTGGTCGTTGGACTGAGGTTCAGGTATCGAATTGGTAGCATCATCGTTGCCATCATCATTTTCGTCATCTTCAAGATCCATAGGCAACTCGTCTTCATCTGTGACCGTCTCATCATCGGAATCCACAATGTCATCAAGAGGAACGATGAAGCCCGGACGAGCACAATTGTACAGTGGGCTTCGGAGTCTCGAGTAAAAGGTCATAGGTATGTTGGTAATTAGATCCGAAGCCTCGTCATCAATCAAACCCAACCCAGGTAGACGCATTCGGGATATGGCCATTGGGCGTGGAATATGGGCCGGGGTTGGCGGGATCATTGGGGGCTGGATATTCCCATCTCGCATCGCTGCTGCGTTTTGCTCCGCAATCATAGCCTCGAGTTCGAGTCTCCTGCTAATGTTTGTTCCTACTTTCCTAGCCCGTGTCAACCTGCGTTGCACGGTCTCTGAGAAGTAATTCTGGGCGTAGGGCCGGTCCAGCTGATAATTTGTCAACCCCGTACCGTGCTCGTCCCCAACCGTTTGTTTTGGATGCGTCGGTTGGCGTTTGAAGTAGGCCTTCACCTGACCCGTGGTCAGGCCTGCTTCTGTCAGAAGCATGAGAGCGCGATGACGGGATTTAAAGCAAGCAGAGTAATAATCATTCCGCTTTCGAGACTCTCCGGGGATATTGATGAGTGGAGGAAGCGGTTCATTCACAGTCGGGACCTGCATGCCAAACTTCTTCTCCTCGTACTGCAGACGCTCACTCTCCAGGGCCCTCTTTTCAATATCAGCAAGATCGGGCTCCTTGCGTTCGCGTCGCTTCGGTCCCTGTCCGACAGACTCAACGCCACGTGCATTACTCCCAGGGCTAATGTCGATTCCCGTGTCGATTATCTCTTTGGTAACCGGAACAGGGTGATACTCGAAATCCCAGAGGCTTGGGATCTCGCGATCAAGTGCGCATTGCAGAGCCTGACCGTCGCCTTTGTGGTAATCGATCCATTTGTATAGGAACTCAATAAAGTTGGGCACAAGTCTGTGATCAACTTGGACAATGTCGAGCAAGATGCGTAACGTGTCTTCATTTTGCAGGAGACTCCTATCGAAGTAGGTTTGCTCCACCTTCGCGAGTCCACGAATTTGATTCGGAGGTAGTTGTCGAGGCAGTGGTGTTACTGGGTACCGAATGCCCGGTGAACTCGGCGGAAGCAAGGGAAGAGGTGGAGGACGAAGGTGATTAGCAGGCGATGGTGGCGGCGCTTCTGGGCCAGGTTGAAGAAATGGCGACCTCAAGGGCGTTGCTATGTACCCGAAGTCGTTCACTTTGCGCTTTTTGTTGGCCTTGCGCTCTTCGTATGCCTCTTGGTCAAGTTCATAGTGAACCCACCACGTCCAAGCCTCCTTATTATCCCAAGCAGCAACGTGTCTGCTGTGTTCCTGTATGCGGTTGATTAAGGTCTCGTGCGGTACTCTCATCTTGTACACAAGAACAGTTCGAAAGTATTCGTCATAAGGCACAAGCTTCGGCAACGGCTCTACAAAGCCTTTCACATCTTGGACGTTGCTACCAAGCGTGTTGCTCAAATTGGTGATTTTGCCGTACTCAGCCATGACTAACACAGGGGAGGGGAAGGAGGAGGGAAGGGAAGTGTTGTACGCTACGCAGAGTGTTTTCCAAGGTGTTGCGCGTAGCGTTATGAAGTTGTGGTGGAGAAGGTAGTTCCAGTCGCGAGGCTTTATAGGGCGCGTAAACAACTAACACGACTATCAACAAGTCCGTGCGTAGGAAGAGAACAATAGCAAGCGGGGCACATGACAATAGGCAGCAAAGGCAAACGCAGAGGCGAAAATTCTAGAAACGAGGGGATTTGGCAGGAATTCAAGGGAAGTGAAAGGACAGAGTGACTTCGTCAACGCCAACCAAGAGAAGCGCCTACAATAAAACAATGTTCATACATTTCACTCACTGCACCTATTCCTATGCCCAACGCTAGAAAATAGAGGATATCTTCACGATCGAACGTGTACTCCCTTTTAATCAACGATCCAGTAAATCTCTGCTCAAAGCACTCTCGAGTCACTTCACCCACACGCAACTCATCTATTTCGCCTCTCGAATCTTTTCCAGTACACCACCCACCTTATCCTCTGCGTGCTCTCTCACTCTCCTCCAGTCCGTCTCGTACGCCTTCTTCACGGCGTTTTCTAGCTCCCTGTTCCAACGATCCTTGGCCATTTCAACCAATCCCATGGGCACCTCTATAGATACTGGCTCCGGCACCGGCGGCTGTGGCTCGATGAAATTTGTAAGGAGTGCTCGCTGCTGGCGGAGGAGCGTGGCCTGTGTTGCGCGGTTCTTTGTGTGGAGGGAGATGGTGAGATAGAGGACGGAGGCGGTTAAGGTGAAACCACCGAGCTGGAAGTCATAGTGTTAACTCATTTCTCGATCCACGCAGTTGATGCAACTCATTAGCTCCAGCAGATCCAACTTACAAAGCCCGTGGTGAAGCCCATGGCTCGTTGTAGATTCTCGCGAACCTCTTGTCTAATGAATCACCAACCACGCGAAGACCAATGGCTGTATTAGATTGTCCCAATATGCGCGCACGCAATTACAAGAGAGCGCAGTGCTGCGAAAGGGAGATCCGCGTTGCGAAGGCCGAAAGTCGTAAAGTAGTCAAAAGTAGGCGATGGGGTGAAGTCAGTGGTTGCGATATCAGAGCATGGATACGGGGCAGTGACGTGGTTGGGAGCAGTAATATACCCGATTGGGCAAGTTTAGAACGACGTCGAAAACAGCGCGCAACGGCGAGTTTCTTGCGCATTTTTCAGCGCCCTTCCGCCCGGATGTGCACTTTGTCCAGAATCCACCCAACCGACCTATGGCTTGGTCATGCAACAGGCCAAACCAGCAACATGCCCTCACTCACTGCTACGATTTTGATCCTATGGTAATATGACGCCAACACGCATCCAAGAGCAAGGGTTTTGGCGGTACTAGCAAAGCTACATTCCAACCGATGTAAGGTTCCCGATGATGAATCCATTCATTCTATGTAGGCGTCACTAATATTCAATAGTCTAATCAACGCATGACTAAATTCATAAGAGTTATATTTCCTTTTTTTCGTAAATATGAATAATAATAATAAAGGTATCCAAGTGCTATGCAGCCATGACCAAATATTCCCGTCTTTTATATGCAGTTTTGTACCATTCATGTACAATATATCCTATTCGTATCACACCTCATCTCACATCTAAACAGCCTTGCACTAGCTTAATTCGTCTAGAGCAAGACGGCGAACATCGCAGCAACAATCACCAATGTGGTGCTGCCGACCTTCAAACTTGCACCAGCTCCCTCTGCGCCAATGGGGTTGGAGTTGGAGTTGGGCTTCTCTTGGTTTTCTTCATACGCATTTCCCTTGGGATAGTCGTCATCCTTGAGTTTCTCTGCACCATATGGCTTAAATCCTCCGCTAATAGAGCTTGGGTGTCCGGTGGACCCCTCCACGCAGTTCTTGTCATCAGTGAAGGCGTCCCAAGCGGCCCTCCAAGCTGACTTGGGCATGACCCAGGTCTCTGCTGTGTAAAAGATCCTGCAATCTGCCGCCTCGTAGATGAAGTGGAGTGGGGTGCCAGTCTTGTCACCTTTTCGGAGTTGGTCCTGGTACTGAAGACGGCTGGAGTCGTCACCAGCACGGACAAGGAGTTCTTGAATGTTGGCAAGATCCTGGAGGGGCTTCACATCAACGTCCATTCCAATGGCGTCGGTGACATTGATCATATCTCTGGCGTCGCCGATCACATATCGAAGCGGCGCAACTTCGCCTCCTTTGGTTCCCAAGACTGTCTGCATAGGCTTGTTCTCAGGTCGTCCACCAACCACCACTGCCTTGACGCCTGCAATGTTCTTCATTTCCTCGTGAAACGATGCGCACGCAGAGCCACAGAGGCCGTCCGTGAACATGACGATGTTCTCGGCCTCAAATGGTTGCGGTCGGTTGGTATCATTGGGGAAGAAGAAAGTCTCATCGCGAACGCTGATGTCGTCTGAGTTCGAGTACTGCCTTTTGTTAGCCCTTGATTATCCGTGCAGAAGAGTAGACCTACATTGTAACGCATCATCTTGGTGAACTCGTCACCATTCAATTTGTCTGGTCCGTCAAAGTCATCCCAGCTCTTGAAGGCTTCCCCTGCAGCGTTGCGGAAGTGCCAGTACGCCCAGTACCTATAGTAAGCATTGGGGTCGGATCCAAGTGCTTCTTCAAAAGCAGCCTCCGTTTCAGCATCCTTGTGTACCTTCTCCATGATTTTGCCAATGGCATTGAAGGATTCCGTGGCACGATAGCGCTGAGCAGAGAAAGGTTCCAGCTTGGGGAAGAGCTGCATGAAAGTGTCAAGCAGAAGCGTGGTTGATCCTCCTCCATTTTCACGCAAGTCAACAATGAGCTTCTTCTTCTCCTCCTTAACACACTCCTCCAAGAATTGCCTAATGACATCTGAAAACTCGACTTTGGCGTCAAACTCCAATTCGGCGTCTGGATCTTCAGGATCGAATGAAGTCAACTTGAGCACAGCGACGTCTTTGTAGCCATCGGCTTCCAAGAAGTATCCGGCAACGTAACCTGTTTCCGCTTCGACAACTGCCTGAGGATACCATCCGGGAATAGGGTCATTACGTTTACTAAGATGGGCGTTGTGGGAACCAGCACCAGGGATACGAACGTGTGGGCCAGGTCTGCCGGGTCTGGGGCGTCGACGGCTGTGGGATCCGATCGACCTCTTCAAGTTTCCCTCCTCCTCTTCCTCCAAAGCCAATTCAGGGGCTCCAGCAATGGCGCCGAAACAGAATGCCTCGATAAAGGAGGGGCCGTCTACTACATCCTGCCAAACAGCCAGATTGGCTACGGAGCTCGGGATAAAGGCACTGTTCTCATAAGTCGCGGAGGACTTATTGGCAAACTCAACTTTTGTTTCAGCGCCGGCGTACATGGACTGTCCTGTAAATGCACCTTCGGTGAGGGTGTCCCCCTTGTACAGTACGTTGTTGACAGCACCGTCAAGGTCGATATACTGTTCGAGCGATGCAGTAAGCTTGACATAATCCCATGCCTTCATGCCGTTCAACTTTATGATATCGGAGACACTCTCCTTGTCGGTACGCAACAAGGGAGCCTCGGAGGCGAGGTAGAGCTTTGGAAGAGCCTTGCCATCTTCCGAAATAGATGCAATGCCGATGTCGCGACTCCAGTAGAAGATCTGAAGGATATCCGGGACGTAGTTGAGATGGTAATTGCCAGTCATGATGGTAATGTTCTGGAGCGCAAACTGCACTGCAAATTCGCTGGGGAATTTGTCGAGCTTCCCCTTGATCTCATCTAGCTCCGCGAGGATATCGAGGTTCCCATGTTCCCAGTCGTCTGGAGTGTTCTTGAACCATCCAAACTCAGATTGATATGGCCAAACGAGTTTCAATTCGTCGATTAGTTTCGAGTTGGAGCTCATCCGGACCGGGGTCGATTGCAAGCATTCGTAGGCGAGTTGAGCCGGAAGTGACACGCCATATTCTAAATCCTCAGCTTCCAGGACATAAGATGCTACAATAGCGCAAGGTTCCTCATTAGTTCCGGTCGGTTGTGCAACGTGCGAAGCAGTGGTAGCAGTGGCAGAACTGGCACTCTGACCAGCTACAACGGCCGCAGAGGCGAGAAGGAAGGCCGGAACCAACATGTTCCACAAGTGTTAACGAAAGTACACTATCTGAGGAAAAAAGAAAAAGAAAGTTTAAAAAAAAAACAACAAACGCTGTGAACGAGACGGTCCAAACAACCGTGCTGCGATTGATACAGAGCGTACTGAAGTAGGGCAGCAAGTTCATTTAATACTTAGGGGACATTTTCACAAGACAGTGCCTGCCTAGGGGAAGAGCGACAAGGCTGGAAATCCGCCCCATCCCTTTAGTGCTTGGTAGACGGCACGGTCACGAATGTGGACCGTAAGCAATCATAGAAAATCACCGCCTCTACAAAAGAGTCCCTGCAGCAGGAGGCTGAAGAGGAATTGGGCCAATCGCAAAGCTGAGTGGTAATATTAGCAACGTTCGGGAGCTCAGCCTCAGTCCGCTAGTCGGGGAGGATGCTTAAGGCCTTCCTTGGTCACGGCCAGAGCGCGCACGTGCAGTCTTGGGTGCTGACCGGGTCTGTCGCCCTGCCATGCAGTGCCCAAACCCTATTCGCAGCCTGGTACAATTTCCCTAGTAGATCGCCATACGGGGTAGAGGATGCTTTACCAGCGTGTTGTGAAACGATCATACATAAGCCACTAGGGTTCCATCCTCTAATTTACGGAGTTCTGAGGGGAAGAACAAAGTCTTCTACACAGAGCAATTGATCAAATGGACAGCGTGTTCACTTTTCTCTATAGGTATACAGAGGTACAAAGTAAGAATACATAGAGGGCAGTTGCAAAGGCATTTTCTTATTCGGGTCTATGTTTGTCGGACATGTTTAATTTGAAGTGGCATGGGACGGGCGACTATGGGGCGTAAAGCTGGCCCCAAGTCAACGTCCCCAGCCACAAGGGGAGCCCGCAAGCCGGGAGAGCTAATCCCTCCTAGGCAGCCCTTCGTCTACAGGTAATCAGCGCCTCCTAATGCAGCAAGAGGTCTCAGTGCCAAGCACCAGCACGATGAGATTTTTCGAGCCCCAAGGACCAGCGCTGAAACTCCGTCTCTAATAAACTGCTCACCATCGGCTTCTCCATTCCCTCCGTCCCCTTCTCTGCTTTCACCTAAACGGACCGAAGTCGGTCGGGTTTCTGGGCCCGAAAATGCTGAGCATACTCAATATTATGTACTTTTAGGAGGTCTACGGGGCAAGCTTTTACGCGATTGAGCTTCCGCCTGCTTGGCAGGTTCTCGGAATAGTTTGGCCGAAACGGGCATTTAATTTGAGAAGTACGATGGGAATATAAGCCTACCTGAAAGGATCTGAAGTTGCGAGATTGCCCAACGGGCACTTCCTTTGATGCTCTTTGTGTGGTGCTGAGCTGCGTGTCAGGTGTTTTGTTCTCGCACCCTTTGGGAAGTCCGTTTTAGGCCATACGAAGAATTCTATCGAAACTCTCGATCATCTTTGTCCGTAAAGCTACGTTCAGATGAAAGTGCATGAGTTCCTCATAACGATTTAAGCGTCTTATCATTGCAAAGACAGACTTCGTCGCTCTTCCCCCGGATTTGGGAAGAGGTGTTGTGGTTGATCCAAACGGCAACTTGTCTCCGGACCAGTATAAGGGGAGCCGCGATTACTGTTCTTAAGCTCGTGCCGTCGTATCCAGTACCTCTTTCCAGAAGCCTGCTAAGATGTTCAACAGAGGATTGAAGTACTTCTAAACGTGAGGCAACAGTACAAAAACAGCTTCATAAAGGGAATGGTCTCCTGCACCTCATACACCGGGTAATCATTCAACATCACTTTACAGGCAATGCAGCGCGACACTTTGCTATCACATCATGTCGAAATAATAGGCCCCAATTGGAATAAGATAGATACTACTCTGTAGGACCTCGCACTTTTCGCACCAAGACGTCGAAACAAACTCGCACTAAAACCGGTTGGTGTAACCTCAAACCCAAAACTCTATCGATGCTCCTACCCTTTGTGCTAATGTGGAAAAAGGGCCAAGAATAGCATTAGTCCCCGCATTTCATCCCAAATCCTATGATGTTGAGGTTCCCCAGCCCTTTTATCTTTTGTGCATCGCCGATATGGAGGTTTGGGGGCATACGTTCTGTCTTCCCGTGCAAAAAGTATTTGAGGAACGGCTGTGTTGGCCGAGTACACACGCTGTTACGCGAACGCTCTTCCGTAGGTTTAGCCCCCAGGTCTTCAGATCAAATTTGACTCATTAGGAAATCCGAAATAATCCAGAGTTTGCATGCACTTTAACCCAAAGCATTCGAGCTTTGGACCTCTTCTAAGGCTCTAACCGACAGGCTACCATTGGACCCAGAAAACAGAGAGGTCACTGTCAATCGTTGACCCAGACCTGCAAGAGAAAGCCTGCTCACAAACATTACAAGTTCTACCCCATTACTCCTCAGACCTACTTGAATATCTCTGGGCTGGGTGTTCCAATACTTTTCCTCAAATGGTGGATTCGCATAGTTCCCGGTCCCGGTTCCACAAAATTTATCGGCGATATTTGCATTCTGCCATTAGGTTGCTCTCCCAAGATATGCGGGTAGTGAGATGTGCAATAGAGATGTGAGATGCGGCCCTTTCTTTGCTTTCGTACTTAATCCGAGCATACATAGGACCTATGAGAGATACCCATACCTCCAAGTACGCGAATGCGTTCATACTTCCATTTCTGAAGGCTACAGTGGGTCGCTAGGATTACCGTCGTTTCCAGTAGGTAAGTAAGCTACAAGGAACAAAAGTAGATGGTGACCATTAGGCGGAGATGGTCAGTCGGAAAGTATATGTTTGCATAGGGCTTCCCTCGACAGAACGCTAAAGCTTTGACCGAAATAAATCGCCCAAGAGAATAGCAAGCCATATGATCGTGTAGATAAATAGATCAAACAAGTTTTGTGGTTGCCAAAAGCGCAAATCTATATATCCGCGTCTTTGCGGAGAGTGGCTCACGTGCAGTAATTCTTCGTCACCGAAAGAGAGGGGAAAAGTGCTCTTTATCGAGAAACMCCCCTGCCACTCCCCGGCCTCGGGCTTATCCTTCTAGTCTCCGCATATGCTGCACGTACCTGCGCTATGCCCGGGAACCTGTATAATTTCATTGGTTGACTGCTTTTCGGACATATCGCAGTCAATCAAAGCCCCGATCAGGATTGCTTTCCTAATTGGGATGTTGAAGGCTGGTGGCGAAGGAGTTTATGGGGATAGTATATTGTAGATGGTTGCGTCGACTTTCTGCTTGAACGAATGGCTTGCGACACTTCCTTCGATTGGTCTGGCAGAATACTCTATTAGAAGAGCAGCAAACGGGCAGCCTTAGTCGGAGAGTGACTACTCGTACGCACCATCTGACATGTATGCCAAGTAGAGTACTGTGGTGCCTCGGAGATAATGCACTAAAACTCCCAAAATGGTACTGCTTTGATCTATCGTACTTCAGCTCCCTAATGAGCTTAGACTCGGGAACGAAATCGCGTTTTGTAGCATCATCATATATGTTTTCATTGCTCGTATACTGTTACTGTTACAAAAGTTATTTTTGCACAATGTCTTCTTTACGTAGTCCAAGTCTCAGCTCAATCACCTGTACGATTTCCCTCCAGTCTTTCATTGCTCCTCCTCCGACATCTCCACAAGCCAACTCCTTCTCCATCGGTACTAGCACCTCGAACCACCCGCCATTACGCACTCCCCAATCTTCATCCAGTATCTTCACCTGCTGACTTGTGATGGGCTGTTTCCACATTGCTGTGTTCATCGAGGGCGCGACTAATATTCGCTTCTTCCTCGTTGGGCCTTCCTCTCCTTCTATACGAGGTCGGTCCAAGCCAGGAATGTCTCTGATAGGATCAACTTCTCCGGTGGTGTCCCAGGCTCTTATCACAGACAACAGTAGGTTATCTGACCAGCCTTGAGTGACTTTTGCAAGAGTATCTGCGCTGAGAGGTGCCACCACCATCATGTCTGCCCAGCGTCTCAGCTCGATATGGAGGATTTTGTTGCCTCGTACCCAGGGATCCCTCCATTCATCTTCATCAAAATAGATACCATCTACATTTGGCAAGGACTCAATCTCTTGCAAGGATGGCTGCTCTGAGCTTTGGCCCGCGAGGAAATTTGTTGCGGACAAAGTGAAGATCAGGCGGATGGAAATATTTGGATATTTTGATAGCGCTCTTATCATATTGGGGATTTTGATGGTAGCGACAGAACCGGTGGCGCAGAGCAGAAGATGAGCCTTATCATCGTGCAGCGGAAATTCGAATGCATGTTCATGGTGTTGCACGGGAGTTAGATGCAGGGGTTTTAGGTCCGTCACAAAAGCGGACATTTCGCGGCCGCCAAGTTGGTTATCGCACGAGCGTCAAGCAGGTCGGATGTTAGTTTGAGTTGAAGAGATGCTAAGTGCCGAAGTCCTGAGCAGACTATGCGTATTTCGGGGGCTTAATAAGATGTAGGGGGTCTTGTAAGGCAGAAGAAATGATGGAATTGGTGGCGATCGGATTTGCCCGGGATCCTGCAGCCTCGGATCCAGAGATCGATATTATCACGTGGGTCAACGATTGACTGTTTTCCCGTTTTGTACGCACTAGTTGCTAGCGGGCGGAATTCCACTTGTTTAAATCCTTTAAAGCCGTCAACACCAACGCCCGGTGCAGGATTATTGCATCTTTATGGATAGCATGAAACATGATGCTCTTACAATTTCTTGCAATGTATGTAGATATTGCCTAGTCATCAATTGGATTTGTAAAGGATCCTCTAATGGTACCACACGTAAATCCTATCAAGCTGACTTGGCAGGATGCGAACATGTAAATATAAATATTGCTTCCTGACCCGTCTTTTTCTTTAATCATTCGAACAATTAAAATCCATTGATTCCGGCCTTTCAGTCATTGTCATATCCAAATCTATCATTCAAAATCTTCAAATTCAATCAACATGTCTCTCCCAACCGCACCTCTTGGAAAGAATGGGCCGCAGGTGAACCGCCTTGGCTTCGGCCTCATGGGTCTTAGCTACGGCTATGGACCAGCAAAGCCAGATAATGAACGTCTTGCTCTCCTCGATCAAACCTACGAGCTGGGCGAGACCTTCTGGGACACTGCGGACATGTATGGTGACAGTGAGGACCTCCTAGGCAAGTGGTTCAAGGCGAATCCCGAGAAACGAGACAAGATTTTCCTAGCAACCAAGTTTGCAGGCAACACGGATCCCAAAGTACCTTACGATAGCTCGCCTAAGCATGCCATTGAGGCGTGCGCAAGTTCTTTGTCGAGACTCGGACTCCCCAATGTCGATCTGTACTACTGCCACCGCATGGATGGTGTGACCCCCATCGAAAAGACTATTGAAGCTATGGTCCGGCTCAAGAATGAGGGCAAGATCAAATATCTAGGCCTCTCGGAATGCAGCTCCAACACGCTCCGACGAGCCCACAAAGTCCACCCTATCACAGCAGTACAGATCGAATACTCTCCGTTCGCTCTCGAGATTGAATCCGAGCAGATCAACCTGCTTAAGACGTGCCGTGAACTCGGAGTTGCTGTGGTTGCGTACTCGCCGCTTGGCCGTGGGCTTCTGACTGGAACCTTACGCTCGACCAAAGACTTCGATCCAACATCTGACTGGAGGGTATTGCTACCCCGATTTTCTGAGGAGAACTTCCCCAAGAACCTGAAGCTTGTCGATGAGTTGACCAACATGGCTAAGAAGAAGGGTACAGCTCCCAGTTCCCTAGTGCTTGCTTGGCTTCTTGCACAGGGTGAAGACATCTTCCCCATCCCCGGAACAACCAAGGTTGAGAGACTGAAGGAGAATATTGAAGGACTCAACATCAAGTTGACAAAAGAAGAGGAGCAGGAGATCCGCAAAGCGTGCGATGCAGCAGACGAACATGGAACCAGGTACCCCGAGGCTTTGATGTCTGCCTGCTATGCGGACACACCACCTCTCTAGGGTCATTGATGTTATAGAAATCATATAGCACATTTAAGGCGTCAGTTATTATATCAATCTTAGGCCAATTGTTCGTAATCTTTCATTTCTGCAATTCTACACAGAGATATTTCAGTCGACAACTACTTCCAAAAACCGTTGCTAGCTCTGACATCTCGTGAGCTTCCCAAGTAAAACAGGCTCCATCATTCGCATACCAACGCAAATACTTCCCAAGAACATGTGAGCTTTCTGATAGCTATCTCGCTACTCCACATCCAGCCACCCTGCCTTCTTCTCCCCTGGCCCATTCGTGTCTAGGTAAGCCTAGTTCCAGCACCCCAATGCCTCATCCTTCTTGCCGCTCCTCTTTACGAAAGCAGTGTCGCCATTATCAGGCCAATTGAACACCCGCACTGAGAGACTGCTTCTTCGGAGCGCGTCTATACAGGCATGATGACTTTTTCGCGAGCGTTTCTCGTGGCCGTCTCCTCAACGAGACCGTGCTGAAAGTCATTGCCGCGGATCGTAGAGGCTTCAGAGAGTGTATCCGGGATGATTGTTTTCTCGGAGTCAGTCTCCGACGAGATAGACTGTCCAGAGCTGGTATTTCCCGTAACGGTTGGCTCGTAATCTGGCCCTTGAATTGGATATTCTGGTTCGGGACCAGGAGCGGTGATATGAGTTGAGTCATTCTCCGCAGCTCTAGGTTCTTCGGGCATCCTAAAGTTCTGGACAGATTGGTACCGTATGTCCCAATTTGCGAACCTAGTCATTGCCTTTGACCTTCCGAGGTGCTTTGCATACATCTGGACAAGAAGCAATGAGTCTTCGTGGACGAAGACTTCGTCTTGTTCGGCATCGGTCCAGGGGAGTAGCTCCTGCACTCTGATCGTAAAGCTCCTAGACAGTCCCACATATGTGATCATTTTCATCTGCGGGCTGCCCCCTCCTAGTCGCAAGGCGGGAATGCCGTCATGGCTCTCAGCATTAAGACCTTCTAGAGGCAGGAACTGCGCACGAATCCACTTGGTCTTGCTATCTTGCGCGGTGTATTGTTCCATGATAGGCTTTCCATGAAAGGAAGTCAGCATGAAACCCCTCACTGCCACACCATTTGGTGATACGCTCGTCACCAGGAATGGTTGTCCAAGCGGTCGCTCGAATACTGAAAGATTCTGCGCCCAGTTGAGATCCCTTCGGTTGCTGTGGAGCGGGAGACGGTAGACGTGGCCTACCTGGGGGGCTACGTTGAGAGGCCTGGTGTGAGGATCGCTCGGTGTCACGCAGATCGGATGAGAATCCTGCTTCTGGATGACCGAGAGGATGCGGGATAGAGAGTCGTCATCTATGTAGACGGGTGGATTTGGCAGCGCTCGTGGGTGCTGGGGGAACTTCTGAGGCCAGGGCACCACGTGTTTAGCTTCGATTGTCCATGGCGACATGATTCGGACCCAGCGTCTACCCGGGAATCTAAGGGAGTTAGTTCCTAATTGGACCTGCCAGAATGCCCAATAGTCCTCGTCAGAAATCTTCTTTTCCAAGCCATCCTCCCACCAAGATTGGTCCACCAAGATATGTTGTTGCCATATCAGGCTCTTGGCACAAATTCTAGCCTCTATGAGGTCTTGATTGAAGAGCCATACCAGCGGAAGGAACGTTATCGTTCCATCGTTGTTCTTGGTGAGAACAAGAATGGCGCGGTTGTAGAAGTCGAATATCTGCTCTACTATTAGTATACATTTTGGGATAACAGTTTGAAATAAGTCTCTACAGACCTTTTTGTTGTTCTTGAATAGAACAGAAGACGATGGAATAGCAGATTTGACCGGCAAGTACATGATCCTGCCTGGAGTTGGCACGCGGGGATCGAATTCTGCCATTTTTTTTGATGATTGATTGATCCGGGTTATCGAATCGTCAGACAACAGCAAAAGTTGGAAAAGGCTTGGAGGAATCAGTTGCACCAACTGCGAGAGGTAAAATCTGAAGTGGTTGTTCAGCTTGAACGGTCTAAGTTGGATGTGTTGAGATGTTGTCTGTAGGAAGTAGGGAAAAGAAAGCAAAGGGGAACTTCTGGGACAATAAGTATCTGCTTAAGTATCTGCATTGAGCCGCGTGACGGAGACTTACGCATGGTAGTGAAAGTGAATGTGATAACGAAAAGTTGCACATTTTCACTTTCATCTCTTTTGTTTAACAACATACCTCGGTATACAATCGTAGAGTATTCCATATATATACTAGTATACTTATCCACAGCAAATTCATTGCACGAAAATATACATAATCATATACTTAGGATCTCTTGTGGTTGCTAAGATAACCAGATGGCGGGCCATGTTATCTCAAATTACATCTGAACTTTGGTATGTAAAGCGTTGGTTATATCGATATAACACATTGTGGATGTACTGTCAAAACAACAAAGTCTCCACTTAGGAAACTGAATGCGTCTATCACACCCTGGGATTGTTATACACAACTCGCTTTGCTATACACAATCAAGCAATTTTGAGCTTTGTCGTTGATTGCTTCGTATCAATCAATACCATACTATAAATCAATTTCCACTTGTCCATATGGATGTCATCTTCGGTGGACACGTTGTTTTCACAGAAGCTAAATGTAAAAGCTTTGCGTTCTACCTAGATCAAGCTACAAACATCAAACCTCCCTAAGTCCAAGAATATGCCAGAAAATTCCATTACGCCCAACGCTATAGCAACCGTTGCCAGTTTATGTAGATTTGCTGTTTCCCGTAACACTATCATATGCAGATCATTGCCCTAGTGCCATTACCAACATTGAATTATTCCCTTCTAAGGGGGATCTTCGACATCGGTATACCGTCTCATGGGGTTTGTTTTGAATGAGAAATTTACTGCATTCTGGTTGATCGTTTATGTCGGTACTGACCTTTAGAAAGCTATAGAGGTTGGTAGAGTTATGTACTGTAGTGAAGCATCTGCTATCGCTATACGATCCACGAGTATGTTCAGCTCTCGAGATACTTTCATTGAATGACTGGCTTTGAACAACTTTTAATCGTACAGTGACACAAAGCCACCATGGAAAACATACTGAATACACTGTACTGAGGGTTAGATACAACTACATCGAATCACACCTCACTGACAACCACACCTACCCGGAACCCACTGAACCGCAGCACATATCACTCCAAACTTTCACCAAGAACAGTGCAGTTCGCTAGCCGTAGCGAACGTCAACGGAATAACTATTTCCGATCGCTTGACGCTCACACACCCGCCGCCATCAAAGGCCCGCGCTTTTTGATCGTGTCGTTCTCCCGCCGCTCATGTTGATGCCTTGACTACAACATCCCTCCCTCCCCCCCTCCGCCATCGTTTGTCTCTCGACTTTGTACAGAGAACAAACATCACACAACCCAACCCAACACAACAAACCTAAAATTTCCAACACACTCTGTAAGACATCACGTCACCGTCGACGGGAAGACTCAAAACCTAGCACAAACGGCAAGGCACGGCACTGCTTCGACGAACGGCATTGTATGTATGTGACGCAAAGCGGCACTCCTTACACGAAACAGACTCTCATATTTACTCTAAGCTCAGACAGAGTAACAGAAACCACACCTGTGTATCTCACGACCGCGGATATCTGAGAAATGGCAGCCTATCACAGCTACCCGCCTCCAACAGGGCTAGTAGGCCCATATCCATATCCATATCCATATCCATATCCATATCCATATCAAGAGCCATGGCAACCACAACCGCAACCGTTGCCGAGCACAAGTCTTGCACTACAACCTCCGTCGTCGGGGTTGCCGATGGGTCTGAGCCACCACCTCCATGGATATGAATACCAGATGGGCCCTGGTGTTGTACCATGTGTAACGCCGTCTCCAACACAAATGCACTTCCCACTGATCCTCCGGGAGTGGGGAGTATACTACCTACCCTCGGGACACAACATCCCCAAAACCTCAATAGTCCACGGACAAAAGCGACAGATCGGATTCTTCAAGCATCCCATCCTGATCGTCGGTATAGAAGGACCACACATCCACTTCTACGCCCTGACCAGCAACCCCACAGAAGCAATCCGCGATCTGTTCATGTGCTTACGTCTAGGCACCACGACTTTAGACGAGGGACCCCAGGTTTTGAGACTGGTTCCGGGATCACCGGCCATGCAGACGGAGACTTGGGTCAATCTCGAACAGCGCTTTGTCATCGAAGCCCAATATCTGAAACGCTGGAACTTCCCAGTGCAGGTCCATCCGATTGATTCCGTGAAGCTACGTCGACGTGTCGAGTGGTTGGAGGCTAACCAGAATCGGTTTATTTACAAACCGTTGCCGAGGGATATAAGTATGGAACCGGCGGGGACGATTCTGATGCTGCCCAATTCGCCGGGGTCTTCGACGTTGGGTTCGCCTGTTGTCATCTTGGAGAGCAGGTACCCTTGGTTCTCGTTTCTCCGCATCAAGTCGTTCGATAAAAGCAACAGCTTTCAGAAAAACCCGCCTTCGTTGGAAACGATACGTTCTCGACGTAACTGTCTTGTGATCGCAAAGGACATGTTACCAGGTTACGACGCTACTACGCCTGTCATGTTACTCGAGGCAGACTCTCCTGAGATGCGTAACCCGTCATATGTCGAGGTGACCAAGAAGCCGAAATGGGGTCGTTTGGATAGGTGTCAGACGTGGTGTTACCCACCAGTTCGCATACAACAGGGATCCATTTTCCAACTGTGGGCTTGGATGGACCAGCTCCCTCGTCCCTTGGAGACTTCTCATCGACAAAATATACAACATCAGGTGCTTTCGCCACACCCCGTGGGAGGAGAGTCTACTGCCCTTACAGATGGCTACGGACACCGACAAGAGGTTAGTAACATACACGGACCTCAACAGCATACCGTGTACAACGACGGAGCCCAAAACCACGGCGAACTTCCTCCCTCGGCTCGCTTGTGATGTTAGTCGGTAACGTGGTCGTTGGGTCCTGTCACAATCGAACTGAGCGGATATTAAGAATGGGACCAAGGGCGGATATCGCCGTTATTATGGAGGGACAAGGTGTGACCCTTAACGTCAAAGCGTACTGCTGTCATGAACCGCCATCGTTGAACCGAATTCCGGACCAGGCGATTTGATTGCGAGTTTTCGATCGAGGGAGAGAGGGAGTACTGATCGTTGGCGTGGCATGGACGGGGTTGATGTCTGACCATTTTGCTTTTGTCTAGCGTTGCATGTTCACAGGAGTGGACACCAGGTGCTTGTCAGCATAATGTATTCTTGCACAAGAGGTTTCTGGTCATGACAAACACCATGTCTAGAAACTTGATCTTTCATTAGACTTTAGGCCGGGCAATTCCTTGCATTCATATCTCAAATGACCCTATTAGTATTTTCGTAGGTGGTAATGAGGAAGGCGGCGAAACATCCATCATACTTTTAGCATTGAGGCGTACTGGTGCATGTCGGGTTGAAATAGGCGAGCCATCGGTCGCTCATTCATCGTGCTGTTTTTTTACTGAAAGCATGTGGTCGTAGTGGGACACCCATTCTTAACATTACAATGCAACCTTGAACAGATCCCGGCAAATGGCACTGCCCCTTCGCATCCCTAAGAAGATTGACTATTGGTTTGCTGTTTGCTGTTGCGCCTTGGAAATACAATTTGCTATAACTAGGCAGAAAACTTATTACGCTTGATCAATCAAAGCTCGCATCGAGGCAATCTATGTAGGTCAAAGCCATTCCGTTATTAGTAGGGGATATTCTAGACTGTCAGTGATCTGTGTACTCCATCGCTGACGCTAGTGTTGGTAAGTTCTGTTGCATGAACAATAATTGATAAAGCTGTTCGGGAAGATACGATGGTCCGGGTAGTTTGACGAGCGGACGCTGCACTATTATTTCGACCCTTGCGCCGACAGATGTTCTACACCGATGAGTGCAACACAACACTTCACTTAGAACCTTCATGCATTACGCAACCTTTATTTCCTTATGATCACGGGAGATGTTGATCCTGGATATGAGGTTCACCTTCGTTCCATCTAGTCGACTGCGTTCGCCAACCACGATGACGACATCAAAGACGCTCTCGCGAGCTTCATCGCTTCAGAGGAAATGGAACGAGGTCGGTCTCAGCCTTTTGCCGCTCGTATGGAACACGTAAAGCCCTACGCTTGTGATGTACAGGCAGATCAGTGGATGTTCTTTTGGCCCTGGCCCCTTCTTTCCGAATCAGTTCCGCGATACCCTCATTCTTTGGATGCCGCCTGTACCGTGCGCCCAGAGCACAAGGGAGAGTATTCCTATTCCGTGATACGGACGTGGACGACCCTCCGCTAAGAGATTCCTCTAGGCCATATTTGCCCGAGCGCGACCCTTGACTATTGGCATCAATGAGATAGGCGATGGATGGGCGCTCAACCGACTCTTGAGCAGAAATGAGCAAACCGATAATGCGGCGTGTAGGATACGGGTACGTGCTGCCCTGGCATGCTGCAACGCATGTACCATCTCTTCTCAGCACATGAAGATTTGATAAAATCCATTTAACCGTTTGAGGCACGGTACGCTGATATGTGCCACGAGCTCTCCTGATAGGGACGAAAGGGAATTTAACATTTGATCGAACGACTCACCAAATACTAGAGTAGCGTTTGTCCACACTCCTTGCGAGCTCGGGCTACCATGAACTAGCTGGCGATCCACGAGTCGTCCCCGCAAACGAAGACTTGGTCGTCGACTTCTTCTGAGTGCTCGACCGACTCAGCGACACGCCCAGGGTCCGAGAATCCCTCCAAAAACGACCGTCGTCGATTCGTCGAAAATGTGGTCTCACACCGACATTTCTGACTCGAGCAACATGCGCTACGGCTGCCCCACTTGAATAATTGACCCTCACCTGGGCCAGGGAAACTATAACAAGAGGCAATATAATTTGAGAAGGGGAGCGAGGATATTGAAGAAAAAATATAAACTACCATGGCTGCTTTCTGCTGCACATGGCAAGGACGAGCCCCTGCTGAAACAGTCCACAAATGAGGAGCGATGCTGAGGACGTGGGGTTTCAGGACCATGTGCGCAATGTCGGGGCACGTTGGACCGAATCTAACGATCCCTCGGATATACGAAGGTGAAGGGTGGTGGTGTATCTGCGAGTACGATTGGGCTTGAGGATGTAGGTATTAGCGGCGTGGGGACGGCCTTGCAGACAGAAGCATTGTTGAGGCACTTGTTGGAGGAGAGAAGGGGAGAAGGGGAGAAGGGGTGCTGCAGGTGCGGGTACGTGTGCAGATGCCTTTCGGGAGGACCTAATGTGGCATTCCAGTGTGTGTGTGTGTGATTGTGTGAGAAAGGATGTGTGTGCCACTTGTCCATACTGTCGGTGCAGTGCTCCCTCGTTGATTGTACTGTGTGTCTGTTGTGTGTGGACGGCAGGCTAGGCGCGTACGAACAAGACTCCAACGAGAGCCGTCGTTCACGCCAGCGGCCCGCTAGGCTTCGAGCACGCGGAGGAGGGATTCGGCTGCCACGTGTTGTGCCGTCCGCGCGATAGATTACTACTGACGACTTTTGCCCATGACTCGTCAAGCGGGTAGCCAGTTTTCGCGCTACAGGCAAATGATCTACGCCTCCCCAGGGCCCAGGGCGAGATAGGACCAGAGGAGATTGTTGACGCCTGCGTGCCTGTACTCCGTATACGTGCCTGCCTCGACCGCTTGACCCCAGCCGGCGCTTCAAACCCAGCTACTCGTATGCGCATCTATTAGAAATGTCGGCGTCGGCGTCGGCATCGTCTGATCATGGACCCTCCGCTGACGGCTACATATCCGTACAGCACAGAGGAGCGGCACGCTCGGCGAGGCAGTGGGGGAGATCAACGGCGGCCGCGATCGCTGAATCGATGCAGGACCGGACCTGAACCTGAATTGATGATGGGGCGCAAGTACTTGGTACTGTAGGAGCAAAGAAAGGTCGACGATATTCCCTGCGAGCGCCGGGTATGGAGAGGCATTATCAGTATCACCAAGCTGCTGTTGTGCCCTGCCCTTGAGCAGTAGCGCAAATACTGCCGTGCATCTGGCGGGTATCTCGGTCTGCAAGTGACCCTTCCCCTCTCCTGTTCCCGCCGATGGCAGCTCGGACGATGCGGTGCAAGCAGTTTCCGCTAGGCTGTCGGGCTCGGTAACAGTCGACGATGAAGATGGGGACCACGATGTGAATGCGTGCAGCAGCACTGTCCCATCTGGGCCGAGACAAAGGCCCAGGGCGGAAAAAGCAAGCCCAAACTAGGACGAGTCGACAGAATGCTAGGCTGAAGGAACAACGGCAAGTCTCGGATGACCCCTTTTACTTGTCCTCTGGTCTGGTCTACCATTTGCTTTCTTCTCCTCTGCTCTCTCTCTCCTCTCATCGCCTGAAACGTGGGGGACAATTCCAAGGTTGAATTTTTCCTTTCAGCCCTCGCACGTGCAAGACAGGGTCGGAGATTTACCGCGACCGCGCAGACACCATGGATATCTGCCCTCGAACCAGCGCAATTTCCACCGCGCACAGTCCGAAATCAGAGCAGGAAGGGGGATAAAAGTTTGTGAACGTCTTTGCTAGGGGAGAGAGGGCTGCTTTCAGCGTCTCGTCTCGTCTCGCACCAATTAACCCCCTCTTTGGAGTGGAGGCTGCTGTGGTGGCGCACGCCAGGGCCCTCGATGAAACAGGCCGCCCGCGCCCATTGGCATGCTGGGGTCTCGCGGCCGAATCAGAGACGGGGACGGAGGACAAAAGAGGGCTTTGGGCCATGCCGGAAACGGCGACGACTTGGGCGAGGGCGTGACGAAAGGGTCCAGCAGTGTGGGTGGGCATGGTGGGCATGGTGGGCAAGGTGGCATGGTGGAGCTCAAGCAAGGAGCTGCTTGGACGAGATTATGTCTCGCAGCAAACCGCCAACAACGTGTCGCTGGTGGGGCGGGGTTGCACACGTGGAGACGCGGCACATCCATCTTGTCTCGTCGACAAGAAAAGCCTCCTCCCCCAGTCTGGAGTCTGTTATTATTATCATTGTCATTATTCATCATCTTTGGTGTTGCTGTCTTTGCGCCTTAAATCATCTTTGTGCGAGTATTTGCCATTGGTGCCTACCTTAGCCTTGCCCATGAGACGTCTCGTACTATTGTCTCCATGTCACCAGGCACCTTTTTTTATTTTTTTTTGGAATCATGAGCCTCTGGTCTACATCCAGGCAAGAGGATGGCCTTGGTGCATAGCTACGCAGCGCCTCAGCACGCCACTTTGCTCCAGAGGCCACGCTCGTGTCCCTGTCCGCGGGATCGTTTGCCGGCCTAGAGAAAGGGGTTCGAATTTTTGATGGGCTGCGAATCTAAACTCAAAGTCCTCCCTCTGCGCTAATAAGTTTGTTTTTTCTTTCTTTCTCCACGAGGTTGATCTCGCTGTCTCTCTTTGCTGACGGCAGCCGTTCGCCGAAGGCAAGGGTGCAACGTGGAGGGCACGTTGCCTGTGCCATCAAGATTACAGTAGGGCCACAGACTAGTAGGAATCCTCCGCGCCTCTCACGGGTGAGATTCAGGCAGCGTTGCACACGTCGGTCTCGAGTTGGGCGGGGATGCTCAATGTGCTCCAAACTCGGTGCCTTGTGTGTTGCGCTGCACCCAACGCCTGCTAGCAAGTCTCACAGAGCAACTCGCCATCTGCTTGGGCGGATTGCCATCGCCAGCGCGTGTTACACGATTACACGACAACGGGGGCGACCAGAGTTGAGTAAACGGCGGTGCAGCATTCGAAACCCGGTTGACGCTGGTGTGTGTGAGAAGATTTGGCGCGTAGGAAGAGAGACCAGGCTTCTGCTTTTGCTTTTCCCACACCTCCCCCGTAACACGCCTTGCTCGCAAGTCGGACGCTGAGGTGCTGGTCTGGGAAGATGATGCATGGAGGACGCCTGTCTGCGTCATGCGTGTAGAAACGTCTCTCAAATCAACCCGCATACAGCCAAAGCACGACTTGCGCCGCGGGGGATTAAATCTATGGCGCCCGTACATGTCATGTACGGAGTAATATGTACAGACATGGCTGGCTGCAGTTCTCTAGTATTGCGTGCAGACGGCAGAGACAGGCGATGCGGGCTGGCGACAAACAATAGTCGCTTTACCTGTTTTGGAGGATTTCCTTTGATGTTTGTCGTCGTCGTCGTTTTCTAGCCCGCCCCGCGCGTGATTGCCGCGGACGGGCGTGTGGACGATCTTGATGGAATGCTGATGATAATGCACGCAAGAGCAGGAGGACAGATTAGCAGTCTGAGTAAGAGTCCAGGGATGAGGTTGAGGGAATGGTCGCTGGATGTCGTCAGTCATGGCTCTTGAGTGGCCCAGCCCCGAGTTGCCGTCCCAAGAAATCTGCGTAGGCAGAGACAGAAGAGGGGATGGGGAGGCAAATGGCGGGAGGGACCCTTGCGGAACGCCCATGCCCATGTATGCGACATGTCTACTTTTTGTTTTCTGTGTACACAAGATAGGTATGTGTATATGCCCTTGGCCGTTGCTCGCCGGTGGTTGGCTGCGAATGTGCGATTTCTGCCCGCGGGTGCCCGCGAGCGACAGCAACTCTACCGGATTCAACAAGCTCGGTGCGTTTGGCGGAGCGATGAGACCGAGCGAGGCTGGGATTTGCTTTAGGGACGTCGGACGAGGAAGAGTAATCCTGACGTTCGGTCACCACTGGATGCGAATGCAGTCAGTCTGATGAGCCGATGCCGCTGCAGTCAACAAGTCGCCACCACAATCATCACCACCATGGCTTTGTAGGGCTTTCTCGCAGATACCTCGGGACGACGGCTGGTAGTGGTTACAGATGGTACGGCCACGGGCATAGCAGACAGGGCCGCGGGTGTCGCAGAGCGTAGGCAGCTTGCAAGCGTGAGGTACTCGCTCCAAAAGTCACTTGCGCAGTGCGAGAGTGTGCTACGGGCTGTCGTACATGCTGCCACTGGGGGCCCAGGCCGCTGTAGTAGGTTGAATTCCACAATAGCTAGTCAGTCGGTACAAGTACAGAGTACTCAGGGCCCCGTTGGGCGCTGGCTAAGCATATCCTACTATCTACAGTACGTCTAGCCCTCTACACTCTTTTGTGTGGTAGCCCTATCTTCATACACAGAGTAGGACCGACAAGGCCTAGCAGCAACAGCAACGGCAACAGGAACATCAGCAACCAGCAGAGGGTAGAGGGCAGTAGCAGGCTAAGAGCAGGAAGCGGTAGGGGCAGGGTTGGCAGGGTAGGGGTCAGGGAGGATTGATGAGCGGAGCGTGAGCGGGCGTGTGCTGGTCGCTGCATCAAGCTCGATCTGCAGGGATGCCTCGTGGGCGCCCTTCCGCCAGAGCCAAGCGTCTTATTCCCTTCACCTTTCTCTCTTTTGTAGAAAGCCCATGCTCCATGGCCCCATGTCCACATTCACATCCATATCCACATCCATGCCATGCCATGCGTGCTGTTCCTCTGCTTCCCCAGCTATCGCATCTGCCATTACATATTTCTTGTGTCTCCCTACGCGGTGTCTGTCTTGTGTCCGTCCTCTCACATACACAGTACAGGAACTTAGACGCAGACGCAGAAGGCAGACGCAGGCGCAGATGCACACGCGCACACGGCAGTGCTTCTTCAACTCTTGGATCCCTGTGCTTGTGGATTTGTAGGCCAATAATGGAGGGGCCTCTGCTGTAGCGGTGTCCCCCTCCCTCACCCTCACGCTTCCCTTATGGCTGGGATTGCCCACGCTTCATCCTTCCACACACACACATGCCCACACACTCACACAACACAGAAGCCCATGTCCATGTCCCATGCCTCATGCTGCACCGACCCATGCACTCCATGGTCCCCTCTCTCCGACTCCCACTAACCAGATGGTGTTGCTGGAGATGCTCTGGCTCTGGCTCTGGCCGTTCCCCTCCTCCTCTTTCTCCAGTCTCCAGTCATCAAAGCCGCTGTCTCCCTGGTTAGAGTGTGTACTTTGACAATCAAATCAGCATGCTGGGTGCCCCTTGTCCCTGTCGATGCCCCATGCCCACATGCCCATGCGATGCCACGACGCTGCCCGCCACGCCATGCGACGCTCGCTGCGATGGGGTATGCCGGGCCCCTTGCTAGTCCCCTTTGTCATCGCCCAGCTCGTTTTAGCCCTCGGCCGGCGCTGTCTAACACGTCTTGGGGCGCGTGCGGGCGCTGCGGTGTGGCCCTCTTGGTGCTGGGCTTGCACGGCTGCTGCTCCTGGCGGGGGCCCGGCAGAAAAAGTCACTCAGTCACTCGTTCTCTGTTGCCGCTTCAGTGGCCCATTATTGAACTTGCTGTTTCGTCGTTCTTTCGCCCGCGAGCAGCATACCCAGCCCAGGACCAGCGCCGGCACCAGCTACCAGCACCGGCTCCAAGCACCAGCATCGCGCCCACCCTCCCTCTGAGCTCCTCTCCCACCAGTAATTCCCCCCCCCCCCCAGGGCCAGGCCAGGCCAGGAGTGGACTACCTTGGGATCCCTCCTCCTCCCAGGGCCCCCATCCCCAATCCCCATCCCCATCCCATACCATACCATACCAGGCCCATAACCAGCCCATCCCATCACAGCAGCAAGCAGCAAGCAGCAAGCAGCAAGCAACCAAGCAACCAAGCACCAAAGCAGCAGCACCGCTCCCAGCCAGCCAGCGAGAAAAAGAAGAAGAGCCAACACAGGCCATCAAGGCCCCTCTGCTCTGCTTCCCTCCTGCCTGGTGCCAGTCTTTGCCCACTACGAGGAGAGTACTTGCCCACTGCTTGCCCACTACCTAGTACTTGCCCACCGCCCACGCGCTGCCCGCCGCCCGCTGCCTTGCCCGCCGCCCTCTTCTGACCGTCGATGCTCCACCCTTGCTAGCCCGGTACCCACTCGCTCGCTCCCTTCGTCAAGTCTGCGACCAATTCTCTCCGCTACTTGGTACCCTCCTGCCTCTGTCGGCCAGATGCCGTATACTACTCCCTACCTGCCCTTGACTGTTTCTGCCTCTGTTCGCTCTCCATCCCTCCTGCTTGCCCAACAAGCCCCCCACGATTCCCTTCACCAAGGTCTGCGAGCTGACCATCCTCACCAAAGAGCATCGTCCTCGCTCACCACCACCAATTCTGACTCCTCCTCCCACACCCACCGCCCGTCCAAGTCAATATCCCCCGCCGCTGCCCCCAGAGGCGGCGACAAGACTGTCAGGTCCACCACCACGGAGCGACGACGCTCGACTCTGACCTCGCGCTTTCCTCTCCTGCGAAAGGCCAGTCGCGAAGTCACGAGCTCTCACTCTTCATCCTCCCACCCCTCCCACCACTCGAGAGCCAGCAGCACCTCTGCTCACTCCGCCCACCCCGCCGCCTCCTCCTCCTCTTCTACCGCCTCGCCTTTCCTCTCGACAGGCGCTCCTCGCACCTCCTCCTCCCTCCCTCGTGGTAGACACGAGCGATCCACAGACGAAACCCGGGCACGAGAGCCTTCCGCGGTCAGCACCTTGGGGTCCACGAACCACGACCGTCCCGCTGATACCCTTTCCGTCCACTCCACCACCCCGCTCCGATCTGTAGCCTCCGCAGCCTCGATCAATAGCACAAATTCAAGGAAAGCGCTCGTACAAGGCCAGATTGACCCGGACCAACACTCTGAATCCTCTACAGCAACGACCAAAGTCCCCGACAAGAAGATGCATCAGACTTCGTCACGCCTGCTCCGTATGACGGACGATGAGCGGCCATTCACCAAGGTAAGCTATCCCTATGGCAGATTTGGACAATCGTCTACATGCCCGCACGGATTTCAATCCCATTGCCTCCATATGTCCCCCCACTATTTCCTCTACATCTGCATTTTCTCAATATCAAGGACGGACTTTTTCAACCACGAGTACAAGAACCTGGCCTGGATGCTCTACACCAATTATGGAAGCATACACGCTCCGTTTTTATAAGCAGCTCTCCCTCTCGGCCTTGTTCAAGTCGGGGGGGGTTAATTAGTTCCCGCTTGTACATGATTTTGCATTGCTCCCCAGAGAGCTGCCTGGGAATTTGGCCCCCTCATACTTGACCATTCACATGCACACAGTTCGCTAATACTAACGTGAACACCACAGGACTTCAAAGATCTCTTCGCTACGCTCATGGTCTCTCTTCCACTGTCACCTCATCGCGTGCGCTTCAGAATGATTGACTACACATTCACTTCCGACGAAGCTATCACCAACCTCGGTTCTCTGAAATTTTCTCAGTCCAATCGCATGCCGGATCCCAAGGACTCCACTCGTGTTGTCACTACAACCACGACCACAACTTTCTCCATGGCGAAGGAGATGGCCAGGTCTGTCTGTCAAAAATTTCTGGAAGCAAAATTTATCGAGTCTGTTGAGGGCAAACTGGATTTCTCCAACAAGAGCTCCGTATGGCAACTTACGCCTAAAGGAATCCACATCCTGGACCGGTTCTGTGCACGCAATGGCATTCAATCTGCGCACGTAAAAGCCGTTATTGATGGTGTGCGCAACCCCCATATACTGGTCATTCTGGAACGAGATACCGAGACGGATAAGCTACATCACGACGAGCAGACGGTGGAAATTCTCTTCCGCCGCTTTGTGGGGGCCAATGTGAATGAGGTTCCTGGCTCTGACTCGGACTCTATCCACGAGTTCTCGAGGTGCGACGTTGGCGTACGAATGACCAAGCACAAACCTACGGCCTCACGACCGTACGAGCACGTCTTCTCCGGGAAGGCTACCGTTGACTGGCTGATGGATTGTTGTACGATGGTGGACCGCCGCGAGGGGCTCGAGCTAGGACAACTGTTTCTGGATCTCCGTCTTATTGCCCCAGTGGACTCTCGAAGCGACAAGTTCGTGCCATCTAAGCAAGCCCAGTACTACGTTACACAACACGGCGAGCAGGTTGCGGGGTGGTCGGTTGCCGACGATTCTTCATCATTGGCCGACAGCAGCGCCGCAAGAGCCCGTGACGGAGCTGCGCGGGATTCCAACAGCAACCGAACCAACGTTATCATTCGCAATCCCTCATGGCGCCTGTTATACCGTGAGTTCTTGAAGGATACCATGTGTGAAGAGAATCTCTCGTTCTATCTTGAAGTACAAGAGTTCAATTCCCAGTATAAGGCTGCTGTCAACACTACTGGGGATCACAAGATTGAGACTATTCGCGAGACGCTAGCTGCTGCTTATGGTAAGTTCTCAGTATGCAAAAATAATCTTTGTAAACCGATAGCTAATGTGTTCTAGGACTCTACAATGCCTTCCTCGCTCCCGGATCACCGAACGAGTTGAATATAGATCACGCCCTACGAACACAGCTCGCGACCCGTATGACCCGTGCAGTCGGTGATGATACCGCAATGATGCAGAGTCTAGTAGAGGTCGCGACGCTCTTCGAAAAGGCACAGAACTCAATCTTCAAATTGATGTCAAGTGTACGTGTTATTTGAAATGTAACCCAGGGATTGCGCTGACAGGATTCTAGGATTCCGTACCAAAATTCATCAAACATCCCAAATACGGCCCACAACTTCGAGGACTCGATGCTGCTGCTGCCGCAGCATATGCTGCCCAAGGATCCACCGGTTCCCGAACTTAAAGTTATGTCGCCATGTCTCGAGTAACGGAAGCGAACTATTATTTTTCCTCGATTTAAGATGGACTTACAGGCATTATTCCCCTATTCTCGGTGCATATTGTAACTTAGACTTTGGCGTTCTGGTTGGGTAAAACACACCAAGCATCACGGCGGCCTTTTGCGGATTACTTTTCAGGATGGCTCCTGGATCTCTCTTCTACGACTTGAAGACGATCAGATAGGGCGTCACATCTATTTTTTTCGATTCTCCCTCCGCTGATGGAAAGTTCAGGGTATTCTGACGCACAGTTCAAAGAGTCTCATTGACGAACGGGATAGCGCCCGTGGCGGCATGTATCTTAATCAATAAGGGTGACATCCCTCAATCTCTCACTTGCGTCAGATCGTGTGCATGTCAACGTGTAGATTTAACTCGAAATATGTTCAGAAATCAGGACGGATGGCTAGATGTGCAAAGCACTTGGACAATCCCCGCTTCTCTGGGTAATGTCTCTAAAACTGCATCTACATTTAAGTTTTTAGGTTGTATAAATCCAAAAGGAATAAACATCAGCTCATGTCGATAGCCTCTGCTCCCCCATATTCTTGCAACGTTTTCAGAGCTGTAATAAGTCATTGCATAATTTTCAAAGATTTTCTAGGATTGAGTTCTCATGGTCATGCCAATGGAATTCAGTTTTCCGGACGAATATCTTCTTCGGGAAACCACGTCTCACCATATCCGAGCATCCAAAACAGCCAATGCTATAGCAATGGAGTCACAATTCACTCGCCACTATACTACACTAGCCCTTCGGAAATTCAAACAGTAGGGTGGAGCCAGAGTGGAGCTCAGATCGGAAACTCGCCAGAGCCCCCGGGGGGATATTCCATGCACACGATTTCGCCTCCGAAAAAAACAAACTACACGTCCCCCGTCGGCCTCAACAATGGGGGGATTATTGAGCAAAACATCTGTTGAGCGCACCGTCAATTCCACAGCCCGCATGTCCACACCCTTTAGATTCAGGAAAAGGATCCAATCGCCGCATTTTCCGAGTAGCCCCATCTCCTCACACCGTACAAATTGCATCCCTAGCGCCCAAAAACCGTCTAAAGCAAGGAAGCAAGCGCAGAATGTTGTCGAAAACAGGTCGGATAATGAATCAAGACGTTGGTGAAGATTGCTCGTGGCACAGATGACCTGAATCATAGACTTTGCAGCTAGAAGGCCACCACCGGGGAGGTCGGGCAACTAAGGTAGGTTTGCGCGCCTACACATGCACGCACGCGCGCAAGAATGTCGGGTTCGCTCGCTCGTGCAGTGCGGTGCATGTGCTTTCCCAAGTATTCTAGTAGGTAAGGTTGGCTGTTTGGATTGGCTTCGGCAGGCCCTACGAGGCGAAGGCTAGGCCTACGGCCCTACGGCGGGCGGATGTGGCCGCGCGCAAATCATTGCGTTCGGAAGCATGTCCTAGGAGACCTTTTCTTTTTTTTCCCCCCCCTTCTGTCTTTTTTACTACTGGGCTACTACTCGGGTAGATGCTTGGAATCTTGCATATCCCTTCTATGCTTATCCGATTTTTTTCGGATGGGTAGGGGTGAGATGGTAATTGGGGTTTTTCAAGTCCGAGGAAGGGTCACACACATACACACACACATCCCTTTCTCCAATCATGAGAGGTTGGGTTGTGGATGGGGATGCGGGGGATGCTGGTGGCGATGATGGCGCTTTGTTGTAGCGGAATCGGGTGGAGATTCCGGGATCGTTCGCCCTAAGATGGGGGTCCCTTTGCGGCTGGGAACGGGGTCTGCGTTTTTAGGGCTTGTTGAGGACTTTTTGAGAAAGGCATGTGAAATGTACCCCTTTTCCCCTTGCTGCTGCACCTGTGCATGCATGCACATCGTCGATTTCCGCTTTTGGGTAACATAGGCTGGGGTCAAGTTTGCGGCTCTGTGGTTCGGCATGTTCGCTCGGGGTTTGTAATGACTATGCAAGACCCTGAGCTGAAGCTGAGCTGAGCTCAACAACCTTTGCCACCTTATATGGGTTTTTTTTTCTTTGTCCGCTTCTACTCATCTATTTGGGATAGCGAGCGAGAAAAAAGAGGTACATGCACAAAAGTCCGAGGAACAAATATCTACATGTAGTATAATTATGATGGCATAATCGTGATCGCAGCTCAGCCGCAAAACCCAAAAATATCAGCGTCATCCCGCCGCAGTGGAGTGAAAGGGAAAATGAGCGACACGAGTTCTTTGATGCATGCATGCATGTGCGGCGCGCCGCTTGCGCGGGGTACAATACCGACCCGTAGACTATACCATTACCCCAGATCTTCGATGCGAGATGCCTAAGAAGCGGGAAGTAAGCCTCTCATGACATGCTGGGCTTGGGTTGGTTGGGGAAGGTGAGGCGATTGGCCTGGGTTGGATTTCCGGAGGAAAAAAGGTCGCCTCCATGGGGATGAGGTAGGTCTAAGTGGGAGGTTAGGAGGAGACGATCATGTGATAGGGCGTTTGTTCCGACACGCGCATTGCCGAGTCAACGACGCGTGGGGCTTCTGCTCTCCGCCGCGTTGCGCTAGCGAGTTTATTCTGACGACAATCTACTCTTTTGCTTGTGGTGTGCCCGCCATCGCGACACACGCGACCGATCAGGCAGCAACGGAATATAACAACAGTGACGCAGACCTTGGAGCGGGGCGATTTCGATTAACTAAATTCTTCTGCCCAAATTTGCCCTGTACGAATCCATCGTCGAGTCTCGTTCCTGGTTTCTTCGGAAAGCAATGGCGCCTGCTCCTCCGCCGGGGAGCCAGATCGCTCCACTACCTTCGAATCTTCCGTTTCGACTCGTCAGCAAGACCATTGGGCAGGGCGCATATGCCTCGTACGTATAATCTCTTACGATCATTTCCTCCATATGAGCAAAAGGCTAATCATCCCGCCCGCAAACCAGGATCCGCAAAGCATGCCCGCTAAACGCGCCCAAGCCCATCATCGCAATCAAATTCATCAACAAGGAACATGCATTTCGACAAGGCCGACTGTCGCCCAAACAACTCAAGATGGAGGTGACACTTCATCAGTACCTTGGCAAACATCAGAATATCATCCATTGTCTGGGATCAGGCGAGGATGCTATCTGGACATGGATCGCCATGGAGCTGGCCGATGGCGGCGACTTGTTCGATAAGATTGAGGCTGACGAAGGTGTGGGCGAGGATCTTGCGCACTTGTACTTTTCGCAGCTAGTCAGTGCTGTTGGGTTTATGCATTCAAAGGGAATTGCGCATCGGGACATCAAACCAGAGAATGTGTTGGTAAGTGGTGAGGGTGATTTGAAGATTGCAGATTTCGGACTTGCGGCGCTGTTCAAGAAGGACGGGCAATTGAGGACGTGTAATACGGTGTGTGGGTCACCGCCATACATTGCTCCGGAGATTGTGAGTGGAAGGAGAAGCAAGAGAACGGATATCTTGGATGTCGGCTATGCGGCGAATGTTAGTGATATCTGGAGTTGTGGCGTTGTGCTGTTTGTCCTTTTGGTGGGCAATACGCCTTGGGATGAGCCGACGATGCGTAGTGATGAGTTTAAGGAATATGTTGAGACCGAAGGACGAACTTCCGACGAGCTATGGCAGCAACTCCCCCCGGAAATAGTATCGTTGCTTCGAGGGATGCTAAAAGTGGACCCTGAGAGTCGCTTCACGCTTGACGAAGTTAGGACGCACCCATGGTTTACGAGGAAGAATTCTCATCTGTTACCAAACGGCAGATGTGCAAACCCGATCGCAGTGGCTACGCAAATGCTGGGACGATTAAGGATAGACTTTTCGCAAGGTCCAACAGCCTCACAACGAGGATTCTCCCAGGATCCCGATGCGATGGAGGTCGATTGTGCACCTCGCCGATCCAGCGCTGGTGCACATCCAGCAAACATCAACATGATCTCCTCAACACAGCCCGAGACCCCAGTTGCCGAGACCCCCTTCGATTGGGAGCGACCTCCTCGGCTCAGCACACACGACGGCATATCTGCCTCGCAGCCCACGACAAACCTCCAATCACAATCCCTCCAACAAGCACAATATCTATCCCAACTACCCTCTAGCACACAGGACCTCCTATCACAGGACCCATGCCTGACACAGTTCACACCGACGCCCTCGATCCCCCTTACCCTCACACAAGCTGCCCGAAAGTTCAAAGACGTCCTCCCCAACTACTCACTCGCGCGCTTCCTCTCACCCTTGTCCATCAACCTTTTGATCCCGTTACTTGTTGAAGCCCTACATCGCCTTGGCGTCCCTTCACCACCTATATCCGACGAACAGATCGCGGCATGGGAGCGAGAGGGCGAAGCCAGCGTTCGCGTCAAGATGGCGGACGGGCGGCGGCAGGGACTCAATGGACATATCGTTGTTGAGAGGGTTTGGGTTGGTGCAGGGGAGAGGATGAGTGAGGTCAGATTCGTCAAGGCCAGTGGAGATCCCTTGGAGTGGAGACGCTTCTTCAAGAACGTGGTGGTTTGTGTCGGAGATATCGTGCTTAGACCTGGATAGAGAGATAGCATGGCACAGCGCTTCTTCTGTTCATCTGTACGAGGTAGAGTTTCCTGGGTCGGCTTATAATGCACCACTTATTGATTATTGATCGGACTAGACTGGACTGGACTATGCAAAGAATCCCGTAATCTGCCTTTGTGACATGTATAACCTAACCCAAGACCCGGGTATCGTATCAAATAATAGACCCAGTACAAATACCCCTATAGCCAAGCACCCTAACCTCCCATCCATCAATTCCTTATATCATCCATGTAGCCATCTCTATCCCCATCCTGCCCCACTACACCTACCAAGATCAAGTATTCCCTCATCAAGTATCCCCGCATCAAAAGCACACAAATACATGCATCGATATGTACCTACCCATTCAAGAATCATAGCCGAAGATCCACGTATATATACTTACCTACATCAAACCCTTATGGACACAAACTAGTACGCCGTAACTCATACCAAACATTAAAAGTCTTCGTTACTCATCCAATCATGCAAGCTAAGTACGCGACCTTCGCGCTGTAAAAGATGCTCGCGACGCAATTCACGCTATACATGTATATAAATGTATATATCAGAGCAAGCAAAATCGAAGAGAATACTAGATATTTGAAGTCATTTGCAGCATTTCGTCTTATTTTACGGGATCGCCCTTGCCGGGGCCCTAATGGAGCGAGGAAGAATTTTCTGGAGAGATGATAGGTTGCGAGTTTCCGCGGGAGGGGGTGTGGGAATGGGAGGGTTTAGAACTGAGGATAGTCTGGTGGAAAATAAAAGTTATAGGGTTGATGGGTGTAGAATTTACCTTTGTATTTGGAGAAGATGTGTTGTATGAAGAATTTTGGCCGATGGGGAACTTACCGGACGAACTCACCAGGTTCTCAGATCCTGCAAAAATACGGCGGCGCGAAAATACAATATACTCTTCAAAAATGTATGAACAACATCACTGTAGTATTCGCAATGTGAAGTGATGAAACTAATAAATAATGACATAACAATGGGTATCAAGCGATGCATCAAAAGCATGCATATAAAAGAATAATCAACCAAACCCGTCCCAAACACCAGAACCAATAAATCCACAACATAAATCCAAAAGCCAAAACTCCAAGACCAAATCAACCCAAACAAAGGAAAAAAGTAAGAATAGGTACGACCCAAAAGGCTTCAACGGGCGCGTGCAGTAACTTGTCAGGAGCAGTTGCCGACGGTGCCTTGTTGGGACGTTGGGACGGTATAGAACCGTTAGTAACCCTCGTAAGGGGGATTTTCATCCTGTTCCTGGATGGCGAAGGGAAGGCTTCAACGGGCGCATGCAATAACTTGTCAGGAGCAGCTGCCGACGGTACCTTGTTCGCAATGAATTGTTGGTAACCCTCGTAAGGGGGATTTTTATCCTATTCCTGGATACCGTGAGAAGCAGCAGAGCAGCATTGGGGCACTCGACTACAGGATGCATCTTCAGTGCGTGGAGGATACCTCGTGGTCATGAAACCCACTGGGTAATCACCTCCATGTCTTGTCGAGCCTCTTGAGCCACGCGACAGACTCCGCATTGAGAGTGATTGGCTTAGCATCCTGAGTCCTCCAGATTCCGATGTTCTTCACCTCTACGGTGTACGCCTGGTGAGGGGCGGCACACGCGTAGGTTGGATTGTGGAAGCGCGTGGAATCTGGGTTCAAGTCGAGTTGGCGAGTGCCATCGTGAGCCGCGACTCTATCATGCGCAATCAAGAGGAGTTCTTTGCGCTGATTGAGTGGCTTCGGGGTGCCGTGGATCCCATTTCCGCCCATGGAGGTACAAATCCGAAATCGGACGACCTGCTCCCCGGTGGCATCTTCGTACTTGTCAAGCACCACCATCGGGTGGCCGAAGATGCCAGTGTTGTTGTCTCGAGCTAGCTGTTGGTGAAGTCTTGAAGCTGCTTCGACGTTGTCGGGGAGGAAGAAGACCTGGCCGGGCGCAATGGTGGCATACACCGCTTGCTGCTGCTGCTTCTTGAGAGCAACCTTAGGAGGTGGCGAAGAAGCAGTAGCCTCCCCTTTTCTGAGGGCTCCTATGGTGTCCCATAATGACGGTGTTGACTCCCGCCGCCGCCACGGGGGAGAAGAAGACCCAGTGGAGGGAAAAGATGTCTGTGAGGGCGGCGACGAAGTAGTGATGTCGCTCACAGACGGAGAAGTTGAGGAGGAGGAAGAAGAGGAGAAGTAGGAGGAGGAGGAGGAGGAGCAGGAGGATGTTGAAGCCTCAGATCCACGCCTCCCCGGGCAGACGTAGACATTGGAAGAGCTCATTTCGAGGTAAGTTTTTGATAGTAGTAAAATCTTGGCGAATAATAATGGTGGAGTGAAATGAGTCTGAAGAAGAAGAAAAAGGAAGAAAGGGGGAAGGGAAAGCCCATCTTTTAACCCCACTGCCGCAGCTGCTTTCTTCGAAAGAAACACCTCGAATATCAAGAATTCGTTGGGAAGAGGCTCCCAGTGGTGCTGTGCGTTGAACCATGGGGTAAGAGTTGGGTACAAGAACAGAAGGCAGTACCAACGTCTATCGAACAAGAACACCGGTATGACACACGAAAAAGCATGAATAATGGTTCACAAGCAAAACCAGCTCAAATTTCCCTTTTGCCTTCCCCAAATACTTACATGCCTCTTCACTGACTCAAGATAACAGCATCCACAGCGTTGATCGAGACTTCGTTGGAAGTTTAGCGTACCGACTATCTTCAGTTGTCCAAGCCAGTTCTACAAGTTCAGTTTGATTTTATGGCGCAAATACCTTTAGGAGAATGCATCATCTTTTGGTACGCTGTTCGAATACCAATCTGTTCGTTGAAGCCCGATGAACCCCGTTGGGGCCCGTTGAAAGAGGATGCCGCGCCACAATCTCAACGGGGTTCCATCTGTGGTTGTGTAGAATGACTCAAATTCTCGCCCATCCATGAGCGCCTTGTGAGGAAACATATTGGCATGGTCTTAGAATACATATCTGTGGACATGCATACAGTTCGGAAATGAGAGGGTAGTCACGATAAGCCCACGAGTGCGTTGATATACTCGACAAAAATCCAGTATTTGAAGAGCCCGCTGTTAAAATCTCTGCTCCAGATCTTGTACAAAGTGTTATTAACAAATAATCGTAAAAGAAGAAGTGAGGCACTGTCGTGTGAACGTTTTAGAGACGCAAGGGAAAACGGTCGTAGAGTCTCCTTTCCATGGTTCTGGGCCACGAAAATTTATGGTTGACAACGCTCAACCAACCCAACATGAAATTTCAACGGTGTTCTACACAACGTCGCAACTATGGTCTCGACTCGGATGAACAAATTTGATCGACGTACTCATGGGGTCAGGACCGAAATCAAGATTCCAACGGCAACGGGTCTAATAGTCCATGGACATGAAGGTAAATTTCCACTTTGTCGAGGCTTTGCTGCTCGACAGATGCCATGCTGGAACGTTTTGGACGATGTATTCCAGACCTATCTTTCCAATCAAGCACATTTCGTGCCGGATCTTGGGGATCCGCCGTTGTTATCTTATTGGCGCATTAGTGGCAACGTTGGTTGAGGGGAAAGTTCCCACATCATACACTTAGAAGAAGTCATGATGATCTCGCACCCCGGAAAGAACCAGACAGTTCCCTAGAAGTAGTACTGTTCTTCACTCTAGGTAGAATTTTATTTTGAGCATTCGACCAAGGTTGTATATCTTGCCTCGTCCGAGTTACTTGCACAAATTCTGGCTTCTCAAGTAGTTAAATCTTTATCGTATTGCTACCCCAACCATCTATGGTACTTGAGAATTTGCACAGCCTTCATCATCTCTTTTTTTGGGGGGTTGTTTAGGGAGCGCTCTTCACTCCTCTACCAAACTAGGTCGTTTTCAAAGAGTTGTTTAGCAGTTTACCTTCTAGTTTTTTTTCCTGCATAGCTGCCGCTCATTGCTAAGACGGCCGTGACTTCAGGCTCAGGACTTGCTATTTCCTTCCTCTTCGCTCTCCCAGTTTCTCAGATTGTTGGTTGCTCCGTTTCGTTGGTCAGTCGAGCAACAGGGTCTCAACGGCATCAATTCCCAGGGCAACTCCTCCGAGCGTTGTCCGGCTCCAAAACGCTCTGTAATCTTCTCGTAACTCTTCCATGCGCCTGTCCAAGTCCAGGTCCCATTCGAGATTGATCCAGTCTCCAAGGTCCGGCCAACCCTCAATAGAGTCGCGCGAGGTCGGTAAATCTTGCCAAGTGCCCAAACGTTCAGGTCCCCATATAGAAAACCCGAAGTAGC
Organism: Nigrograna mackinnonii; assembly: GCA_001007845.1. Taxonomy (NCBI): domain Eukaryota; kingdom Fungi; phylum Ascomycota; class Dothideomycetes; order Pleosporales; family Nigrogranaceae; genus Nigrograna; species Nigrograna mackinnonii. The sequence continues at coordinate 214,927 of JGVQ01000244.1, read as the reverse complement.
GGAGTAGACTCTGAACCAACCGCGCTGAGCGTGGTTCGGAAGTGTTTATGACCAAGCTGGCAAGCGTAGCACCGTGACTCATTCCATTGGCAGCTGGGGGAGCATCTTTCCAAGCTGTCGTTGGCCGCGATGCGCAATCAGCCAAGTCCCTTCCAAGGCCCCGGATGTCGGATCTGAACCGAGTGTTGTAACGAATTAAGAAAGACCATGGAGGAGCAGCCTCAGTGATCAGAACGGAGCCTGACCCGATGGTTTGCATGACTCTACTATCGATTCCATAAACCAGCGCCACGAGGAAATCCGACACCGTTCGAAGCTCTTCAATTTCCCAGGCACAGAGATATGAGTAAATTGAACTAGAGCCTATGAGGTATTCTTTGGGAGCCGAGAGTTTACTGAGTTCAGAGTAAAGTGTCAGCCGGAGGAAAGCCCTCTGAAACCGGTAAATCTCCTCGTCAGAAAGAATGTCGGACGAAGGTAGTAAGCTATGGAGTTTAGGAGCCTTGAATAACTCCGCTGCATTGTTAAGTATGTGGTAACTAAATAGATCGCAACATAACCCCATTTCTTGCGATAACGTTTGCAACATCTCTAGTGTGTCGATTGCAGGGTATTCAACGATTTTACAATTCCCGGAAACGGGCTCCAGCCAAGTATTGTAGAATGTATGGGCTTCCTTATTTGCTGGTGCAGATATCAGACCTTGACGTGTGGCAGTCATAGTTTGTATCAAGAATCGATGTTGGCGCGGCCATGTTCGAAAAAGGGAGAGAAGAACCGATTGTGAATTTTCAAGGAACAAGACTTTGGCGCGATTAGATGCTCGTATCATCGATAACGTGATGGAAGTGTCGCATCCTAGGATTTGAAGCTGGAGATCAATTGGAAGGTCGAAGAAACGGAAAGATGTGGGCTTGTACATCATAGCAAGCAATCTATGCTTTGATTCAACACCATGTATAAGTCATCAGAGATTGCGCATAACGAGGATAGCCCCTACAAACATATAGTATCGGTATTGGATGTAGTTGATCGTAAAATGCAGACACAGTGGGGCTCGGCTTAACGGTCGTTTTGTGGAACCCCGCGTACAAGTTAATGGAGCCTTGGATGTCGGGCATAACTGTAGAGGTATATCATTCAATGTGCGGTATGCCTTACCGCCATACTCCTCGTAGCATTATTATTTTAAAGTCAACTGAGCAACTTCATCATAGATTCCGACTCAGTGGAGCCATATGCAAAGAAATAGAGCCTAGTTATGGTATACTATATTACATGTATCATACATTGCACCTACAAAACGTCGAATAATACCTTTAGACTTGTAATATATCTATGCAATTGATGTAGCTCACATTTAGGACCCATCCTATTATTTCGCTACCTAGTAGGGGAGAGAAGTTGAGAGAGAGTACAGCTGATGTGCACGAAGTCATTGTCCTAGCAACAACGTTCCGTATGATGAGTGTTCCCCTAACGGCATCATGGGATGCATCTAAACTTGCCAATGACTCGGCACAAATTCATCTATGATATAGCAATCGTTGACTTTTTGTTCGTTACTGCGTGCTCGTATGCTGGATCCATGATACTTAGACATACATCGCATGTATGCTGCAGCAATAATTTTCTTTGGGCGGCTGGACTTATGATTTATAGCACTGACCTCAATCTTGCTTTTGAAGAGACTAGAAAACAGTTAGGTTTATTAATCAAATACATTGATTTCATGATGCTACTTACCATTGCAAATGGGCTTCGTTTTCGGATGCTCTCGCCAAAGAATATCAAGACCCATGGCACTATCCCTAAGCCAGTAGCGATGGCTCCAAGTAAGCCCCCTGCTCGTGCTTCTCCTAGGGTCTGGAAAAGTACCGTTGAGACAAGGGGGAGTGTACCGCCAAATACATTACGACAGAATGAATGTGCAGCTAGCGCTGATGAAGCGTATAGGCCATACGCATCAGCAATATAATTGAACGTTGATAAGTAAATAGAGTAGATTCCAAACGTTGCAAGTCCTATAGAAAGAGCTGGGAGAAAGACATGTGCGTGGAGCTTGGCCAGGAATCCAAAGAGAAAGAGCCCGAGTGGAAGAAGTAATGTCGAGATACATGTGAAGTACAAGCGACACTCGGGGACATCAACCGGGAAGTGGCGACGCATGAAAAGCCAGAATTTGGATTTGGCACCAGGTGTCGAATTGCATACATGTGGTTGCCATTCTGCCGTTTTCAATACCCTCTCTTGCAAGATGCAGGCTCCAGTGCCGACGGTACCGCCTACGATGAGGGCCGAAAATACTGGACTTGATTCGTACGTGGACATTTGGTATATTCTCTCGTAAACGATGGGGATTGCTTCGAAGGAGAGAAAGAGGACTGCCCATGCGAAGGACATCCACAAAGCAAAGAAAAAGACGATAGGTTCGGTGAAAAGAAGCCGAAAAGGACGGCGGATTGAGACTGATATCATATGCCCAACGGATCCACGATCCTCGTCTTCCTTTACCAACCAGCGCACACGTTTGGGTTGCTGTTGATAAAGCCCCAGCGAAGGGGATGCTGCTGGAACAGTGTTACTGAATTCCACTTCGGCGGCTTTGGTCCCCTGCCGAACATCTTCACTTGCAGGATCAATCGTGTTTGACTGTGGAAACAGAAGTCCATATGACCCTATCGCTTCCAGTTGCTCGTACCATTTATTCAATGCTCTGGCCTTCCGGGATAAGAGCACTGGGCCACGACTCTCTTGCATCAGAACTATTAGAAGAATGGCTGCAACTCCAGTCAGAATAGCCATCTGCCAGAATACCCACTCCCATCCCGAGCCATCTGCTTGGTCGCCGCGGTGATGCACAACTATAGCGGCAACCAGAGGACCAGCCCCAGTGCCGACGATGCCTGCGCCGCTGAAAACCGCCATTGGAGCGTTCCGGTTTTCTTTTGGCCAGCAGTCGGTGATGAAACCACCCACCATGGTGCTGAACACACTGGCACCCACACCAGTAAAGAAGCGCGCAACAAGCATTCCGGCAAGGGAGGAAACAGCACCACATGCCACTTGAGAGCTCGTATAGACAACTGCACTGAAAGTGAACACGGGGTAACGCCCAATGATCTCAGAGAACGGAGCCAGAAACATGGGCGAGATAGCGAAGCCAATGGAGAAGCAAGTAAGACCGCAGAGGACGGGTACGTGTGGAGCACCGAACGCAGTTTGCATCAAAGCAATCGGAGGTGCGTATCCACCCGCAGTATAAGATGTTAAGAAGGTCGCGAAGCATGCCAAGGTAAGTAGCAGCCATCTCCGAGTAGAAGACCATAGGACAGGTGAGGTATATGTATCCAGGTTGGGACATTGAGGGCACAGGGCGTTATCTGTGATTGGAGTTACAGCTGGCTGAGGCAGCTGTGTCTCGAATGTGAGATACATGTACTCTATAGGAGTATTCGCGCCCACAGGTTGCATCTGGTCTTGAATTGTGGCTCTCTGGTGGGTGGGACTGTTGAGTTCCCTTAGTTCCATATTGGAATTGTCGAGTCGGGGATTAGGCGATGATTAAGATTCCAAGGCAATTGATTCTGTTTCAAAGCGGTTGGTTTGGTATTGAGATGATGAATGATGCTCGAGCTAGAATGTTGAAATGTGCCTTCAAATGACTAAATCAAAACGATTGAAGTGTGGCATTTGACTCTAGTCATACACGGACCAGACCTATTGGAGCTGAACAGAATATTTCATAGCGCATCTGAAGACTAAACCGATCGGGGAAGATTAAGTGACTGAAGTTTGAGGTTCTCGTGAAAAGATCAAATATGATTAGAGATCAAAGGGACGTAGATCTTTTTAAAAGCTCGGGACTACTTTGATCGGCACACGTTTGTCTTAGTAAATGCTTCCAACTATTGCGCCATGCCGATAGGAAAACTATATGTGTAAAGGAACGGTTTGGCGTTTGCGAAACAGATTATGCTGTCTTTTGATTCGTGTACACGGCAGTCGGTATCTTTTAGTGCCACACTACCTTTTTCCGCGTCCACCCCCACCTTTCCATGAGCGGAGTCTTCCCTCGACGACAATGGTATAAATGCCTGGTATAAGATGCGTTAATAGCCGCCTCTGCTTGGAATGCATGGCACAACCTGCAAGTCTGCTCCATGGAACTCGGGCATTGATCAAGATAGCCAGAAAAGTTGCTGCAGGATTTTACAGGCTTCATGCCGAAGCGGAAATAATTCATGAACAAATCCGAATAGTTTTCCTTCGGGAAAGAACCTAGCCATTACATGCAGCTCGCTACTTGGAAGATAATTTACCAAGCCTCCATTAAAATCCCATAATACTCTGTAAAGCTATTATTCCTTAATATGAAGAATCAGAATATCTATTCGCGCAAGTTTATTTTGTAATTGCGGGTCTGATGACAACAATGAAGAAATTCAACATGTTGCCCCAGTACCTGGAAAGAGAAAGCCCGGGTATTAGAAAGCGTTTTGAAATTGGGGCCGTGTCAGGCTTTATTCGGACCAACCATATGACGCCCGTCGTAGCGCTGCCAGCTCTGATCGTCTCATTATCTATACGAAGCTCTCTTGTCTAGAAGTAGAGCGATGACTGTGAAGAGCAGAGTGTGGAGGTATATTTTGGCACCCAGAGCTCGACAGAGGCTTCGATCAGGAAGTGGAAGGCAAAATATGAATCCTCTTACTTGTACCTCAGGCCCAGGTTATATAAGCAGGGAATATTGAACTATTTGAATAATACAAGCAATTGAAGAGGATTAGCAAGTACATACAAAGGTTATACGTCGTAGTTCTTTTCATGTGATCTACCGCTGGAAAGCAAGAAGCCATTATCGCCGTTTGGTCTTGGATGGTATCAATACCAGTGGCCGCTTGCATGGTCCAAAACCTTTGACAGATGGATATCTTCGGTCAAGCCATACATTCCATACCATGGCCGCGCTTGTACTTGACGCCCAGTACAGCAATAAGCTTGCTGGTACATCTTGGCAAAGGGGGCCGATTAACACCGCGACGAAAGAAAGTATCCATCTCATTCTCCGACTGAACTTCGATCGGTTCTCTTGGCCCCCTGCGGTGATGCTACTGATCCAAACATTACTGAGCATGAGTCCTGCGACGACCCATGGAAGGTTTCCTGTCGGGTCGGCGACAAGAAGATCCGGAAACCAGAGCATGCCCTCATTTGCGAGTGAAGTTTCGAACCATGGATTTGCATCAAGGCTTGACGCATATTTCCCTCCAGACACGTTCACTGCTGATGTGTGCTCTATGTTCATTATGCCCGAATCTGGACTATCTCGAGATACACCCACTTCAGAGCTCTGTTCGGTTTTCTGTAAACCAGCTTCTCGCTTCTGACCCAGTCCGATTGCGTGGAGAATAGAATCGTATGCTCCCCCGATTGCATTCAGGGCCATTGCAAGTAATCCATGTCTTATACCAGTCATACGTCTGATGACCTCGGCCATTGTTATGAACAGTGGTATTTGTGCGATGCCCCAGCCCCATTGACCCATCTGGGTGCAATTCCAACGCTTGTCAAGCGCCTTTGTTTGTGCTCTTATTGCTCTCCTTAAATTAAACGATGCTCGCGCTGGACTTTGCTTTTTGCCCTCCTTCATCACCTGGTCTCGAACTTGTATAGCCAATGCCTGCCGAAGCGGATTGATAGCGATGTGTCGTGAGGTGTGCGCCCGCGCCCACGAACCCAATGAAGTGACGAGAAGGCCACGAACTATGAATGCGGAGAGAGGTACAGCGGCGTACCAAGGCATACCTATGTGTAGGCATTGTAGCATTTCGTGTGGGAGGGAAAGGTAAACGCTGAGCGCATCTTTTCGCGAAGCGGTAGCATGGAATTGGCGAACATTGGGATGGAAGATGGAGGCAGCGGTGTTTTTCGGGTTTCGAGGGAGTAATTGGCGGGTGGACTGCGGTAGCAGCCTTGGGCAGAACATTTGTTGAAGGATGCTGAGAGTTTACGTAGCTTCCATCCCATGTCAAGGATTGAAGGTGAAGATGTCGGAAGCTTTGGCCACCGTTTAGCTGTTACCCTTGTAAATGTCCCACCTGTCACTACAACTGCAACTACCACGCAACCACTCAGTCACTCACTTCTGCTCATGCCTCTTCACTCTGATCGGCCCGGGTTCCTGTGAAACTCGAATCCTACCCTCGCTATGAGTGTCTTCCTGATTCTTCTCTCGCTACTCACACCAATCCTGCTCGCATTTGTCTTCCTACCTCGTACCCTCCGTTTCCTTGGGGAACTAGTTGGGCGTTATCTGCGGCGATCCTCGCGCACTCGACGGGAATTACTTCTCTCAAGAGTCGCTACCGAGCAGCGGACATATGAAGCAGAGAATCAAGGCGATAAGAAAGGGGAGGATGATTGGGAAGAGGTCGAGGGATCCATGGTGGGGACAGCGGTGAATGGAGGCAAGGCAGACAAGGAATGGAGTGGTATCGTCGGGTTCTTCCACCCATTCTGGTAGGGCATAGCGCCTCAGATTGTATAGAATGAATAGCTGACCATTGGGGGCACAGCAATGCTGGGGGAGGAGGTGAACGTGTCCTATGGGCTGCGATCCGTGCGACCCAGAAACGCTGGCCGGAAGCTGTCTGCGTAGTATATACAGGAGATCACGATGTCGACAAGGCCGCAATTCTCAAGCGTGTAAAGGAGCGTTTCAACATACAGCTTCACCCGCCGACTGTCCACTTCCTGTATCTTACTAGCAGACAATACGTGCTCAGTTCCACATGGCCCCGCTTCACTCTGCTTGGACAATCTCTCGGCTCTATGTACCTTGCGTACGATGCTTTCACTTTACTAGTTCCGGATATCTTCATCGATACCATGGGATACGCCTTTTCGCTTGCGCTCTCGTCATTACTCTTCCCAACTGTTCCCACAGGCGCATATGTGCATTACCCTACCATATCAACGGATATGCTGGATTCTTTATCACCAGATGGCCAAGGGGTAAATGCTGGCGCAGGAACTGGCTACCGCGGCCTCGCAAAACGGCAGTACTGGAATCTTTTTGCCATACTCTATAGCAGGATCGGGAGCACGATCGACGTAGTTATGACCAATTCCTCTTGGACCCAATCACACATAAGGTCTCTTTGGGCTCCCTACCGTAACCGCCGTAACAACACCACATCTCACGATATCGATATAGTATTCCCGCCTGTTGCTGTCGAGGAATTGGAACAGAATATTACTGTAAATGAGACAAGCGAAAAAGACCGCGGCCCCTATCTCCTCTACATTGCGCAATTCCGCCCCGAGAAGAACCACCAATTAATCCTCCAAGCCTTCGCTGACTTCCTCTCCTCCAACCCATCACTTCCAGCCTACCCGTCCAAAGCCCCGAAGCTTGTCCTAATAGGTTCAGTTCGGGACTCGGATGACGCAACGCGTGTCTACAATCTCCGACTACTCGCAAATGAACTCAATATTAAGGACAATGTCGAGTTCGCGTGCGATGCTTCTTGGCCACAGATGCTCGACTGGATGCGAAGATCTAGCGTGGGTGTCAACGGCATGTGGAACGAGCATTTCGGCATCGGCGTTGTCGAGTACCAAGCCGCAGGACTGATCAGCGTGGTCAACAATTCTGGAGGTCCTAAACTAGATATTGTTGTCGACATTGACGGCAAACCTACCGGTATGTTATCCATTCGACCAACTCTACTTTAGATACCAAAACGATTTCAACATCACTAACAGCGACCACAGGATACCACGCGTCAACTGCAGAAGAATACGCAAAAGGCTTCCAGAAAGCGCTCTCGTTGTCCCAGAAAGAGACATTAGCCATGCGCCGTCGAGCCCGCACTTCAGCACAGCGGTTCACAGACCGGGGCTTCTCGGAGAAGTGGCTCGCCAATATGGAGAGACTCGTTGGATTGCAGGTGTCCAGGAACTCTGGGCGTTGAAAAATCACGTTGCAAGCCGCGAGCTGCACCCATTGATCTTGAAACGACACCTGCAATGGACCAGCCTGAAGTAGGAGAGCACAATGACGCCAATTATTTCTTTCCTCTCAATTTCTCACATCTTCTCAAATATCAAGGCGGGGGGCGTCGAAAAGGGAGAATACATTGTAGTTTGGTATTCAAACGATAAATGGGGCGTTTTCTTTCCTCCGTCAAACTTATTCCAGCATCACTTGTTTATTTTGGCTTTGCATTGCGTGGCGTCTCTTTACGAGCGAGGAGCTTCATGAAGTTAGAACGGGGTTCGACGGACGGATTTAGGAGTAAAAGAATAAGATATTTTATCAACATGCAGATAGGGATTTAAGAGTAAAAGAATAAGATATTTTATCAACATGCAGATAGGCAGGTAAGGTGCATCATAAAACATGTCTGATACCAATCCAAAAGTTCTTTAATCGTGTTATCCTGTACGACTGTGCCTCCCTTCCACCCACCAACCATTCATACATTTGTTCCAGAACTCATGTGTAATAAACGCTCACTCGATTTCAAGAAGAGTCTCACTCAACAAAAAACAACCCAGGTCACGAAACCAGGAACAAAAACAAGAACTCGAATCCGAATCCGGATCCGAATTCGATCATGGCATGCATAATACGGGACATCAGATCGGTTACTTGTAGAATGTAAAGAGTGGCAAGAGTGGGTATAAACTTGATCTGAATTGGACGAATCTAGAAAGGAAAAAAAAAAGATCCTTCCATCCAGGATGCCCAGATTTTTGTACAAGTTTGATGAAGTTTATTTCCGATTATGCTTGCAGTTTGTCTGCCGTCCTCAATATGCACATCGATGGCGACTGCTGCTCCTCCCCCTTCCCCATAGTTGTACTCATGCTCTTCTCCTCCAACGCCCGTCCCTAATCGCCCCCACTTTCTTCCCATGATAGTACTATGTTACAGCACCAACACATCTACAAGGCAGCGGCCATGACACCAAGACCAGCGATCAGAGCTGCAGCACCGACTTCCAACTTTCCGGCAGCGCCAGTAGATTCAGCAGGGCCGCCGGATGCAGTAGCAGAAGCACCTTCGGCGCCATTGTTGCCGCCAGTTGGGTTTGCTCCGCCAGTAGGGTTGGCAGTTGCGCCACCAGATACAGTCGCGTTGCCAGTGCCGGTGGGCTTGAGGGAGCCGGTTGCAGATGTTGGAACCTTGGTTGCTGTAGAGGATCGGTTAGCTGTAGGCCTTCTCGAATACTTTCCCAGTAAAGATCCCCGCATATCTACCCGATGAAGGTGGGAAGCAGCGCACAAATACGTGAAAATGGAGAGGAGATATACGTACAGACTTCGACGCCAGCCTTGTTGCAGATATCGGCGAAAGCGCTCAGAGCATCCTCGGTGTTGTCACCGCAGAACTTGGAGATCTTGGAAGTGACGTCCTTGCTCTTGCAGACAGCCTTGATATCGGAGGGAGACTCGTACTCGCTGTAGACATGAACACGTCAGTAAACCGCTATCTTTATGTAGAGATAGTTCCTTGTGAAGGGGGATCTCGAAGTAAGGTAGGGGGCTTTGGAGGTCTAGGACTGGGAATGCGCGCGATAATATCGAACATCTCGAATCGCAGACTGTGTTCGCATATTTCCGGCGCATTCGATCCCAATAGCCCGCGATGTACCTCGCCCAGCCTAACCCCAATTCCCAGCTTCTAGTCCCGCTCCTTCGATGATTGGAGAACGTTTACGTACTTGACAGCTCCCAAAAGACAGGCTGGCGGCTGAGCAGCAGCGACGAACTGCGCAACAGCGGCGAAGGCAACGATGAAGATGGTCTTGGAGAACATGGTGTCGATTGATGTATCGTTGGAGTGTTCGGTCGGTGTGTGAGTGTGTTTAAACGCGGGTTGTTTCGATCGATCGAGAGTGAAGAAACGTCTGTCGAGTCGGTCGGTAAGCCGGTAAGAGGAGAGAGAGCGTGATTTGATTAAAGGTGGCAAGTTAAAGAGTGACTTGAAGAAAGATGGAAAGAAAGGTCGATCTTGTAAAAGAGTGTTGGGGGTGAAGGGGTTGGGTGGAGAGAGAGGGTGAGTGAGTGAAAGCAGGTGTTTCCAACGGTCGTCTGCACCCCGGGTAAGGGGCCGCTGCCCGTCTGTGCCTGGAAAAACGCCAAGCCAAGACCGCCCACCTATTTTCGTTTCGCTGGACACGCGCTACCGGACAGACTAGCCAGGAACCGCCTTGAAACACACGTGATTGCGCATTGCGCGCTCCTTCCCCCCTGGCACGTAAAACCCCCTGTACCCATATTCCGGGTCTCCACTATTCTGCTAGCTGGCATCATGGATTATCGGAACAATGGTCAATACTCGGAACGCGCTCGACACGTGTCAATGGCATGATGTCGTTTTTCAATGTTGTGGTATTCGATTGACAAAGAATCGATTTCTCCAAAAGGAGCAAAGTCTCTCCGAGGAGCTCCTATCTGCCACCCTAATAACTTTTTCAGATATCTCTCGATCCAAGAAAAGAAGATCTCGAGCGTCCGACCCTCTATCGACAGTCCAATAATATGGTACAGGAGGCGCCCCCTGCCCACCCGCAGGAAAAGCGCCTTTTTCATGCAAACAAATTCGAAAAAAAAGAGAGTATTCCAATCCAGGAGAAGCACGTCCTTCTCTGCCTCAATCCAGTGATTATGGCAAATATGTGATTTCAAAGAGAGCCAGAAAGTGTCCACACCAGTCCTCGGTGAGCCCCACAACCAGAACCGTAGATGCAGATGTTTGTCCGAAAACCAGTCGAACCTACCAAACCGAAGGGACTCCAGGGCTCCTTCGCTAATAATATACAATGCAGAATGAACAAGACGGGCGAAGAGAGAGAGGCGTGAATACAGATGCTGATGGTCATAACGACTGTGACGTTGGATGTGATGTGTAGAGACAAAGAGAGAAGTGTCATGATGGTGGTGTTTTGGGGTGGTTGCCGTTTGGCCCAAGCATGGAGGGAATAGGCTTGCGACGCGCTTTCGCCATTGGGATTCGGGGGACTCCCTGAATCACACGTGGCTCTTTCATAAGAGTTGGATCCAATTTTGATGGTACTAAATAGGAGGTTAGCCAACAATAGTAGAGATATCTCAAGTGGTGTACTCACTTCGACTAACAACGGATCGATAATCACCAGGGAAGCGTGAGCTTGGTGGATTTGCAGCCGCTGTGCGCCAGAGATGATCGCTCGTGTCAGACAAGAAATCAGCTTTGGCCTTGTGGAAGAATGATGTCCTTCCTCGGTTTCGCTTCGCTATAATGACTTCGTCGAATAGCTTGATGGCGGAGTTGCTCGAAGGTGTACTCTCGCGCTCGTGAATGAATTCATTGAAGGCCTGCGTCTGCTGCAACATTGCGACATATTGAACGTTCTCATGGGGCATGCTCTTTAGGAATTCGTCCATCTTAAATTGATAGATCAGGCCTGATTTCTTTTGATCTCCCGAGGCCGGGACTAGATAACGGCGGTACGTGTACAGCAGACTGGCAAAACATCGCACGAACGAAGCGCGGACCTGGTCCGGTCGGAATGCGGTAGGGCACACAAGACATATGCTGCCGACGCATCTGCCGTGCGCGTAGGTACTGCAGCCTGTGCACCGTTAGATTTTTTGCCTTCTCGCTAGTGTCAGGATGCTTACCGGTGCAACGATATATGCCTTCCTCCGACTTCTCGTCGCACACTGAACACGACGCCTTCTCATCGTAGCGCCACCATTGGAGGCAATGGCCTTCCTGCCAGCGGATGGTCTCGCTGTCTCGGACTGGCTGCACTGCCATTCCAGGCATGATAGTAGATGCTGCTAAAGTAGATTGAGCATATACAGACGGAGCATACGACGATGGCGCTCGAAGCTCATGGCTTAGAGAAGATGTAGAGGCGCTTGGCGCATGGCCAAGGAAAGGTTGGCTGGGTCGTCTCATTGTAGGCACGCGGTCGAAACCGAACTTGACCAGACCATTAGTGGGGTGCTGAGAGGCATTGCCTTCACACGCTGCACTTACCGAGGAGCTTCGGCGCGATGAAGTCTCGAAGTGACCCGACCGTTTCTCCCTTAGATTGGCTTGTAGAGCATAACCGGAATCGCTTCGAGATATTGGGGTACTCGGTAACGGAGGGAAGACCTGAGATATGGGGGATATTTTAGGTGAAGGAGGGGAATTAGAGCTTGCCATCATGGTGCCTGCAGTCGACGGGCGATCGTTGCCGCGGCTTTGGGCACTTGATTGCAAGAAAGCATTATAGATTAAAGGTCGTGCAGTTGTAGGGCCAGCCACCGATCCAAAGGAGGTTGAATTCATTCCAACGTAGGTGGAAATGGAGGAAGGATGAGCACGATGGGTGAAGACACCGGGGTTCTCCGAGGAAAATGTATCATATGGGAACGACTCAACCGCATATCTAGGAGGGCCGACAGGAACACCATACCGGGTATGGTGAGGCGCAGAGTGTTGTAGGAGAGATGTGAGCTTGCGGCGTTGCTGGCGTGGGAGCGGCATTGGAGCAGGTCCGTTTGTCCCGATAGTATCGTTGTCCAAATCAACGAGTACATATTCGTCCTCGGGATAATCGGAGGGTTCGTATCGACGCTCGATGCCAACGATATACGGGCAGGGAGCCTCAATTGTTTGCACCAGACGAGCTGGCAACACTGGAATGAATACACCCGCCCATTTGAAAGGATATATCAGATTCACTATTGCCATGCTTGCTAGATGCAGCATTGACGCATGAGAGGATAACAAGATAATTCTTGATTCCTGTAGAACATACTCGAAAAGTGTAACAATGTTGGGGATCGAGAGGCACCGGAAAAGGGCGTAGATATCAATATTGCGGGAACCTGGCAATTCATTGACTGCTTCTTTGCGGGCATACAATCGAAGTTCTCGGACTGCGATTTCGACCTGAGTGATTGACGTGATGGGGCTGAGAGCTTCGGCGCACAAGTTGACAACGTATCTCTCCAGAGGCTGCCACATTCCAATCCGTGGGGAGCTCGGAGGGACTCGCAAGACGACACCGTTAGTCATAGGAACAACGACGGCTTTGAGCCATTCCTTCCAGAAAGGTGTCAGACTCGCATCTCGACCCATAACACCATAAGCTCGGGGAATCCAAAGGCCAGTCTCCCCATCGGTGAGACCTTCGATTTTAGAGGCGGCTCCGTGCCGGACGGGTCGCAGAAGATCCGTCATAAGACCGATCTTCTCCTCCACGGCGCTGATTTCCTCTTCCAGGTTCTCTCGCTCTTCCGATTCAGAAGCGATCGTCGGGAGCTTCGCCAACAATCTTGACAGCTTAGCCCTCTCCAATGCGAGACGCTCCCCTAGGCTGCTTGCCAGCTCGCGTTCTTCAGGATTCATGTGCAGTTTGCGCCACTCTTCGCACTGCCGTTCAAGACCTTCAGCAGCCGTGACATTCAGCGGCAGCCACACAATCATGCAGATTCCGTAAAGCTTTGAGCTGTCGCCGTTGGTCATTGCAAAACCATGCCACGAGGTCTTTGGCCGCTCGTCGGACGAAACGACGTTAACATCATTTGGAAAAGCAAACATAGGGACATAATCCGGAAAGGGGTTCCGTCGCTTCAGCTCCTCGACCATATTCTTGGGCGGGTACCGATCCAGGAGTACGGGCTCATAGCGGCGCAAAAGAGGGTGCATGTTTGGCTCCAGCTTGAAGGGCTGAGGCGCCGGGATTACCGAATTGTAGCCGGAAAGCCTCTTTGATGTTCGTACAGACGCTGGACCCTGGTTAGATCTCGCGATCGATGATAAAAAGAAACGTGCATCGGAAAACGCTGGGATACGCGAGATGATTTTCTTTTTTCCCAATTTAACGATTTTGCGGGTATCGCGCACACACTCACCTTGACGTGCCATTGAAGACTGCCTCTTCAAGCTGCTCTGCATGGTAGACAAGCGTCGTCTAATGCTACCCACACCTGATCTAAGGTTTCCCACTCCATCTTCGGCTGTCGCATGTTGGATTCGCTGGGGTTTTGGTCTGGAGGGTCTGCTTGGCCTATTTTGCTGTGCTACGCCAGCTGTGAATTGTATCTCCTCCAAGAAGCTGTCTCTTTCCGACGCGAATTTTCGCAGGGCGTTGTCGAAATCAACATCGCTGAGCCCAGAGCCGCCAACCTGGACACCCTTGATTGTCGTGCTGCTCCTGTTGCTTGCTGACTGCTTGGACTCGGGACCAATGATTGTGCCGACCGAATTGCGGTGATCAAAGCTTAGTCGTGCAGACTTTCGCGTGCTGCCCTCGCCGTTGGTCGATAGGCCGCCCTGTGATTTGGGGCGCAAGGTATCTGTCTCAAGGGCCCTGTCCTCCTCAATGGTCTCGTCAACATCGAGGGGTGGCGGCGAAGAGAGCGGGGAAGTCAGTACGGGAGGCGGGGCGCGTTCATCGTAGACCTGCGAGGACTCGATGCCAGATATGAAGAAGTAGTCGGCGAGGGGAGCGGACGAGTTGTCTGTATTCGGGCCGGGAACCATGGTTTACGGCTGGGACATGAGATATCCAGGATAAAAAAAAAAGAATCTATGGTCAAGGAGCGTCGGGCGGGTGGTAATTTGTCTTGAGGAAGCTAGAGCGTCGAGGCGGACAGCTCTATCGAGGCATTGGGGGAATTGACGGCCCTCTCCAAACGGTGGGATTGAGGTATCAGAGAGCGAGAACGAGGCGCGTTACGTTGGTGTCAAAGGGACCTGGACCCTTGGAGAAGAGGAGGAGGATCGGCCAGTTACGGCAGGAGCGCGAGCGGGCGGTGGGTGGGCAGGCAATCGGCGATGGCAGGACGAGCAATTGGAGCGGGGGAAAGGGAGAGTCAGAGGAGGGAGAGGAAAACAAAAAGAGAAGGTCGAGATAAAGGGCGAGAAGACGGTGAGAGGGAATGAACTATGAGAGGGAGAGAGGGGGGGGAAGGAAGCAGCAACAGCAACAGCAGTAGCAGTAGTAGCACCCAGTTAGCAGCAGAAAGCAGAGACGGAAACGGGATGGAGATGGGGAAAGATTCGGCGGATGCGCGGTCACAAGCATTAAACATAAAAACGGGACGAGGGTCAAGTGTGGGAACGGTGGAGGCAGAGGAGCAGCAGCACAGGACAGGCCAGGACAGGGCTTATCTTGCAAATGGCATAGTCTGGCGTCCACCCGCACACACACACAGACACACAGGACACACAGACACACCCTCCACGACACCAGGGCAGACGCTACTACAAGGGCACCGAGCACGCAGGCACAGAGACAACCAGGCACAGGCACGGCGGCACACAGACTGACGGATCGTTGGAGGAGAGCACGCGCGCCACACCTCCATCCGGGTCAGTATCTGCCATCACCAATCATCAGGTGGGCGAGCATGGTTATCTACCCAGACCTAGTGCTGAGCCGTCGGTCGAGCAGTCTGGGGGTGGGAACGCTCAATGGCTCGCTGGGGGGTAGGCAGGAGAGGGAGGGAGGGGTGGATTATGGATGATATGGGGGGGGAGTGTGGGTGTGGGTGTGGGTGTGGGTGTGTGAGGGTGGTGGGTGGGAGGCAAGATTGACTACTACTGGGGAATGGGAGAAATGGGAGAAATGGAGGGAGACAGTTGAAGAGAGGCGCGCATCTGAAAGGCCTAGAAACTACCCAACCCCCAAGCCAGACCCGTACACCCACCCCAGCTCTGAGCTGCCAGCGTGCCGTTAGGCGATGCGGCTGCAAGGCACCACGGCACGCACGCCTGTCTGTCTGTCTGTCTCTCTATGGCTGGCTTGCTGGGGGCTTGTCTGGCTATGCGGTGTACATACAGTAGGTACATATGTGCATAGATGGGACGGTTCACAATAATAATGGGCCGGGCCATGCAAGAATTGGAATCTGTCTGGCGGCATCGGAGGGCTGGTTGGTATTATTCCCGGGATCAGTCTTTGTTGTCGTTGCGGATACGAAGTCGAGAGTGAAAGTGAGAGTGAGAAGTGAGTGGTGAGTGGTGAGTGGTGAGTGGTGAGTGGTGAGTGGTGAGTGGTAGTGGGATGACCAGACCCAGACCAGACCAGAGAGAAACACACCCCGGGGATTTTGTTGGATTTGGATTTGGATATGCTGGGACCATCCACCCAATCCAACGAACGAGTGAGCGAACGCATCGCCCATCCTAGGCATACCATAGCACCACCACCACCAGCACCGCCGCCCAGCGCCAGCCCAGATGAAGAGTAGACAGGAGGGAGAGTGTGAGCGTCGCAGTTGCAACCAGCAGCGTGCCCATGCAATGCTATGCCATCATTGCGGAGAACCCGAGCCGGTCTGTCCAGTAGTGGGCCCTCTTTTGCCCTCTTTTTCTTCCTTCCTTCCTTCCTTCCTCCTTTGCAACCAAAAAAAAATAATAAAAAGACGAACAACAGCAGCACATGAGAGTTGAGTTGACAAGGTCGACGACAGCCCCCTCGCCCCAGCCCACAGGCGCGCCGTCCACCATCCCCTCGCACCTCTCGTCCCCATCCCCTGCCATTTTTCCCCGTCTTGCTGTGTCGCAGGGAACACCCCCGTTCACGCGATGGAGCGTCTTTGTCTGGGAAGAGACCCTTTTTCGGAGGGCGCCTGCCGGATTCGCTGGCGCCCCACAGCAGTCGCCCAAAGCGGACGTCGTGGCTCAGGGGACCTCCAAGCACGGCCATTGGCTTTTTAGCGGGGCTGGGTTGGCATTGGTAGAGAACGCGCAGAGAGACATGGCCATGCAGACAGACAGACAGACAGACAGACGTGCAGACGTGCAGACGCGCAGACGACGACGGGCATTTTGGACATGGGGCATGGACATTTTTCCTTTCGTCTTTTTCTCTCTGGCTCTTAGCCCTAGCCCTGGTGGTGACCCTGGCCCTAGCCATAGCCATAGCCCTGCAACTTTTTTAGCCCTGGACGTGAGGGTGCTCGCTCGCTCACTCGCTGTCTCTCTGCTAAAAATTCACATCCGTTCTCTCGCTCGAGGGGGGCCTCCATCTGCCCTCGCCCACTCACCTCCTGCACCAAACGAAAAAACATCATCGCCAGATGCGGACGGTGGAGCGAGACCGAGAACGAGGCGGCACCCGCAGCCCTGATAAACACCTGCAATTCACCAATGGCGCACACGTCTGGGCCCTGCTCCAGCGGCCCTCGCCTACCATAATGATACATGATGTAGATACACCATAATAGGTACACAGCACTGTTACGCCATGCCATGCCATGCCATGCCTCGTCATTCCCGTCCCTGCCTCTCTCCCCTATCTCCCCCCCCATACTCGGGACTGATAATGGTGTGCAACCAATCTACTACATATACCTACGCGGACCCATAACAGCGAAAGCGCGTAACGTGCCCCTAATTCCAAAGGCCCCCCAGAATTGCCCGCTAGGATATGCATCAATTGATGAAGCCATCTCCGTAATTATCGTTTTCTCTGCGGCTCCTTTTCGTATCGAAGTCCAGAGAGCTGGGGTGTCCTGGAATCTTCGGCGATGGTCTTCCATGATGGCGGTTACTGATATTTGTTGTTTCCCCGGACACGCGTTCTGATATAGTACATGCGTGTTGTATGGTATCTATCTATCGATCTATCTACCATGTACGGAATATCTAGGGCATGGAGAATCCCAAAACGCCGAATGGGAGAGAAAAAACGGTAAACAACCCTCGCCATGTCTCACTTATCATGCATGCATCATCAACCACCATTATTCCCTGCCCGGGATTCCAGTCCGCTTCCCCTCCGCATTCCTCCCCTATGCGGTGCCCGTTGTCTGGCCCGCATCTTGGGGAAACGAGACGAGACGAGACGAGACGAGACACGGGATGGAAGTGCTTTGCGAAACCAGCAGCTTGCGTTTATACACTACTTGC
This sequence comes from Nigrograna mackinnonii, assembly GCA_001007845.1. Taxonomy (NCBI): domain Eukaryota; kingdom Fungi; phylum Ascomycota; class Dothideomycetes; order Pleosporales; family Nigrogranaceae; genus Nigrograna; species Nigrograna mackinnonii. Next base: position 197,013 of record JGVQ01000244.1, on the reverse strand, counting down.
TTACTCACTTGAACGGCTTGCTTGCTTGCTTGAAAGGCTGACTGACTGACTACCTAACTACCCAGCTAGCTTAAAATCATTAAACCCCCCCAACCGGGGTAGAAACAGCGACGACGTCAAAACATCACCTCACCATCATCGTACACACACAGACGGGAAACGGAACATGCCAGAAGTTCACACCCTTTTCGTGATCCAAAACAAAGTTCACACAAGGCCCGACGGCGGCAGCACATGTCATTGTTGATCAATGACCCGTCCCGCAATCTTGCTCCCTGCTCCCGCAAATCTACCGGGCAATCATCACCAGCCTAACCAGCCTCGTCGTTCGTTTGGCGCCCGCAAAAAGACACGACACGGACGCCTCTTCTCCCCCCTCTTTTCCCTCTCCAGCTGTTGTTCCCGCGTTTCATCGGCTCACTTGTGTGAATTGTGATGGGCACTCTGACCCCCTTAGCCTATCTTTTCCCCTTTATCGTGTTTCCTGAGCACATCATCAAGCTATCTGTGTAGAACCCTCGCCCCGTTCGCGCGGGCTAACAACATGTCTCCACCCGAGAGATCTCTGTCCATCTGTCACCGAATTGAGCCCAAAGCAACAATGCAGCGCCGCATTTACCGTTGCACTGGGCGAGCGACCGTCCAGTCCCCTCGAAGCTCCCTTTCTAGGGCTCCCTGCTCTCATAAAACCCAACTCCGAACATGTTTGTTGTCTGATAACTGTTTCTAAATTCGTCTCGCGCGTCGTTCACGCACAAGCCAGCCAGCGGAATGAGAAATGTCCATGCCCCCATGCCGATGCCATTTCCCCATAACATCCTCAGACCACACAAATTACCGACGTGTTCTCATCAGAGACCCCTCCAGAGCCCTCTCATCCTCATTTTCCCAAGAACCATAGTCTCCTCACCCCTGAAGATCAGGATCATCCTTGATCCCTTTCCGGCTGACTGCAGACCACTGCCTGCGAGATTAGACAGAAAGTTAATCTGGTTGATTACGCAATTAATCTTCCGCAAACCTTAGCCTCCAACAACTCAATCACCACGTAAATTCAAACAACTGACCGAACCCCCAGCCTGGCCCGACTCGCCAATCAAGCCGCGTGACGCACTATCGGGTCGGTTTCAGGACCTCTGATCCGGTCGCCTACGCTGCTTTTTGCAACCTCCATCTAGACATGCCAATATAGCAGAGTCCCAAAAGCGCCCGCCGCGACGCAGGTACACATTGTTGAGGCCCTACTCGCTGCGCCGGGAATATTGATACACTCATGCACAGTGGCCAGACCCATGGCACTGACCACACAGTCACTGACTTTTTTCGTCTCTATCATTTTCGGCTCGTGAGCCAGCCAGTACTGAGAGATCCACGATCACCTAGCGCGCTTCGCCATTGAATCGCTAGCTGGCCCAAGATCCTCCTAGTGTCACCCGGAGGTAGTTTCCCCAGGTCGTCTTTGGCTTCGTCGCCTTCGGTTTCTTCTTCTAGTAGGAAAGCTACTTGTATGACATCACGTGGGTTCAGGATGGGCGAATTGAATGGCGCTGCGCCGGGAGTGTGCATGTCCCAATTCAGGGACGTCGATCTAAAAGGTGGTTTCGGGTTGACACTGACGGCCTGTATTCGGTGCTGTCAGCTTCTAAAACGCTCCAGAAGGATGCTAGGCGCCATGCTGCGAGAGTTTAGGGCCCAACGATGATTTGGAGCTTCGGAGTGGCTTCCGCTATCTCTAGTTGCAGAATCGAATCTGGTGCCATGTGCTCATCGCGCGATGGGCCGCAGATCCAATACACTCCGCAATAGCCGACTCCTTGAGTAGGTATTTGAGATTCTACCGTGCAAATGAAGCATATCAAAAACACGAGATGAATTGAAGCGGATCATGAGTCAGGTCACAGGCGAAACGAGAAGGGTGGCTTACCTCAAATGATATTGCGCCTTCTCCCATATTTTCCAGCTGAGCCTCTAGGAGAAACTTAGAGACACCAGACTTTTCGCTCAGCTCCCCGGCCTTGGTCCTGACACTGAGTAGCTGCTGCGCTACGAATTGGTACAGCTTCCTGAACGTCCTCACGCGACCGCTAGCTGCCTTGCCCTCTCCTGCAAGCGCCGTCTCGGTGTACGTAACGGTGACAGCTAATACATGATTCCCCTCCTCTTTTAGCTCAAATCGAAGTATCTTCTGGAGAGACTCCCCCGGTGCGGGCGATTCTTGTGTCTCGTCCTCGCCGTCAGGTCCACGAAGCTCGAGAGGCGATCCATTCGGCGTTGAGGGCGTCTGCATATCTCCTTGTATCCTTATACCGCTAATCGTCCGTGTGGTATCCGAGGGGTCAAGCTCATTGTTGGCGCAGAGCGTACATGCAAAGGTCTCTCCCACATAGGCACTCCCAAAAGCTTCCGGGAGATTTAGTACGGGGCTGATGATAAATTTGTCATTGCCATTGTTCGATGGATAGGCAAGGGAAGCTTTGGACGAAATTCCCAAGTCTTGAGAGTCGGGGAGGGGGTATTGTTGAGCGAAGGACGGTCGTGAGAGCCTGGCGGTACCCTGAATCAGTGACTGCACGATAAAGGAATTGAACATATGACCACTCACCGTAGCACCTTCAAGCTCACCGAGTGTGGTGTCTTGAGGCCATCGCCTAGAGATTGGTTCCGCTGATGTGCCATGGCGACAACAGGCAGCTCGCGCAGTGCAGGTTGACAGTTGACGAGCTGTGGGTGGGGCAGATCTCCAAATCTGAGATGACGAAAACCCCCTAATTTGCTCCCGAAGACGTAGTCCGTGCGGGCAAACCTCGAAAACCCATCCCATCACATCCCACCTCGAACAATTTTCAAGAAGTTCTCGTATCTCAGACGCCTCCCAGATGTGGCTTGCATCAGATAATTCCAAGATCCCGCTTCGACGTTGTGCAGATTTAGAAATTATTACCGATACCCCTAAAGGTTGCATAAACTTTTGTCCCACGTTCGGGTACCTTGCATCTAACCGATATCTCCAGGTCGTGGTGTTTTCGCTACTAAAGATATACCCGCGGGTACAGTAATTGACGTGTGCCCTGTTTTGGTCTTGGGTTTGGAGGAGAATGTAAAACATATCGAACATACATCTCTTTATCATTATACTTAGTGGGTTGACCCTAGCTGGCATTCACCCCCGTAGATGGGCACACACTAATAATAATTCAATAGTAATTGGCCTATCGTAGATAAGGATGGTAACCGCAAAGTAGCTCAAGCTGTCATCTTTGGCCTGGGATCCATGTTCAACCATTCCACAAAAGACCAAAATGTAAGTTGGGAAAGAGACGCAGACCGTCAAATAATCACGTATCGAACGCTCGTTCAGATTCCAACTGGAGCAGAGCTCTGTAAGTATATGCACGCACAAACATTCGATGAGTCTAAAGTGCTACTGACACTCTTTGAGGTATATCGTACGGGAGTCACTTAACTTTCAAAGACGCAGATAGCTCAATACCCCTGCCAGTAGAGGACCCGACAGAGCATCTGAATCGAATTCAATTGGATTAAGTAATGCGAAGAGTATCAATACAACGAGTCGAATATGCAGGACGGAACGTTTGAAACAACCACCCAAAAGTCCACAAAACCAGAGACGCGCCCCCAGACCCTGTTGCCAGCCCAATTTTCCGCCTGCAATGAAGGATCGCTAATAAAGAAGGTTGAATGCGAGCTGTAGGAGGACAGTTACGAGCACGAGCTCATACATCTATTTTGACGAACCTTCGACGCCATCACTTTCGCCACTCTTCTCCGCCGAGCTACTGTCATCAGCGTCATTTCTAAGATCGTACGCGAGCTCAAAGCACTCTTCAAGTAATTGCGTCACACTGCCCTGTCCCTCAGGTATGTCGCTGCCGACCATAAATTTCCCATCCACACGCATATTGTCGATGGAATTAAGCTTCATGCTATAAGGGTAGAGTTCCCTTGGAGAAGAGACACCACCCAGCTTCTTGACCTCCAATAGACATTTCCGCAATGTAGTGAGTTGGTTGTAGATTGGTAGAAGGGCTTCTGATACAGGTTCGGATGAGATGATCAGGTGATATATTGTAGCATAACTCTTCCGTAGCAAATATAGCAATGTCTAGGAATGTGTCAGTATAAGAAATATACAATTCGAGAGGAGCTACGTAACCCTCTGCTCGTAAAGTTCGGATGGCCTGCCCAGTGCGTCAATGAAGTTACCATCGACTCGAGCTTCGTCGACACGATCGAGCTGTCTCTGGAAGTTCCAGAGATCGGTTTCACGCAGGGACCAGGCTTGTGTGAGGGATAGTTTCTCTAGCTTGTTTCGAATTCCGAGTAGCTTATCGTATGTCTCTTTGAATGCAGGAGCAATGCGTCCTTGCCTAGGAACATGTTAGCCACCACGTAGTTCACTAAAGAAAAGACTTTTTGTGAACACTGACTTTGTCTTCATCAGATTGATCCAGAGGAAATTCCGCTGCAGCAGAGTTTCGATAAGCGTCTTCGCTTCCGGCGCGGGCTCGGGGTATTGCATCGTTAGTTGCAACTTCTCGGTCATCTCTGCAAGCTTTTCTTCCTTTGTGCCAGTGCTCTCGAAAGCATAGATTCCGTACCCCTTTAGTTCTTCTTGGAGTTCCTTCAGTTGCTCGAGATATTCGTCTACCTCATCATTGGGAAACTAAAAAGTTAGCAAGTTCAGAGGCATGGAAAGGATGATCACTTACCCGTGATCGGGTATTGCAGGCCGATAGAGACCTAAGGATTGATACAAGCTTATCATATTTGGGTGTGAGGTCAGGAGTCAGATGAGACAGGTTCAATTCGAGCTCTCCGAGGATCTGTTCGCAAACTTCTATCCGAGCTTCTAAAAGGGTCACTAGATGCGGGCTATAAGAGTCTTTTCCCCTCTCGATATAGCGCCGGTTCTCTCGAAGGTGACTGCCAATAGACTCGAGGTCTTTTGGAGAGTAGAACATTGCTTCCTTCAAATGGTCTAGCAAGCGCTTCTAGAAGTTAGCCAATGAACTACCTAGATCTGCTCTCTTGTGCTTGCCTTTGTAGTTGATAGGAACGAGTACCTATTTCTCCGTTAGGGCTGAGTCATGGTCATAATGGCAATAGGAAACATACAATGCTGGAGCCTCATGGTTCTTCCCTATCGTCATGTATGCGAGCGATATCAGCTGAAAGCAGTCGTCCAATACCGTGTCGACTAAATGACCTCACGTGAGCAGGTGCTGTTCATAGGTAAGGAGGGGCTGTTATCAGACAGTGAACCTACCCCGGTTTTGCTCCAACCGCTTCGTTGTACGTATGTCATTAAGAACGATAACTTGTTCGACTACCTGGTCGTACAGGCCTAGGATATCCTGGCTCTTGACATAGGTTGACTTGTCTTGCTTGAGCAGCTCGAGATTCGTGCGCACTGCCAAAAGCTTGTCAAGGATGGGCTGCTCTTTCGGGTCCAGCGGAATCCGCGGGGCAGGCGAGTCGGTCATACTTGGCTGCAGACAGAGTGACAAAATACGGGGTCGTTCAAGCTGCAGGTTTTTGGGGCTCGTTTCAAATCCAGATCGTTGCAGCAAGTCGGAATACGATCTGAATTTGGCGACCGTTTGGGAAAGCCGCAAAGTAAATGGTGGGGAACAATCAGAACCTCGGAGTGACGTCGTTATGTAATCGGCCTTTCTCTCAACAGTATCCCCGACTCTGCGCTAAGCCGCATTCGGCCGGGTTTCTTCGCTAAGATCTCGGCCCTTTTTAGAAACCCACACTCAACATCGTCTGAAAAACATCTCGTGCACACACACCTCGATCGGATATCCCACTCACATAGACGACCAACCTCCAAGTCGCAATGTCTACCGCCGAGCTCGCCTCCTCTTACGCCGCACTCATCCTCGCCGATGACGGTGTCGAGATCACAGTATGCGCAAAATATGCAGCCCGCCAAGTTCATTGGACATATCGCTAATTCCAGACAGTCCGACAAGCTCCAATCTCTCATCAAGGCCGCAAACGTAGAAGGCGTCGAGCCAATATGGACATCTCTCTTCGCCAAGGTTGGCAATCTCGAACATTGACGGTTGAAGTTCTGGTTTCTGATAATTTTGGACAGGCTCTTGAGGGCAAGGACGTCAAGGACCTGCTCCTCAACGTTGGCTCTGGCGGAGGTGCCGCTGCTGCTCCAGGTGCTGGTGGTGCCGCCGCTGGTGGCGAGGCCGCAGCAGAGGAGAAGAAGGAAGAGAAGGAAGAGGGTACGTTTTCCCAGGCAAAGTTTGCGGGGCATACGGAAACTGACAATTGCAACAGAGAAGGAGGAGTCAGACGACGACATGGGTTTCGGTCTTTTCGACTAAGCTTCTCCCTTCGCCATTTCCTTCGTCAATTTTGCCTTTCACGGGGTTTCATAAAACGGATCAGCGGTCGGTTACCATGCATGTTCCCATCTTGGGAGAGAGGACTAGTCACCAGCTGTCCGTGTCGCTGTATGCATATCCTTTTTGGGAGAAACAATAGTGGCGTCAAGAGATATGTGAATGATGGCAGGTTCTCAATGAATGAAAGACTTCGAAAAAGTGCATATTCAGAATTACGGCGTGATGTGCGGCAATGTCTCTTCTCCGGTCAACATTATTCCGCCTTGTGCGCGTAGTGATACTTACGCCACATGATTCAACGCCATATATTGCGATTCTGGAGTGCTGTGATACAAGCTTGGCAATTGAGCTCTCACAGTGGCCAGTAGGTCAGACAATAATCGCGACTAATTGGTTTTAGGTCATTGGGAATTGTCTAGCAGCCTATTTCAAGTCCCACAAATGCCTGTTCCTCTGAAATCAATGCAGACCTTAACATGAAATCCCGGATATCTAATTTTTTTTTTTGGGCCACGAACAGTCGGAGTCAAAACTATAAACACCCTAACCCTCAATTGCTCAGCCAATCCAAAAATTCAGGCGTAAAGTAGCTCACAACAATTGTTGCACCAGCTCTCAAAATACCCTGAGTAGCCTCCTCGGCCATTGTCCTCAAATCAAACACCCCCGCTTTTGCCGCAGCATGAATCATGGCGTACTCGCCCGAAACTTGATATGCAGCAACTGGAAGGTCTTTCCCAATCTCCTTTGCATCGCTGATGATGTCAAGATATTGGCTGGCGGGCTTTACCATAATAATGTCTGCACCCTCACTGATATCTCGAGTGATAGCTCGTCGTGCCAAGCCACGACCGCCTGGAGGGAGTTGGTAGCACCTCCGGTCGCCGAATGAGGGGCACGATCCAGCAGCGTCACGGAAAGGTCCATACAAGCAGCCAGAGAACTTAGCAGAGTAAGACATCAAAACAACCTGGTGAGCGATGCCGGCCTCAATGAGCTTCAGCTTGATGGCCCGGATCCGACCATCGTTCATGTCTGATGGCGCAACGCAATGAGCTCCGGCCTCAGCATATGCCATAGCGACATCGCTGATACGGTCCACCGATAAAGCATTGTTGAGGCTACCGTCTTCTCGCAGGATACCACAGTGTCCGTGTGATGTGTACTCGCAAAGGCAAACGTCGGCAACAATGAAGAGGTCTGGGAATGACCTTCGGAGGAGTCGAATTGCTCGGATCACAGGTCCCTTCGGGTCATCCGCGTTGGTTCCTAGTGCATCTTTCGCCCCTGGTGCGACTGGTACGCCGAACAGTATGACTGACTTGAGGCCCTTGGCCACGAGGGGTTGTAGGTAGGGTACGAGCTTGTTGAGCCCACGGCGATGTTGGTTGGGCAATGAGGGAATGAGTGTCTCTTCGTCGGGTTGGTCAGAAACAAACAGAGGGAATATCAGCATTGACTGTGTAGTTGTTAGTACCATTGAAACCTTCGATTGGTGTTCAGTTTCAGGACTGTGGTGGACAATTTCGAACCTTTGTCAGCTGTCGCTCCGCCTGCCATGCTCTTGCAAGTGGGTGACTGTATCCGCCGTGCAGTTGGCTTGCTATATCCCCAGAGATGCTGACGCTGGTTGCGGCTGTGCTGGCGTACGATCGTGCCTTGGAGACTTGGGAGCGCATGTCATCGTTGCGTTCCGAGTTGCGGTACGCAATATCTGACACGAGTGAGGAAAAGGACATGATGGTAGACTCGCGAAGTAGGTGGACAAAGATCTGAAAGCAAAGCGGAAGATTGAAGGAATTGGGGGTATCACTGTGAGGGGCTGGGTGAGGTCCGAGGTGTGCGGAGGCGGCTTTTGTAGAAAAAGAGTGCTGATTCCAGATGTGGCGGAGATTCAAAACGGATCGGCAGCCGAGGGCGTTCTAGGTTGACTTGGGCTCGCTCGTGCAAAGAACGGCGCTTGAGAGTACGAGAGACACCTATGGAGTAGATTTTATTGCTCAGGGCTGCAGGACGATCCAATTTATTAGGAAACTTTGGCAAGGTGGCTTGTACGAGCGACTTTTTCTACTATGTTTCTGAATGCATCTCAACCGAGTCTTTTCCGGTCGTCCAATCCGAACTCGCGCTTACTCAGATCCGGAAATGACTAGCGGGACAACGTCCTACTCCATCAGCTCTCACCTATTATAAACTACCGTATCATCGTATGTACTCCGTCCGGATACGGGCTCGTTGCATGCTGTGCAAGGCCTGTGAACAGGCATTAGCCTTACCGTGGGGCCGAGCTGCACTGCCACATTGAACCTTACGGGCGATATCGCCATGCTCATTCATTCTTGATCGCACTCCAAGCACATTTGTCGTTATGTCGATGCGCTTATCTACCCTAGAACAAAAAAAAACATCTTATACATGGGTGTTTGGCATGCCTGATAATATATCTAAATCTGAAGAATAACTTCTCTGTATGGTCGTATCTGGCTCACCGAACCTGGATTGGAACTATAGAGCATTAAACCCTTGACCATGGAAGACCATACGAGGCAGCTCTTTAAGATATGAGTAGAGTCTTCGAAGTACTGAAATGCACATTTGCTGCTAGATTAGAGCACATGCCGCCTACCAAGATGAAATATGCCATTCTAGGTCTAGACCGCTCTAAGTATTCACTTTCACAGCGCGTTCACTTGCTCCCTCCTATCACGCTCTTTCACCTCGCGTCATTCCCTCAAAACAAAATTCAGGCAGCACCACAATACAAACGAGCCTCTATTTTCGCGTCTTGTTTTTCTTTTAGCTTTCCCCACCTCTTGTTCCATCATTCTTTCTCCAACATCGACACCAGCGCCTCTCGTCAGTGCATCATATCATCCATTCTACTCCATTTCCACTCTAGGTATTCTTATAAACATTCTTACCAAACGTCAGACTTTCCAGAATGTCTTCTACTTCACGACACAATCTCTCTCTCCCTTCCGTGATCTTCAGATCCCGCAGTAGCGCTGACCTGCAATCCAGCGAGCTGCAACGCCAATACACAACCGCATATCTCTCAAACTACGCCACTGAGACTGCTCTGGACTATATCAACGAAGCTGGAGAGCTCGAATTCGAAGAGCCTGTTGGCAACGCTGGCGCACTTCCCATCGTCCAACCCACCGCAAATTGGACCGGCGTCCCCAACAAGAAGCCGAAGAAGCACCTCGGGCTCTTCCGCTCCCATACCACCCAGGACCAGCCCAATCAGCCTGCGCAAGAGGCGAGGAAGTCTTCTTGGTCCCGCCTCACCAGCAGGATGAAGGCTCCATTCCGGGGTCTGAAATTTGGTAGGAAGGCAGCGGAGAAGGAGGAGGAAGAGCCCAAACTGGTGATTGGGTCACCAACAGACTTCAGGCACATTGCCAGTGCTGACCTGTTGGTGGCCCAGCGCCAGTTTGGCGCGGGTGCTCCAGGGGCTAGGGAGGGGAGGAGGGAGGAGGAGCATGGTGATGGCGGAGGCGGCCAAGAGAGCGAGTGGGAGGATGTGGACGAGTCAATTGGTAAATCACCCCATTAATGTCAACCTCATCGAACAAACACTAATAATCAGCCACAGGCCACGACAATTCCGAGAACTGATGATACGGAACGTTGGAGGAGGCAGGGTGGTGTACTGCGGTGATTGGGATGTATGAATTATGGTATACAATCTAGGTGACGTATCACCAGAGAGGACTCCTTCTCTAATTGATCCTCTTAATTTCTAACTCCTTTCCCAGGATATCTCGTTACGTGACCTCGTTTCCCATGAGTATGCCAAACAGTTATAAGTACAGAAGCGAATGTATACAAGAAAGGTTTTTTAGAAAAAGAAAAAATGTACAAGAAAAAGGAAAAGATATCTCAAACTGCCTGACCAACGGTTTTAATGTCGTCGGTGCTATTACCACGCTCCTCAATGCTGATAGTATGCTCCACGCGGATGTCTCTGGCGAGCGTCGATGCCCTCTTCCCACTTTCTTCAGAGGGAATGTCTGACAGTGGAACCGGGGCATCTTGGTTACGAGATGCCTGCATATCTTCCACATACACTAGTCCACGAGCCTCCATGCTATCTCCACTAGTCAAATGGGTCGGACTGGCAGGGTTCTTGAACCACTTGACAAAGTTTCGACTCGCACGGCTGTTCTCACTACCGACAGAAAACACGGGCGACGGCAATGGAGTACCTGAAGGAGTGGGCTTAAGCTTGTCACTCTTCCTCGTCCCACTTTCGAGGTCGTCTGAGAATGGGACCGAAGACCTTGACCATGCCCGCGAACGCGAGCGAGAGTTAGAAGGTGTGACTTTAGAGACGACTTTGCCTAATGATGATGCGAGTCGGGGGAAGATGATCAAGGCAATGACTTTGACACTGGGTGCACATGCGACGACGATGGCCAGGTGGTTCTCAACTACAGACCAGATCATGGCATTTGCAAAGCGCCCTGTAAGATTGTTAGTTGAGACACAGGGAGATTTCAAGAAAGAATGCAAGCTTACATGGGAAGTCAGGCTTGGTAGCGAACTTGTGAACAGATTCCATGCGTGCGGCACTTGCGGCAAGCACCCTGTTGAATGTTAGGACCAAGAGTGTTACTGTCATGTGAAAGACTTACAGTCCACCTAAGGCGAATAGACAATTAAGTCCAATACGTTGTGGTCGACGAAGTTGAAGGTTCCATGTGAACACAACAGGCATAATGTATAAGACAATGTCGGTAGCAAGCATGATAGATGCATTGCAGTAAAAGAAGATATTCATGTTGACACAGAACCCTGGGACGTCGGCGTCCCATGCTTTCGAAACGGGTCTGCACTGGAAGACATTGACCAGGATGCTGCTAAGGCCGAAGCCAAAAGCAACGAAGTGCATGAAGTAGATGCTGTATATATACTTCTTTTCCCGTACAATCTCGGTGTAGAAGAGTAGAAGTGCGTGCTTGACTGCCCAGTTGCAAAGGAAGTAGAACACGTTTGAGGCGAGGATGACCTAGGACGTTATGTCAGTGAAGAGTCTTGGATCCTTGAGTTATCCATACCTTGCCAAGGTCTATCATGTCCGAGTCATTGACCTGTTCCTTGTGCAGACCGAGACCGAGTGTCGTTCCTAGATTTGTTAGATGTACACGTGGCGCTAGAGTCGAGAGTACTTACCAACCATCTGGAATATGGAGAATATCGTCGCAGACGTCTACATAAAGTGAGCTGGAGTTCAAAAGTGGAGAGTGATGTTGAGCGTACGGCTGCTAGCGTAATCAACACTGGAAGATGTCAGAGTTCAGCTCTAAAATTGAGGGGTGAGTGACTCACTGTCATGATAACTGAAAATGCCAACTACGAATATCCTTCGCCCAACTCTCGCGCAAAGAGCCGTGAATGTGAGGGCAATGAGGAGGGCATTGAGCCAGATGATGATAGGCTGTTGGCCGTCCATGATGACTTTTGTGATCCCGCTCCCCACGTAAATCAAGTAAATGGTACGCGTGAAGTACCTGTTATGGCACAGGGACACAGAATAATGTTGGTTTCCAACACTGGGAACAAGGTTTTTTGGTACTGAACCAAAGTTGAGAATTGCCTGAAGGGTTGTTGAAGGAGAGGACCCGACATGATGGATGACGGTGAATTTAATAGCAGTGGAGAACAAGTGATGAGGCGTGTATAGTGAAGAGTAAGCCATGCAACCCAGGCCATGAATATCTTTCAACTGCCGCACTGTTTGCAGCTTACAGTTACACAACCGCATGCGAGCCAATTTGGATGCAAGGCCACAAGCGCTTCGAAACATCTGCAAGTCGTGGGCCAATCGTTGACGCCACGACACAAGGATGTCCTGCGCTCTGGGCTGTCAGATTGAGCCCTGCGCTGCCCTGCTCAACGAGGCATATTCTACAAACGCTGATCACTTGGGTGAGATGCCATCACACAACGTGGTGTGCCAGGAAATGGGGATGAAAAGAGGCCGTCTTGAAAGCCCGCCACGTGTGCAAGTTACTGAGGCTGTGGATAACGGGAATGAACAGAAGGGGCGAGGTTGTATTAGATGCCTGACTGGTCGAGGTTTAGGCATGGCGTGATATTATCCTCCCAAGACAGGTACCGCGTTTGCGCAGATAAACATTAGAGTCTTACAATTAGATGAAGAGGACGAGACCATCGTTCATCCTCACGCCAACTGTCAGCGGGGAGAACCGTCGAACCGTGCCGCTCCCGCCAACGCCTCATGCTGCTAACAGCGCGAAGGATTACGCTCTCAATAACTTCTGTGGAGAAGAAACGGCTGAGCGTGGCAGATCTCTGTCGGTCATTATTCTGAATGGCTGCTCGAGGTCATGGGGGAACGTCGCTGTGGTGGGTTGTCTTCGCAGGCCATAGGGCTGGCGCAGGACGCGCTAAGCGACCTATTTATTATCCCAGATTGATTAGCGAATCGCAGTCATGTTCGTATACTGATCCCTGACCAGGTGGTGCTGTTTCCGGCGGTCAGCCCGAAGTCGAAGAAACAAAATCAACCTTAGGGCGATGAGAGCGCACAGACAGAATCCTTTGAACCTAAATTAAACAGTGAGAGGTCTCAAACCGTCAGAACGATTGTTGTTGGGCTTCACTCATCTGATGATCTCCCCAGGAACCCGAAGCCACAGCCGATGCCCCTTCAACCCATCTCAGAGACATTTCGTCCAAGCGTCGGAAGGAATCGAAGAACATGTGTTTGGAGTATCTGCTAACATAGAAGCTCTATCTCATCGAATCGATCTCTTGAACTGCCATTGTAGACTATGCCAATACTGGTAGTCTTTGCTCTTTTTCAATTCTACACTTAACTATACAATACGGATGGGTCACTGGCTACACTCCTGATAAGCGGGGGTGTACTGATGCTTTGGGTTACTTCCACTCATAGGAATAAGGGCTATGTTCGACAAGGCTGGCCCCGCGGATAGAGGCCGCACACATACTGATGGAAAGGGATGTTCTCACGCACGAGAGTAGGCGTTCCGTTTGACAAGGCTGGCCCCACGGACATAGAATGCTTCAATGAACAGCCTCCTTTGTTGATCTTCTTCTCGCACGAGCGATATGCCTTATACGGAGGAAACGAAACTTTTCAATCGTTAAATCGGTCCGATAATATCTTAAGTCTGGACGATGAGCTCAAGTAATCACATGGGGCGTCTCTTTTTTTTTGCTACAGTGGCGACTATCCAGGACGAGGGTTGATGACGAGCTGTGGGATGTTGGACGGCGGCTGAGGATCGTATCCCTGAGGACTCCGATGCTATAAAATGAACGAACACGGGCGAAATCTGGGCATGATCTACATACGAGACATCGCAGACTGCTGGATAGGGTATCTAAACTCGGCGTTCACACGTGTCGATTGCCGCAATAGGGGAATTTGGGATTCGCAGAGTGGTGCGGCAAAGGCTCGGCTAAGCTAATCCGGGGGGGTTCTGCGGAGTAGGATTACGTTGTTGCGGCACAGACTAGAAGTATCCCCATATAACTGGGCGTAATCTGTAGGGGTGTAATACCTGATTTCACATCAGTGTTCAATTTGGCCTTCCAGACCTTTTCATTTTCTTAGCGAGCCAGCATGTCTGACGCAACCGCCACACAACCTACCTGGTCCGGCCCTGGTATAATCCAGATCTTTTTAACGCTTCCAGATACATCAAAGCTGTCATTGGATACTTTGTTGAAATGGCTGGACGAAACTTACATTCCCGCGCTGATTGGCACAGGAGCGGTGAAATCGGCATGGCGGTTCCAAGCCGCAAATGCAGAATATGGAAAACAGCACATGCTCATCTACAAATGCCCTGACCTTGCCCCGGTACAAGCTGGGAAGCTGGAGACCATCCCCAGAACTAGTAAGGAATTCCCGGAGGATAAGCCAATAGAGCATTTTATAGAATCGGAGACGAGGATTCTTTCTTTAGTACAGCTGTACGAAACGACCAAACAGCCCGAAGGTCAGTTAATCTCACGGCGCTAAATCCGTCATTCTTCTGCCTGGATGAGAATGCATGTGATGAGGCCCTGCTCTAACAGAACATAGATGCTGCTACAACCATCATCTATGCGGCCATGGAGCCTTCTCCCGGGGGCGAAGCTGACCTAGAGGCCTGGTACCGTGATGAGCATAATCAACAGATGTCTGAGGAMCCCGGTTGGAAACRAAMAAGCCGATTCAATCACCTGTTCCATTATCGGACTGACAATAAGGAGCCACAGAGATTCTCGTTCTTGGCAATCCACGAGTTTGGAGAAGGACATAAGCTTGGCAAAGATGTCGTTCCTTTGGACCCGATGACCGACTGGACAAAACGGTGTATGAGCGAGGCGAAGGCAATTGATGCCGCAATATATCGGAAGGTCAAGTCGTTTGGTATGGTAGCTGAATCTTGAAGACGTAAAGGCTAGCCAAATTGTGGTCATAGACCAACAATAATGCAACAGGGCTGCCAACACAGGTCGCCAGATATTGATCATAAACCAAAAAGATCATTAGTGACGCACAAAAATCAGCATGATGCCGCACAACTGGTTTTTGAGCTGATTGCACGTTTTAATGCCAACATAATATTGGTCTAAAATCGAGTAGGGAGTTGTCCTCGGCGAGAGTGCAAACCCCGGTAGCGTGCTATCACGTGTCAACAGCCACATTGGGCTAGCATATCCACACCATCCGGTCTTCTGACGTCGTCTTTACGAGTTGGTGGAGCATGATATTTCCAAATGCTTTATTTTGGGACTGAATGCTAAATCTTGCACTCTTACACACCACAATTGAACGAATTTCGGGTCGAAAGTCGCCTCCATGTCTGAATCATTGGCTGCATTCCGAGACCAGCGCAGTAGAGAGCTCCGGCGGCTTGCGGAGGAGCACCTGCAGCATGAGTGAGTAATAGCGACACCATGATCTTCTTCTTCTAGATTGGAGTGCTTATTCCTTTACAGCTTGACTCAATCCGATCGTGAGATCTTGAGATCAGCAGGTACTAAGGTGTCCACCCATGCGAAGATTGGATCCCTCTTAGGCCTCGGTTTTGGTATTTACTGCGCATTCCGCTTACGCACCATGCGCTTGGCCTATTTCCGAGCATTCAGAGCAATGGAGAAGCCGGTTGAAGTCAAATTTGCTGATGGTCGAACCGGCAAGTCTACATGCGCCATTGTCAACGTTGACTTTACTGATTGTTACATAGAAGCTGTTCCTGATATTACGGAACAGCTCAAGCCGTCAAAATGGGGGGACGCTGCTACCTATTTTTTCTTTTCACTTGGAGGACTCTTCCTTGGTGGAGAGGCTGGTTTCCTCACTGGGACTGGATCGGCCTCGCGGACAATCACAAGGGATGCAGAGGCACGGCAGCGCATCGAAAAGGCGTTCAACAACTATCGTGTCGATGTGATGAAGCGAGAAATCCAGAACGTGGAAGGCAAGAGCAAGTTTTCGGAGATTTTTGGATGAAGAATAGGGCCAACGTTCTCGACTAGGGTGTAATTAAGAGGCGAGATGCTCAGCAGGGTTTACCTGGTGGATACTTAATATTCTAGGAAGTGTTTCTAGTATGTAAAGTAAGTAAGCAAAGCCGAGTATCAGGTTATCCAGAGAAAACTATTGTCGCGAGGTTTTCGATTCATCTCTGCACAAGAGGGATGAATCCAGTGGGTATACGTACGATACAAGCTTCCAATGCAAACGTGCACAGACACGATTCGATGGAGTGATTGACACGGATTCAAGATCCGATATTTCTTGTCACATTACGTGGACAGGCAGTGCACGGTCAATGAAGAGCAGGCGGAACGTGGCCCCTGAAGCGTCGTTGGTCCAACAAGTGTGGCTGCGAGGCTTGACCTCCTGAAGAGTGGGGCTCTTGACGTCAGAAAAGGAAATTCGAGATGCTCGTCACAACCATAGAAAGCCACCGCCGCCAGAACCTCAATTTTTTGTTGTTTATTGCTGCCGACCCGGCTTTCCTTCGCTCTCCACGTCGTATCCCCCTTTTGTGTCGCTTTCTGGATTTCGTCCAGACGAGTTATATTCCTCTCTTTGTACACTCGACGTCATTGGACCCCGGATCCGACCTTATTCACATGCAAGCACTTCGTATGCTCGCACATAATTCTTTCACCCTAGCGTGATTTGCTCAACCTCGCTGTTCTGGGCTTGGTGTTGCCAGGGAACTCAAGACCACGACTTGACTACATATTCCTGCTTTGACATTGGATCAAATCTTACCTTGACCACACCTTGAAAAGACGACTACGCGATGCTGTTCCGTCTCATATTTCTCGCCAGTCTTGCTGGCCTCGCTGTGGCCCAAGAATCTTCTCAAGAAATCCAGACTCTTACCGGCTCAGATAGACGGATGACAGGCGGCGAGGCCACACCGACCGTGTCGCTTTCGGACGATTTCGAGGGTAGCACATTGGCATCAGGCACAATGTCGTTCGTAACGGGGGCGACGGACGCTTCGAACGCAACAACTTCAATCACCTCAACGGCTGATCCACTCACTCAATTAATAGGCGGTACAAGAACAACTGGAACTAGCGGAAACATGACAGGGAGCACCACTACGGAAGCACCAAGACCCTCAAATACACAACCCTGCAACAATTATCCCGAGTTCTGTACACGGAAATATTCGAACATAACCGAAGTCTGTGCTCATAATTCGCCGTTCGTGAGGAAGAACAACGCAGGAAGCAATCAAGAGTATGGGGTAACACAACAGCTGAATGACGGCGTTCGAATGTTGCAGGGCCAGACGCATTACGTCAACGGAACGTTGTACTACTGCCACACCTCGTGCGACCTCCTGAATGCTGGCACGGTGGAAGACTATCTTAGAGAGGTAGCCGAATGGGTCGAGGCTCACCCTTTTGATGTTGTAACGATATTGATTGGTAACGGAGCATACGAGGAGAAAGATGCTGACGGGAATCCTCTCGTGACGTCCAAGAACTATGTTGAGCCTATCGAAAACTCTGGATTACGGAGATTCGTTTATCAACCACCAAAAACTGCCATGACACTCGAGGACTGGCCAACTCTTGGTGAACTGATTATTGGTGGCAAGCGGGTTATCATGTTCATCGACTACAACTATGACACCAAGGCAGTGCCGTACATGTTGTGGGAATTCTACAACATGTGGGAAACGCCTTTCTCGCCTACGGATCCTGAATTTCCTTGCACACTTGGCCGTCCATCTGGTATCAGCGAGAATAAGCAGAAGGACATGCTATACATGGCAAACCATAATTTGAACGTCGAAGTGAGCATTGCAGGATTGAGCCTGCTAATCCCTAATACCGTGGATTTGAACGTGACGAATGGCCTAAATGGGTCGGGAAGTTTAGGTCAAATGACAAACCAGTGTGCAGGTACGCAAACCTCTTTCTTTCTCCCTCCTCTCTATGACGGTGCCATTCTAATATTTAAATGTAGAGAGGTACGACCGCCCACCAAATTTCCTCCTTGTTGACTACTACAATGCGGGACCCTTCAACGGCTCCGTTTTCGAAGTCGCCGCCCGTGCAAACAACGTCACCTATAACCGCAAATGCTGTGGAACAGCGAGTCAAGCTGCTTTCACTGCAAGAGCAACTAGCGCATATTTGCCGCTAATAATCGCCATTGCTGTAGGCTTGCTCATGTTGTAGACTGATCGCTGCATTTCACACCGTCCATCACGGTGTATGCAAGTACAAGTGCATGCTGCTTCGTTGAAGCAGACATATCATAATATTTTTTCGCATAGCGGGTTTCGATTTCGACATTCTTGAGCGCAGGAAATTGACTGGCGTTGTGTTTTCTATGGATTTAGACGTCGGATTTTGAGTGCATTGCAGGATGGTATTCTGTGCATGGCTGTTTCGGTCGGGTTTTCGTAAAGGTTGCTCCCGGGGCTATCAAATGGGTTAATATCATATTGTTAATGCCTACTCACTTCTGAAGACACTCTACTTTGTGTCGTGGTGAATGCGTCGTTCTGTGATATTTCATGAAAGAGTAAAAAAGTCCTTGCTGCTGGAATTCACCCAAGTTGAAAGCCAATTGGCATTCAGGTAATAAGGTTTAGCTCACCCAATTCAACAATAATCCTACAGTCGAGGAGCAAAGAAGGAGCCACCAGTCCGTTCCTAGGATCCACGGAGATAGATACTGGATGGCTGTGTCCATATCAACCTCGCATTAAGATGACGCAACCCCTCACCAACTTTCATCTCGGACACCACATCTCCCGATCAACAAAATGGAACAAACAGAGTCAAGATTGTCCCTAGCTACTTTTAACATAGACCTGAGTAAGTCAGTCCGTCCGTGGACCGCTGGGCCGGGGCAACTACATTTCAAGTTTTACCCCTGGGCTTCGGATTGCGAAACACCACCAGGGGCCGTGTGGCTGGGTTTCGAAATAACTTCGTGAAACACGCAAGCACGATGGCATTCGCGCCCGAAACAAAACGTGGATCTGAAACACAATGGAACACATTTCCACGGAACGACGCAGTGGGGGTATTGAAGGAAAATTGAATTTTGATATTTTTAGGCTGCATAGAAGTGCTTAGCCCAAGGAAATCTATTCGTAAAGGGTATGGATGCATACAGCACCGTATGTTGGGTCTGCATATGCATGCAATGTACTATGAGTGCTAGTAGCCATTCGCTATGAAGTGAGAGTTTAGTAAGTGAATATCATGGTACCCTTCCCATGATCCGGTATTATTTTTTGGAGCTCCGAAGGCCTTGGGGATGTCGCGGAGGCTTTAGTAGACCTCTTTGAACCCACTAAACCCATACAGACCCTCCAGGAAACCATAGCCCTACGGTCAAGTGCTACACCTAATGGAAGGACAATGCCAGCTCATGCTTTGGCTTTCTTCGCCTTCTTCGGCTTGACTGCTTCTTCAGTGGTAGATTTAGCTTTGCGCTTCTTCTTCTCAGGAACCGTCTCCTCGACGTCAACGATGGCTTTGCCTGCCTTCTTGGCCTTCTTGGGCTTCACGGTCTCCTCGACAACAGGAGCGATATCTTCCTCGGCTGCTTCTACGGCTTCAGCTTTAGCTTTCTTGCCCTTCTTTCCTTTCTGCTCCTCAACGACTTCGACCTGCTCAATGACCTCTGCTGGCTTTGCAGACTTAGCGCCTTTCTTTGGCTTCTTGGTTGTAACGGTCTCTGTAACAACCACTTCGTCCGGAGCCTCTAACAGCAATTGCTTCGTAGGCTCATCCTCGATAGCAGCCAACTTCTTGGGGATGTCATCTACGGCCTTCAGCTCGGGTGCGGAAAACTCATAATCAAATGCTTCTTTGAGTTTTTTGCTCTTGCCCGCTCGCTTCTTCTTCTCGTTGGCAACCCTCTTCTCCCAAACAGCTCGTTCAGCGCCGCGTGCCATGTCATTGCCAGCTATCTTGTTGCGAGGCATGCGCTTGAATCGTTGATTCGCGCCAGCGAACAGATTTGGGTGGACTTGAGCAGTCGGGACGACTTTGCATTGCAAGATGTGTCCAAACATAAGATAGTTGTCCATAGTCTTCGCAACAATCTCTGCAACCTCTTCGGAGGCGAATTCGACAAAGGCATAATGTTTGGAGGCACCAGTCTTCTTGTTGCGGGAAACACGGACACGGTTGACTGTGCCAAACTGGGAGAAGTAACCCTTCATTTGAGGTTCGTAGAAACCGTGCGGAATGCGACTATAGAATAAATCAGTAAAAGAGCAAAGACTCCATGCTAGTGGTAAGGAGCTTACCCAACATAGATGATACCTGGCTCGTCTTGGTTCTTGGAGGCTTCCTTCAGCTGTTTGCGCTTGTCCGATGTGAGCCTGACCTTGACATTATCCGGAATTTCCTCTGTATCTTCTACGTCCAGATCGCTCTCATCACGGTCACTCTCAAATCCGGCTAAAAGAGCGGCGGTCTGGTCATCTTCGTACTCGTCTGTATCGGCTTCTGAGGGTTCGACATCGGGCTCGGGGCTTGGTTCCTTCTGCTTCTTGGACACCTTCGTTTTCTTTGCTTTCTTGGCGTTGGAGACGATGGCGTCGAGCTCTCTAGTGACCTCCTCTGTAGCCTCCTTCGCCTGTTTGCCTTTCTTTGATTTCTTTGCAGGCTCTTTTACTTCTTGTGCGACTGCAACGACTTCGGACACGGCCTCTACCTCCGGAGCTTTGGCCTTCTTTCCCTTTTTTGGTTTCTCGGCAATCTGGGGCTCAGTCGCATCGTCACCAGCAATCGCGCTGGTTTTGCTCTTCTTGGACTTCTTGTCATTCGCCTTTTGGTTCGGGATTGCTTCCTCCTCAAAGAAGTCCTCTGCCCGCTTACGGTTGGCCTTGACTTTCACAGGAGCAGAGTCAAGAGGTTCAACTGCAGCTTTGAGCGCCTTTGCGGAAGTCTTTTTCAGGGTGGTAGCCTCGTCTGCCTTCTTTTGCTTCTTCGGTTTCTGGACGTCGTCTGCTGCGCCTGGAGATTTGTAATTAGTAAAGATTAATGCAATCAATTGTTAATTAGTATGCATACTCTTGCGCTTCTTGCCTTTCACGTCGTCGGTAGCCATTGCAATACGGCGTCTCTGAGGTGATTTGTTTGGGTGCGGTTGTTTGATTGTGCGGAAAAAGTTCGAGTTGAGGGAGCTCGGGCCTTGTCCTGAGACTTTTTCTGGCGCTAAGGCGCCTTCCCCGAGGTTCCGCCGTAGGTAGCTCAAGGTCAATAGTATCAATAGCTCTAGGAACATCACCACCAAAGCCCATCACATATACTTTGCTCAGGTTCGGCTGTATTGTGTGTGCAAACTCTCTATAGCGAGCTGAACTCGTCATAAAGGGCACAGATGCGACATATCCAACCGTTTCTGGGCTGAATGTAAAGCATCCTTGCTTCTATCAATCATGACGCAGAACGTGGACATGGAGGATAATAGTGCATGGGACGATACGGCGCTGATAGACTCTTGGGATGCAGCCGTTGCAGAGTACAAGGTTAGTACGGTTAATACTCATATAGAATATTGTCTGATAGCTGCTGACACGCCGTACAGAAATATCACAGTATTCAAGCACAGGGAAAGCGGCTCGAAGATGTTTTGAGCGCAAAGGAACTAGAGGAACTGAGAGTGTAAGCAAAATCAATCATTTCGAACGTTCTAAAAGGGTTGCTAATCGTGGACAGCGAACATGGGGTCCTCATAGGCAAGAGAGAAACAAAATCTCCTGTTGCGGAGCAGAAGGACGTTGCGGATCAGGATAGTACCGGGGAGGATATGGAAGACACCAATGGCATTGAAAAGATTTCGCGGGATGTCACCCACGCAGAAGTATGCTTTGACCTCTTCCCCGGTTCATAATCCGGACTTTGAACTGACTGAGATAGGAACAACGGGCTTCCGGATACCAAGAACAGTCAAGAACGGCAGAAACGACCAATCCCCAGCAAAATGGGGCGCTTGCGGCCTCGATGCCACAGGCTGTTCTGGGCGCTGGTAAGTATCCGGCTTGGAGTGCTTCCGCTGCCGGCCTCGAAACAAACTGTTTTCGGAAAGAAACGTGCTGACTCGTAGGCAGTGCAGGACGAAAATCTCAAGAATATGCTAATGTCCTGGTACTATGCTGGGTACCATACGGGACTGCACGAGGGGCAGCAGCTACAGATACAGCTACAGCAGCAAGAGCAGGAGCAACAGCAAAAGCAAAAGCAATGATTAGTGGGAAGAAGCATTGTAGGATGAAGAGCTACGAGTCGCCATGGACAGAGGGGTTTCCATTGATAATAGGAGGCTGGACCACGAGTCGAGCAGCACTAGGAAGGATTTGTATCTACACATTCTCTGCACGCACGTACTTGACACAAATTAGATATTCCCCGGCGCGCTCAGAGCATCGACGACCCGCAAAGTGCCAGGCGAGCCAATCATGGTTTGGAAAGAGGCCTCGCTTGGTGTTGAGATTCTTGGGGGATGGAGTGGATGGGTCCCGCCCAGTGTGAATAGCGTTCGCTGCGCGGCATGCGATGCTTCAAGATGGCTCGGAAGGCTCAGGCCGGGAGATGAACTCTACGAGGACCTTTATGCAGCGGGCTCCTGCTCTCCTCCTGGTCTTCTACCTCTCCGACAAGGCATCTCCGTCGCAAACCCCTGTTTTCGGGTGCTTGGTAAAGCTTGGTGTTCCCTATTTGGGCCGTGCGGCGTGAAGCGAGACAGATCTGCGACGGTGTTGCGACAAGCTCGAACTCTCCTCAAACTCTTCCGCCGTCAAAATCCCCGCGCCACGGCGGCCGGAGACTTGAGCCTCTTCGGAATCAGCTCATTTGCGCAGATGCATGCCTCGTTTTCACGGATACCTGCCAAGCCGAGGGGCTGAAATGTTTCGCCATAACCCCGTCCGGGCTACACGTTCTTGGGACGTCAATTTCATGCGTAAATTTAAGCAGCAAATGTCCCTTGAACACAAACTACTTCTCCATCGCCTTCCCATAACTTCCTTGGTCCCGTGCCAAACCATTTCATTCTCTTTCTTTCTGGTTGTGTTCTTCGCTTCAACAACTTAACAGTTTCCGAGCCGGCCCTCGCTTTGAGCCATTCAATCTTTGACCTTTCTCTAGCAGTCTATTAGCTTGCAGCGCGAGCGGATACATTCTTTTCGCCAACTTTAGCAACACCAGAAATCTAGTCATAATGAAGTACATTTCCGCACTACCTCTGGCCGCCAGCCTTGCCGCTGCCCAGATGTCCGTCATGAGCCTTGCACCAGCTGCAGCGGAGGGAGCAATGACACATACCGTAAGCGCCCAAAACAACCCACTCAAACCAACCACATCTAACACCTGCGCAGGTCGTTGTTGGTGGTCTTAAGCCCGTAGAAACTGGAATGGCACCTGTCCTAGGATACTCACCCGAATCCGTCGATGCTAAGATCGGCGACATGGTCAAGTTCGTCTTCATGCAGAAGAACCACACTGTCACTCAGTCCACTTTCGACGACCCTTGCAAGCGAATGGAGGGCGGTATGGACTCCGGCTTCATGCCCAACCCGGAGGGCAAGGCAGGAGTTGAGTGGAACATGACTGTTGAGACCGAGGAGCCACTTTGTGAGTAGCCTCAGCCAGAAGCCGCACAAGACAATAACTAACTGGATCTTCAGGGTTCTACTGCCGACAGCAAATGGGCACCCACTGCGGAAAGGGTATGGTTTTCTCCCTCAACGCAGCCAAGGAGGGCGACAAGACAATGTCCGCGTTCAAGCAGCTCGCTATCAACAAGAACGGAACCGAGCAAGCACCTCTCTCCACTGCTGGAATCCAACAAGCCAACCCTGGCGCTCAGGCTGCACCAAGCACCGTCACCGTCGAGGCCGGAGGCAACGAGGTCGCAGCAACTGGCACTGGAGTCGCAGCAACCGGCACTGCCGGTGGCGCTCTCGCTACTGCGACTGTTGTCGCTGGTGAGGGAGTTGACGGACAGGGCAACGCATGCACATGCCACTGCTTGTGTGGCATGAACTCCTTCCCCGAGCAGGCCGCTATTGGCGCTTTTGGAGGATTCCCCGGACTTTTGTAAACGGGTAGTGGCGAGTTGTTTGGGAGGGCATAGGTCGAGAAGATGGGTTTGCGGAAGATAGTAATAGCTTCCGTTATGACGATTCAGTTTTTCGAGACGGGTCCTGGTGCTCGGGTGGCACCGACCCTGATACCATTTTGGCGTTTGCATTATACCGTAATCCACATCCATGATTGGGGATCTGTGGAGTTGTAAACTAAATAGATTCTTGAATAAAGGCTCTCCGAGAGATTCAAATATTCAAAACATTGGTGTTCCTTTCATCTAGTGGTTTTCTGCTGTAAAAGTGATCTTGATCAGAGTAAGGAGAAGCGAAGTCGCACTGGGTAGCCAAAATACATCACAGCAATTCAAGTCATAATCTTCAATTGTGAAGTATGGAATATCCAAGCCAGAAGAAATCACGCCTCAGCACCGCGAACAGCCACGATAACTCCTCAATCCAGTGCCACATCTGCTCACCCTCGCATCGCATCGAGTCCGCCACATCCGCGCACCAAGAGGCCAGAATCCAGGCCTAGGTTCGTCGATAGCAATGCATCTATTTCTTCGCAGAACCTTCGGCTCTCTTTGCGTCGGCTTTTGAGCACACAGACATGCGTTAGCTTACCATCCATTCGCGCTTTAACATTCATGCACCGGATGCGGGGAAGATGCACACAGCAGAAGAACCGAAAAGGGAAGTGGAAGGGGAATCCGTATGAAAGTCAAGCCGGGGGAGAGATAGGACTTACCAGCAGCCTGTTTGGCGCGCATAATGGCGGCTTGATCCTCTTTCGTTTTGGCAAATTCGGTGCCAGATTGCTGCCACATGGTCGGTAAGAGAAGGCTTCCTTCTAGCGAAGGGAAAATCCCGGATCATGGATTCCCCGCATGAGGTATACGTACATTGTTCTTATTTTTCTGTTGGTGCGGAGTTAGTGATGTAGCCACAAGTGGTGCAAAAGCTGGGTTATTATGGCAGAGAGAGGGTGCGTGGTTTGTTGGCAAGGGGTTGGAGTTGAAGAGCCACGAACCTGCTTTGACGCCTCCTTGAGGTTCTTTTCGCGAGCCTTGTCACGCTGGTTGCCGCGGGCCATAGTCGTCTAACGTCTAGCAACTTGCGCTGTACAGAGTCTGCTGTCGGGTTGCGAAAGTTTCTTTTCGGAGTTGAAGCTGCGGTGAGGTTTTTGGGGAGCAAAAGATGTCCAAGTAATAAGCGCGCGCTGGCGATAAAAATAGTGCCGGCGGGCTACTTGGGGCCAGAAGTGGCGTTCGACATTCCAGACTTGCAGAACACGGCATCATCTGACCAACGCAATTGCAGTTGTGAAGTGAGTGCATGAGCATGGCTAGATCAACAAGAAAACGTGGTCAACTATCGTCATTAAAATTTGTGAGTGTTCGGATTCAATAGTCACGTGATGAAGTGGGCCAACTGCGCCTGCACCTGCACCTGCACCAAGTGCCTGAATCCAAATCCTTCGCAGCTAGAGTGAAAATGTTCCCAATGTCGTGTCCCCATGAAATTGTGTAAACGGCTAGAAGGTTTACTGTGTAAATTCATACTAGTTTTTGAGCAACTCTCCTACTCCTATCGTCTTAGTATTACTTTCCAGGATCCCACTAGCAGAATCCTACACTCTACCGAAAAATGGTCTTTGTTCTTAGCAT
The DNA here is from genome assembly GCA_001007845.1 of Nigrograna mackinnonii. Taxonomy (NCBI): domain Eukaryota; kingdom Fungi; phylum Ascomycota; class Dothideomycetes; order Pleosporales; family Nigrogranaceae; genus Nigrograna; species Nigrograna mackinnonii. Next base: position 171,375 of record JGVQ01000244.1, on the reverse strand, counting down.
ATAGCTACCACGTGGCAAACGTTCACCCGCGCCACTACCAATGTTTGCGATTCTCCAGTGGTTCATATCCAAGCTTCTTACCCTATGGCAAATTTGTGATAGCTTATCAGAGGACTTGTGGATTCCCCCAGCCGCCGATCACAAACAAACAATGTTGACAATTGAATGCTAGGATTTCAGCCTTGAAAGCAACGTATGAGGAAGCATAGTGGTCTGTGACATGGGATTGACTCTTTTCTGTCATAACAAATCCGAGGAACATCCTTACATTAGGACTCACAAGTGCTTGTATCTGCGCAAAGTACATCAAAGTGCATTGACCAAGACCCCGGTAACATTGGCCTGGTTCATTATCGAACCACAACGTTTAAGCTCTCACTTACTTCCAACGGATCATCAGTTGAGTAGCCTACATATTTGCGTCGCCTACCAAGTTGAAAGGTAGGTAATGGTGAAAGGCGTATCCGAGACTTGCACAAGGTCTATATCATAGGCGGGAAGGAGTTGATCGTATTGTGTACGTGTTTTTGGACTCCAGGATGTGAGTGGATGCCAATGCGTAGCATATTCTTGAGCTTTTCAAGGTGGGTTGATCGTAGGCCAGGCAATTCGATGGTAGCTCCCTTCAACCTCTTCTTTAAGTAGTCTCCCGGCTCATTCACTCGACTCTTGTTCTAGAAGTACTAATATTAGAGCTGTGGGTCCACTCGCAATCCAAATCTTCGAGAATATTCAAGTCCGAGTAGGGAGGGGAGCCGAGATCGAAGAGATGCAGATGTGGCGTCCCTTTGTACCTTCTGAGATTTCAGCAGTGTTGGAGAGCAGTCTTGGGATATGTCGTATTCTCCACTGCAGCAGATTGGAAGCAATTTCGCTCAAACACCCGCCAGATAGGGCTTATGAAGTCAACGGATGGCTGTGTTCTTAAATGAGAGGATCCGGACCCCTCGTGCTGATGTAGGATTGGAGGAGATTGGAGGATGTGATGTGTTCAGCGTTGTGGAGATACAGTTGATGTCTCGAGGCTGCTAAGGCCGAAAGGGGCAAGGCGTTGCGCCGGCGCGACTTCCACGCGCTCGTGTATCTGGACAACCTCACTCTGCCCATCTTCCTCTACGCGAGTTCAAAGGGTCAAACACCTCGTCGCCTTCCCCTCTTTCGCGCGTAGAAAGGGATGGAATAATCGCCAACGAGTGTACAGTCCACGATTCTTGCCGCCTGCCGATCTGAAGGTCTGTCCAAGTCGATTGTGCCGTTTTAGGAACTCCAGGGATTCTGAAACGTAGACCCATGGCGGCCCGTGAGCGCGTTGGAGCCGCTCAGATCCAATCGTTACGCGACCGCCACGAGTAGACCAAACCTGCTTCACCTCTTCTAGAGCCCAACCTAGAGGCCCATCGATATTGGCCTGCGTGGCGATGCCAGGGCTGCCCGGTAGACAAGCAGATCCAGTCACTAACCCATCCGCTCCTCAGCTCGCTATCGATAGCCCTAAGGCTCCTTTGATGGGGCTATCCCGCGTTTCACTCGCTACGGTAGCACAGTTGCAGGCCGATGTGGTGCAATTTGGACCACTCAATCTCGATTCAGTGATGGGTCACCAGAGCGAAGAGCCTGGTTCACCCTATTGTGAGATCGCACAATACCAGGGACTTTTGCCCGTGATGCCTTGGTAGCCTTTTTTCTCAAATCACCTCGCCTTCGCTTCACTCTCTCTTCTTCCTATTGTCCCTCTCTTTTCCAAATTTCACCTATTGCTATTGTCGAGTGAGAAGACTGTCCTGCCTCACGGCGCGGGCTTTCCCTTCTCTACAGCTCACACCCTATTTCTGCCCTACTCACCCAGCCCAAAACTGATTCTACTGCCTGACACTCCCTCTCCACGACTGCCGGTCAGCGCTTCTCATACTTTGTTACAACTACATACCTACGATTTCACATCTATCGTATCTTCAAAAAATGTCTCTCCTTTCAGCAGAACATCTGGCCGGTCCAGGCTACATAATCCTCAATATTATCCGCGCGATGAATATCATCACCCTTGCCTCCGTGACTGCCAGTAGCATTGTCATGTTGGTAAAGACATTCATCGTCTCTAAGGTACGTTGGAGCTATTACGCATCAGGTATTGCATGAAATTGACATTGAACAGTTCTTCTTTTTCGATGCTACCAGCCATGTCATTACAGCGCTTGCTGCGAGTAAGTTGGACCATGAAACACCCCCACGAAACATTCCCCGATCTGACAAATCTCTAGTGTTCTTGATCGTTTCCGAATGTTCTCTCTTCCGTGGATACTTCGCTCGAAACTGGCCTCTGCTCAGCCCTAGTCATGGCTTTGTTGCTTTGGGATGTGCGATGATGGTACTCGGCATGAACATGCTCGGGAACATGAATAAAGAGGCCACCAAACAAGCTTCGCTGGGTTTACCATTCTGGAGGTTGCTCGTCGCATCAGGAATCCTGGGCATTGTGATTGGCATCTTCAACATCATCGCCGTAAGTTCTGCGATCTATCAAATCTAACGCGTGACTCACCATCTGGCAGAGCTACATTTTCCGCGACAAGGCCCGTCACATCACCGCTCGACGTGTTCGTTCGCATGGCGCGATCACACTCTCTGAGATGGGTGACATCGAATCGAATCCCAAGGCCTTCAGCATCACTACACACCACACTGGCTCTAGCGGCGCACGAACCGTTGGATCACCAGTGCGTCTGGGGACACCGCCTGTCGATATGGGATCTCCAACTGTCGCATCGCCTCAGAAAGAGTCGCGCTTCAACTTCAGCCCCGCTCGTACTCTACGCAACGCCAGGCAATCCATCCTCCCATCCTATCATAGCTCTTCGCCGCTAAAAATGTTCAGCCATTCAAGATCTTCCTCTACATACTCTAGGTCAACATCTGGCGAATCGAAGAAGATTTGGGGCAAGAAGTCACGAGACAGCGAAGTTCCTGAGATGCCACTCAAGATCTCCGCACCACTCAACGTCAACCCCCAATTCGCTCACCTCGTGAAGCCAAATCTGGCGCATCACCCAAGCCAGCGACGACCGGAAAATGACGAGGGACTCAAAGAGTTCAAGTTCTAGGCAGTTGTGACGCACGTTGCCGGGAGTAGATAATGGACTGGATTAGCAGATGCATTTGACTATGATACCACTCTCTTTCCTTTATTGTTTCAACATGTTCGATTATTATTCTTTCGCTGCGGCACTTTTCCACAGCTTCCAAGGGGCCATGGGACCAGCACGACAGTCATATATTCTAGGGAAACGGGTCTTTTTTTTGTGGCGTGAATCGGAAAAATTTGAGGATATACATTCCTTCTTTGGATGGAGGTTTGCCCATCGGGGAGTCGAAACGTGCTATACGAGACCCTGATCAGATCAATCGTTCTCTCTCATGTGTATTTAGGTGGTGAAATTCGGGGCAGTATGAGCAATCAGATACCGTCAGCAGATGAGAAAATGTACAACTACAAAAAAGACTTTGAAAGTGCGCTTGGTTGTGATGCTTTACAGTTATTTCTACATGATTTTCACACGAAATGGGCTCGTACACTTCGGGCAATATACAGGAGCACCTACGGACTTCCCGTAGTACCCGTCCCTCGCATCCTTCGTCTACTTGCTGATACTGCACCAGATCTCCGTATCTTACATAGCATCCTCATGCGACCATCTATTTGTATGCTAAGAGCAGTCTCCGCGAACCGTTCTACTCCGCCAATGGATCCTGGAAGGGGTCGACAGCATTACCCTCGGGATCATACAGTTGCAAGACCTGCCCATCTTCCATGGTCAAGCTCCACTCCTGCGTAACAAACTAGATATCAGAAAAGTCAGCAAAGCACATCCCAAAACCCTTTTACCACAGCATCATCCAAAAACAATCGAGACATCTCTCGAGCGAAAGAAAAGAAAAAAGGTACTCACATAACCTCCCCTCCCCCTCCTCCGACACCTCAACCTAACCTCCCCCTGCCTCCTCGTCCCCTTAACCCAAAACCTGATATCAATCCTACCATGCACCTGATTGATCTCGCCTCTGATCCAAGGGTATTTACTAGCGAAGTAGATTTCGTCACCGAGGAGTTGGCGGACTTCTTGATTTGTGCGTAAAGCGTAGAGGGTGGATGTCACAACGGAAGATTCTTGCTTTTGGTAGTTGAAGAAGGCGAACATTGAGACTGCCATTGCTAGGACGAATATTGGGAATGTGCGGGATACTTGGCGGGGGATTAGGGGGGGTAGTCTGTGTTGAAGGAGATGGTGTTAGAAGTCGATACTTTTTTTTGCTTTGGGAGCGGGTTGTTGGGTTATCCTTACTCGGGTAGATCACGGTTTGGACGCCGTTCGAGTAGTATCTCGCCTTCTTTTGGGGCTGGGATTAGTGGCTCTGGAGGCCATGCTGTTATGCTATGGGGTGTTTTCCAGGGCAAGGTTGGTTGTGAGGGTTGTTCTGTGGAGGAGGTAGCATGTCGGACTGGCGGTATTCTTCGAAGACACCGATACGTGGGATGTGTGCGAGTCCGGAGGATACTCGTTATCAGCCGTGGAGGAGGCATGGCTGCATATGTGAGGAGGGGAGCGAATATGAGAAAGCAATTGATGCTCAAGGCATAGTATGGATGGCCTCGAATGATCAACTGACGATGCTTGGCAAATGTTTGCTTGATTTGCACTTGCAGAAACGGCCCGCAGAGACGCGCCCAAGGGAGCTCGGACGAAAATTGGCCAACGTTGATTGGCTCATGCACTACAATGCTCAACTTCACCGCTTTGGTGGGGGCTCCGTTTTCTGTTTCTTCTTCCTCAATTGCGGATGCACTGTTGACGAAGAGGTATCCTCGAACTAGTTCTTTGTTTTACCATTTTGGGCTTCATTCTAGGACTACGTATCTTTTATCATCCGTTCACGCATCCCCTTGTACTCGTTTGAGCATCCCACTTAGACCCTGCATATCCCATATTTTTCAACAAAAACCCCCACCAGACAAATCAACAACCTCAAACATACAACATAGCAAACCAGCCATGTCGGAAATCCACAGAGCCAGCACGACAGCCCCAGTCAACATCGCCGTGATCAAATACTGGGGCAAACGAGACCCAAAGCTCAACCTCCCCACAAACTCGTCCCTCAGCGTCACCCTCTCCCAGTCCGACCTCCGCACCCACACAACCGCCTCCTGCTCATCCACCTACGCTGCAAACCAAGACACCCTCCTCCTCAACGGCTCACCCCAAGATGTCACGGGCGCAAGAACACAAGCCTGCTTCCGCGAACTACGTCTACTCCGCAAACAACTCGAAGACGCCAACCCCGCTCTCCCCAAACTCTCCCCACTCCCACTCAAGATAGTCTCTGAGAACAACTTCCCCACAGCCGCAGGCCTCGCCAGCAGCGCCGCAGGCTTCGCAGCCCTAGTCCGCGCCATCGCAAACCTATACGAGCTGCCCTCCTCACCCACAGATCTATCTCGCATCGCCCGCCAGGGCTCAGGCTCTGCATGCCGCAGTCTGTTCGGCGGATACGTAGGATGGGAGCAAGGCAGCTCCCCCGACGGCACAGACAGCGTCGCCTTCCAGGTCGCACCAGCATCCCACTGGCCCAACATGCGCGCTCTAATCCTCGTCGTATCCGCCGCTAAAAAGGGCGTCTCATCAACCACAGGCATGCAAACCACAGTCTCGACATCAACCCTCTTCCCCTCCCGCGCCGCGGACGTAGTACCCCGTCGAATGCAAGAAATGCAGAAAGCCATCCTCGATCGTGACTTCGACTCCTTCGCTAAACTTACCATGATGGATAGTAATAGTTTCCATGCCACGTGTTTGGATACGTATCCACCTATCTTTTACCTTAATGATGTGTCGCGTGCGGCTATCAAGGCGGTTGAAGCTATCAATGAAGCGGCTGGGAAGGTTATAGCTGCGTATACGTTTGATGCTGGGCCGAATGCTGTAGTGTATTATCTTGAGGAGAATGAGGATAAGGTTGCGGGTGTGTTCAAAGCTGCGTTGGGGCAGAAGGATGGGTGGGGTGGGGAGAGAGGTCAGGGTGTTAAGGAGAATGGCGGTGCGCTTGAGCAAGTGAAGAACTTTAGCTCTGTGGCGGTCGAGACGTTGCAGGAAGGTGTTAGCAGGGTCATTTTGACGGGTGTTGGTGAGGGGCCTGTGAAGACTGAGGAGAGTCTGATTGATGAAAAGGGTGAGCCTATCCGGTCTGCTTGAGTGAGGAAGAGGTATAAGGGATCTGCCTCGTTATGATGATGATGGACTCCTTAGGTAGTTGTTAAGAAGATACCCGCGGCCAAAATATGAACAAGTTCAGTTTCGATGATGCTATCAGTGCAAATCTATGTCCAGGGCTTCCAAGGTCAAATATGAAATGCTGGTGGCCAAAGTGTACCTGGTCTGAGTGAAGTGTCCAAAACAAAGTCCCAACACGCTTCCGTCTCGTCTCTGCAACAACCTCGGTTTTGGAAGGAGAAGAAGAATGGCGCAGCGTGACAACGCAGCATATATTATATGACGCTTCAAGCAAACGCCCAGTACGCCACTTAAGACGCATGATATCCAGCCGCTCCCACTCATCTCGTGATTATTATCAAAAACAGAACTCAGATCATCTCTTCTTCCAATGAATAAAATACTCGAATGTTGTTGGAAATCTATCAACGAGGCCCATACTCGACACACCCCACGGCCAATATGCCCGCTAAACAAGCCAAACGGGTTGCTCATGCTCAGTAATAGGCAACTCCCAATTCCCTCAGGCGTTTGCAATTGGGCATATCCATCCTTCTTGCCCTGTCAATCTTCGCCATGTCCGGGAAGAGGCCCCATCCCTCGGCTTCTTGAATCTGGCGCTGCTGATCCGAATGCTCGTAATTACACCTTATGTTCAGATTATGGATGTACTTTGCTTCCGCGTTTTCATCTAATTTGCGCCACTTGGACTTGCCATAATCCTCGACATCAGCGGGTTTTACGAAGTAGGGAATCTTTAACCGATTTGATGTGCGCGCGAACGTGTATGGGTCTTTGGGCCCTTCGAACATCACAGAAGGGCCGGTCGGGGTGGAGCTTCCACTAAACAAGGAGGAGAGGAGGGGAAGGACGAAGAGCAAAAGGAGAGGGAGCAGTGAAGAGAGAGCACTGGAAATGCTAGGCTGATCCTCTGAACCTGGGGGTTGTGCTGTACCGGGCCGTCTTCGCGGTCGTCCGCCGCCGAACTGATGTATCCGAACACCAGGGCCCCCGCCCAGGTTGAAAACAAAACCTGGTCCGGTGTCGAAGATGCCGCCACCTGGAGTCTCCATTAGTATATACTCTAGCTTTAAACACAATATTGAATTGTAGCGCCGATGACATACCGAAAGGGCCTCCTCCAAATGCCCCTCCTCCGCCGAAGAATTGTCTAAACATTTCTTCCGGTGATATCTCCTCTTCCCACATAGGTTGCTGTCGCGCGCCAGCCGACCTATTGAAATTGCTGAATGGTGAAGCACCCCCAGATGAAGCACCTCCAAAGCGGCTATCTGGATCGCCGCCAAATCGATCGTATTTTGCCTTCTTGTCTGCATCCGATAATACCTGGAAGGCTTTGGAAACCACTATAATCACGATTAGCTCCGGTCCATTATTGTTTTGTCCGATCCTCGAAATTGTAAGGCGGAATGGGTATGCCTACGTTGGAACGCCTCGTGTGCGCCCTCATAACCATTCTTATCCGGATGTGTCAACAAACTCAACTTCCGATACGCTTTCTTGATATCCCCCTCAGAGCACGTCGTCTTGACCTCTTCCAACCCCAAAATTTCGTAGAATGCATTCGGCGAACATTTCTTTATCCTTATTACCGCCGCTTTCTGCTCGACTGTGTATGCTCGCCCCGCGCTGCCGTCGTGGTGTTGGCGTTGTTTGGCGTCCCCATTTGATCGGGCGTCCGAGCCGCTGGCTTTGGCGGACATTCTCTGTGGCCGGAGGTGGCCTTGGGGTCCGGCGAAAGGACGACGAGAGCCGAGGACGACGAAGACGAAATCCTTTAGCGGCTGGGATTGGATATGGAGTATGGAGGTGTGCGGCGCAGAAATGGGGGTGCGAGGGGTAGGGATGTAAGGGTCTTGTAGGATGTGGTAGTCGAGGCCACCGAGCCCTCAAAGTAGTGCCGGGCACGGACCACACGTCATTGAACGTTCAAACTTCCATGGATACGATGCGCGAAGCTATGTCACCGCACTATCATTCCAGATCACCTCCCATCCTACTTTGTCATTGATCAATTCTCGGCACTTGTTGATCAAACTTCATTCTCGATCTTACCTCGAAAAATGGCCGAACAGCCTTCGAAGGAGGGCATCCTCAAGTCCCTTCGCAATTGGGGAGGTTCGTCACCCACGCATAAGAACCCCCAGTCCTCACGTGCAGCCTCATTCACACTTATACAGAACATTCCGTGCCCCCAACTCTACTGGCAACTCTAGTATCAGCACAACATATGCGACCTTTCCAGCCGCTGCCCATGATCTTTCCCCCTGTGCTATTGTTCTCAAGCTATCTCAATCTGAGTGGCTATAAGTCTGATGCTGCCGGTATTACAGCTGCGTGGAGTGGTTTATACGCTCTCTTGGCTATGAGACGAAAACATGTGAGTGTCTCTATTCTGAGCGTGCAAGCATTGGAACGATTCCAGTTGCTCCCTCTCTTTTTTTTTTTTTTTTTGCAACCCTTCCGTCATCACTCTAGCTAATCGAATGAAGCAATTAAAGCAAAAGTTCACGACTAGGGGAGTTGTACGTGGTGCTTCTTTGGGTCTTTGCGCTGTGAACGTGGCAGGCTGCGGATTGGCGTATGTATTCGGACGGAGGGAACGGCAAGAGAAGGAGACCTAAATTAGGTCTTCTTCGTACTGTACCATAGTGTATCATAAAAGCAAATAGAGCGGAACAGAACATACAAGAAATGCTAAGGGAGGCATTGCATGATCAATTTCACCTCTTAGACCTGTGCGGCTGTGCGGTGGTCATAATATTCGTGTCTAATGCTATAGCTACAGGCCTGCCATACGCTTGGACGATATGAGTGACCTCTTCAAGAGTGATACTCATGTACATGGTCTAATCCTATTCAAAGGAGACCCTGACGCCGAAACGCCCAGAATGCATCATAGTAAAATGGCAATTCATGTAGAAACCCCAGTCTTTGTCTAAGATGTGTCCATCGGCTCGCCGCCTGTGGATGCCGCTGCCCTCTCGGCTACTTTTTGCGCCCTCTTCTCTGCTTTCCACGTCTGGATTTGCTCCTTCAACTCGGTGTGGGGAATGACATCTTCAATTTTGAGAGGACTTCGATTGAAAGGATCGTTCGGGTCGCTAAGAAGATGACTACGAATAGTGCTTCGGTCAACCACGGCCCTGCTGAGAGGAAGAATCACAGGGTCCTCCATGATTGTGGCCAGCAGAGGATCCGTATATTCATCAGGAATCTCGCCAAGATCGGCCTCTTCGAGCTCAGCCTCTTCCTTGGCTGTTTTGATATGCTCGGCGAGCTGTTCCCAGTCCTGAAGTTGCTCTGGAGATTTTAGAGCGAAACGCGACATGATATTTACTGCAGTCGTAAAATTTCCCGGTTTGTATGACCGTCCATCCGTAGCGACAGCATCAATGAAGGATTTCTTATCTTTCAGGTTCAGATAGACGTCTGAAATCTCCGAGAGCATCTGTCTAGGGTTCCAACCGTATTCCTCAGGATTCTCAACTTTAAGATTGGCCTTTTTGGGCCCAACGAGTGCGTCTAAATTGTAGTCAAGCATATGAGCCAGTCGCACGACGACTTCCGGCATAGTGAATGAGTCACTTAAAGCCTCAGTGAATAGCTTCAACATTGATACTGTCTCGTTAGTCAATTGCATATAGCTCTTAGCTTTACCTTGGGCCGCCGAGAGTTTCTCCTCGTTCTCTTGTCGAATATTAGGATCCATATCATCCGACGCGTTTTTCAGCAGCTTCGAAACCTCGTGGATCTGAGTAAAGGCCGTAAATGACTCGTCGAGGACAAAGGTGACATCATTCAAAAGCAGGTTAACGAATTGTACGAAAAAATCGGTGTTCACTCTGTAGTAACATAACGTCAGCTTTGCGTTCGCGTATTGAGCCTGGTGCAACAAGTCGCGACAGGAATACGTACCTAGCCTCAATCTCAAGATTTTTCCGATAGACTGTGTTCGGCCAGATACATTTGATGACCTGAAAGATTTCGTAACGAATGTTGAATTTATCGTAGAACTGCGTATGCGCGCCAGTGCTCTCGCACTCTATGTAAAACTTCATGAGTGAATGCAGAAGGTGCTTGGTTGCAAAATTGTGTGCAAACAAGACATCTCCAAGGATGCCCTTTGATCGTCGGTCAAACGGCCATACACCATGGAAAAGGATAGTGACTAGACCTGATTTCAGGTAAGGGTTCTTGATATACTCGGAGCTTCGTAGGAAAGTAATGCAGATCATGACGAGCTCTTCGCATTGTGTCGAGGTAATGATGTGTGGCATGTATCTGGTGATGAATTTGAAGTTGTCGACGATGTCCTCTAGGAAATATTCTGGTAAGCATTGGAATGCTGGAGGCTGCACCTGATTCAATGGCAGCCCAAGCGTGCTCTTGGGAAAGTCTACGCCAGGAGAAACAAGCCGCAGGAGCCACACAATTACATATCGCATGAATTGCATTGACCGGGCTTGAGCAACGTCGTCTAATAAAACCCCTTGAGTCGCCATTACGGTGCAATGACCCTTTTCGATCTGATCCTTGATCTTCTTGACGTGGTTATCGAAGACCATCAACTGAGCCGGGTTGTTGATAAATTTGTGCCGCTCAACCTCCATCTTCGCCAGTTGCTTCTCCAACCACTTGACATCTTTTTGAAGTTGAGAGAGCTTGGTGTTTGCGGCTTCCGTACCATAATGATGTGCAGCAACCGTGAGGAAGAAGACTTCTGTAATGAAATTGTTCGTTCCTAGGGCTTTTGAGGAATAGAATTCGTCCGAGGCATGTTGGTCTACATTTATTTTCGTTTCGTCTGCAATTGCGATGCGAGGTGTCCTTCGAAGGTAATCAATATCGATACGATCAATCTTCGAGAAGGAGGCGTCCATAAATGGCTCGCATAACCGATCGAGGATCACCGTAATGTTGACCATGAACCCGTCTGATGAGACCGTCTTTGGATCAACCTGCAAAGCTCTTCGCTTGTGATTCTCATTGACTGACAACGCAAACCAGTCCAGAATTTTCTCCCTAGACTCCTTGTTACGGATAAAACAATTTGCAATGTCGAACAACTCGTCCTGATGCGTCTGCAGGGTCATTCTGAGAGCTCGTTGTGAGTTTGTAATATACCCTCTATCTCTCGTCGTCGGGCCTGAGAAGTAGTTGAGAGCAACCTCGCCTTGCATTGGCGATAACCGGAAGAAAGGTCCCAGAAGAGTCTTTGTTTCGATTGATCGTGCCTGGACGCCAGGTGGCAGAAACTTCGGCGACCGTGCTAGAGCTGCAAGTAGAGGTGGGTACCGAATGAAGTTCCGCATGGCGAGTATGTACGGTTTGTAGTCATCGTTCATCGACAGCTTGGCAAGTTGGTCGCTAATTTGCTCCATAGCCCCAATTATGGCATCTCTGACCTCTTCTTCGTCGAACCGTGCCGCGGCCTCATTCAGGAAATCGTGACAGACCCCACCATCGCTATCGGGGTCTGCCAGTAGATGCTCGGCTAGCAAATTTATCGGCGACGACTCCTCCTCAAACATCTCCGGTATGTTCACAGCAAACATGCAATAGCTGAAGCATAACCGCCGTGCTTCCTTGAGGATGTCATATTTGGGGTCACTTTTGTTGTGCATGCCGCGGAATAGCCTCGATACTCTCTTCCAACAGGCCAGCAGATATACCAACGGCTTGCCCCCGAACTTGCTCGCGGCAGCTTCCTGTATGGCCCCGTCCACCAGCTCCCTTGTAAACCGAAGGGGTCTGCCTTCATCTTCAAGATCACGTCGTATACCCGATACAAAGTACAAGTGATGACCTTGTAGGTCTCGCGTGTTGTTCATATCCAGAGTGATCCTGAATATGCTACCGATGGTTCGGTGCTCCCATGCTTCTAAATTGTCCTCCTGCGGTTTCGAGCCGCTCGTTGGTTGTGCGGTAGCTTTGGACTTGATGTTTATTCGAGGGGTTGATTTATCCTCTGTCGACATGCCGAGCTGCGTAAATGGGTTCTGCTGTACCGGCTCTGGTTTCTGGGTTGGAGACTTTGCCCTAATCTCGGGGGATGGTTGGTTAGCGGTGTCTGGCTTGGGTGTTGCACTTGAACTCGAAGGGGACGGTGCTGATGCCGGGGTCGAGCGAGCAGATGCATTCCCACCAGAGCCTCCCAATTTGGCAAGACGCTTTGCGCGGATCTAGGAGTGTTTGGTCAGATCCAATGTGGCGGATTAGAAATGTCAAGCTGTATTTACCTTGTCAGCGTCCGACATGGCGGAATCGTCTTGGGTTGGATCTTGATCTGCCATGTTAGGAGGATCCGTAGCTAAGAGAAGTACGAGCTAGATAGAAGTACAAGCTGCGGAGGTTTGAGACGGGAGGGTTGGCGAAATAGAGAAAGAATGTCGGGGTGAAAGTGAACGGAGGTGGCAGTGGATTGTTGAGCAGTCGAATAGGCGTCAGTGGTGCAAGGTTAAGTGTCTGTGCGTCGAGTTACTACAGCCCCGCCATCCCCGACGCCGCCATCACCAAAGCACGTGCCAATCGTTATCAGATCGAAGCTGGGAGAAGCTCACCGAAGTTCAAACCAGTACATTCACTTTAGCAGAACTGTCCGTACGGCGGCTAATGACAACAATTGCCTATGGATATACTCCCTTACAAACCGGACACATCTACGGAGTACAAGCGCCTGCAATCCGTCCAGCCGCAATCTCGTCCTCACCTTGTAATCATAGAGTATCTACCCCTCTCCAAACCAGCAAGCAGCCGTAGCAAACACAGTGCTGTGCAGTCTCTACACGATGATGGCTCCCATAGACTTTGATTCCAGCCAATGGCATGCAAAATGTGCATTCAAATCTCCATCGATATGGCATTTTACTGTTGCGTATGTGTAGAATGATACCCAGCACACGTTGTAAGGCGGCGATGTAGCCGGATAGTTGGGGTCAAGACAGATGGAATATGGATCAGGCAGCCTGCCGGCCATAGGACAACAGCACCTTCTTGACAGCCATTGGATACCACCAGACCCAGTTTGGGTGTCATAATTGTAATCGTGGGTAGCTGTATGGGAAACTACCTAGGCACCTAATTGGAGAGAAAGGCACGTGAGGGATGTTTGCGGGGGTGCTTAGGTAGACTACCTAGGAGCTGCAGCCCTGTAGGTGGAAGATGGGGATGGCAAGCACGTGCGGCAAGCAAAGCCAAGCTCCAGCGATACCCGGTAATCACAGGTGGGTTATGAAACCATCCAAGACGTCTCAAAGCTTGTGGGGACGATTGCAAGCGCAAGGAAAGGGTTATCAAAGTGTTGATTATATGTCAACGGCACTCTTGCAAAGCCGCGTAAAGGCGGCCGCTGTGCCAAGGCAAGAAGGCGGCAGAAGGAAGCAGGTGGCTGCAGCCGAGGCGAGACCCTTATGCGGAGAGGAGAGGAGAGGGCGTCGGTCGGCGTGGGAGGGGAAGGGGAGAAGCGTCTCCATGGCGATGATGGCTTGGTGCGAATCGAGAGACGGTGAGAGTTGCACCACGCATCAAGACGACCAAGATGGAGGTTGGGCTGCATAAGGGAAGTACATGGAATGGACAGCACATCTATGGCGCAGAGCTATCCTTCGCGGCGTGGCATGATTGATGAGACATTCGAGCCATCTCAGAGGGTGGGACCAAGCCAGCTGAAAGGTTGCATATTTTGCCTCCCTGGTGCCTAGCAAAGCGACCAGGGCCAGCGTCGGGAGGAAGGGGAAGTGGAAAACGGTGCATACAAGTAAAGTGGAGGAGGGTGGTGGAAGAGGCGGAAGGGCGGCCGTTGGCTTGAGAGAAAAAAAGAACAAGCCGGTGAGTACTGCTGGGTGCCTGTCTCTTAGGTCCCAATTGTCTTTTGTGCCTGTACGGAGTACGGAGACTTGTTTGAGTGCTGGAGCTTGTGGGCTGCTCACACACCGAGACTTTCGGCCATACCATGCCATGCCGCAGGAGACGCGCATTCTGCATTTGCAATCGATAGCATCAAAAGTAGAAAGCAGAGGCACAGAAGCAGAAGCAGTGAGCCCTCAGAACGGGCGAATGGGCTGTTGTTGCTAGGTGGAGCTTCTCGGAGCTGAAACCATAATTGCTCTGTCTCTGGCTGCTCTGCGCTGCTTGTCTGCTGCTGTGTGGGTTGCGATGACGCGCCCTGTCAGAGAAGAGCAAGCACTGAATCCCGGCCTCTGCGTAGCTGCGTAGCAAAAGGGAAGAGTGGCAGAGAGCACAAGCACAAACAGACGCAGAAGCCGTTGCCGCGGCCTTGTACTTGCCCTGCCTTGCCTCGCTCGCAGCTTGTCCCTTCTCCCAGTGCCAGTCCCATCGTCTTCTTTGGTCGATCAAGCTGCATCTACTCCAGCTCTCACCTGCACTTCTCCACAGTGGACGACGGGACGTGAGACAATTGCCCTGCCGCTCCGTTCAGTAGTAGATGGACCAAAAAGAAGCTTCTATTGTCCGTCATAGTGGTAATGGTAATGGTAGTGCTCCCGTAAGTCGGTTGAGCGATGCGCTCCACTTGCCTGCACTCAGGCAGAACAAGTCACGAGTCGCCGGGCGAGCGAGCATCGTCCAGTGGGCCATGGAGTGCCAGTGGCTTTATCTCTCTGTCTCTTTGGGGGTTGAATGGCCCGGGCAGCTATCTCTCTCGCTCTCGTTCTCGCTCTCACTGTCGTTCCTCTCGCCCACTGCTTTGCTCTGTTATGTTCTGCTCCTGTGACTTGACTTGACTAGACTGGGGGTTTGTCTGCCTGTTATGATGCGCCGCTCTTAGATAGACCTTGCAAGCCTGAAGAAGCCGGCCAACGTGTGCATGTGTTTGTGCGTGTGTGTGTGTGTGTGTGTGCCCACTGGCCGCTGCCCGCTGCCCGCTGCTGTCTCTAGCTCCCATCCCCCATCCCGCCCAGTGCCATCACTCACGCCGCCGCCTTCTACTCTTTCTCCCACCTACACACACTCACACAATCACCCCCCCCCCCCCCCCCCACCCCCCCCCCCCCCCCAGACTTTCACTCACCACCACAACATCCGCCCTTTGTGTGCGTTCATCTAGTTTGCCTCGGCCATTACCGCATCTGACCCGTGACTGATTTGCACCAGCCACTCTCCCTCCCCCCAATCGCCGCCCAAAACACTGCGACGCCTGGGCAAACACAGCCGCAGCGAGAAAGCCTCCAGTTGGTCAGTGCGCCTTGCTTGCAAGTGTTCCCTTTAGCTGCCTGTCTCTCCTCCACCGTCCACGACCACACACCTACTTGAACACCACCCCAGCCTTCGCCATCTCAACTCGCTGACCTTTCTCTCCTTCTACAGCCTCTAGTTCCGCTCCTCTATCCCTCAACCTCTTCTCTCCCTACCCTTCAGAATGGCGGAGATTCGACGAAAGCTCGTCATTGTCGGTGACGGCGCCTGTGGAAAGACCTGTCTGCTCATGTAAGTCCTGCTCCAGTGCCTCCCCCATCTCGCACCCGTTGCATCTCCATCTCTGTCGTTCTGCCGCTAATGTCTCGTCCGCAGTGTCTTCTCAAAGGGCACCTTCCCTGAGGTCCGTATCTAGCCCTTTTCGCTCGCCCATATCCCTTGTGTTGCGTCAGCCTGGCAATCCACTGTCGCCATCCCCCTTGTCCACGCCCATCTACTCGCTGTTACACACACGACTGACATCACCCCGCCTCTAGGTATACGTCCCCACTGTCTTCGAGAACTACGTTGCCGACGTCGAGGTCGATGGTAAACACGTTGAGCTTGCCCTCTGGGATACCGCAGGTCAGGAAGATTACGACCGTCTTCGGCCTCTCTCCTACCCTGACTCACACGTTATCCTGATTTGCTTCGCCATCGATTCCCCCGACTCACTTGACAACGTCCAGGAGAAGGTATGGTCACCTCACACTAAAGTCTGTACAACGATATGCTAATTCTTGGCGATAGTGGATCTCCGAGGTTCTGCACTTCTGCCAGGGCCTGCCCATCATTCTCGTTGGCTGCAAGAAGGATCTCCGTTACGACCAGAAGACCATTGAGGAGCTTCACAAGACATCGCAAAAGCCCGTCGCTCCGGAGCAGGTAAGTGCAATTGGTAGCCTCTAACTGAACTTTGAAAGCCCGGCTAACCCGTCTCTGCAGGCTGAGGATGTCCGCAAGAAGATCGGTGCCCAGAAGTACCTCGAGTGCTCCGCAAAGACAAACGAGGGTGTGAGGGAGGTATTTGAGCACGCCACCCGAGCTGCTCTGCTCACCAGGAAGGGCGATAAAAAGAAGAAGTGCCTGATCTTGTAAGATCAACATTGGATACCTACTCCTTGGCCGCCACAGCCGCACCGTGTTGAAGCTAGACAATGACCATTCTGTGGCGGATCTCGTGTGATTATGGCGGAATTTTTTCGAATGGCACACTGTGCGAAATGGTGGGTTTGGGTGGAAGATGGAACGGCCCTATTCTGGCTAGTTAGAGCCCTTCTCCACGGCACCTACGAGGCGTTCAGCGCTGGATTTATTGCGAGCACATCATCTTGGGGCAGTTCATGATGGGGGGATTCTCAGCGGGCCGAGATTGAGCAGCTATCGGATTCAGCAATGGTAGGACTTTCTTCGATGTCATGCTCGCATGCTACTGAGAAAGGCCCCCTCGTATATCAAATTACCTCACTGGTCTTTCTTGGGTTTCTGTCTGGGAATTTTTCCTGTTTTGAGCACAACGTCGAGCAATATCCCCAATGCCCCCGTCTTTCTCTCTCTGTTTAGTTATCTGGTTTCGTTTCTCTATGATGGCTGAATGTTTGTAGTTCTGCGCATCCTCGGTGTAATAACTTTTTTGTCTCCTCCCAATCTTCCGAGATCACCCCCTTGGTAATCCTGCAGACGCAATATCGTCATTCTGAATGTTTTCTGAACAAAATCCATGCGACAACCACTTTATAAAAACAGGGAAGCAGCAAAGCAAGTAAGTCACTCGCCGCAATATAGGTCTCGCCACCGGGTGTTCCAGCCTGTCATCCTTGTAGGATCTCCCGACACCTTTTACGCCTTGTTGGCTGGCCCTTTGTTCCTCCCACGTGCGTGTGCGTGTGCCCTCCGTTTAACGCCACAAAAGGTATGTAGCCTTGACCTAACTACCATGGGATTTGACATGGATGGCTAGTGTTGTGTTATATGTATGTATGTGGTGGGCTGGCTGCGCCTCGTTCGCGGGTGATGTGATGTGATGTTGATGTTGATGGGATGGGATGGGGTAGACCCTTGTAATACCTTGCTAATTGTCGGTTTATTACTTGCATGGTCTGTAACTTGTTGTATAGGTGATGTATTACTATTAGTGAGTGTGTTATGTTGTTTGTATATGGAGTAGGTATTTCCTGTCGATGGTTGTTTGTCTCAGTGGGCGTCTTGGGTTTTTTTTTGGTTCGAGTTTAATGAATTKGGGGGGGSGGGGGGGATGGTGGATTTTTGTTTTGTTTTGTTTGTTTTTATGTCCCGGTATGTGATGTGTATGTGATGCAGAAATATCTCTGTGGATTTCAACATGGATGGAACGATGTTTGTCACTGTGTCTGAGTCTAAGTCTGAGGCTGTCTTGGTGTGAAATGTACGGATGGATTGGTTGGGTTGAGGTGATTGAATAGTAATGTATTATATGCAATACCGACGTATTTTTCGCTTTGCCTGTTGCACACACATATACTGCGGCATGAACGAGGAAGTTTGGGATCCTCGGGTCTTGGACATTAGGAAATGCCGTTGGGGTGGTGTGTTGCTGATGTTCCTGTCTTTGTTGTGTATGTTGGTTTGGAGGGTTTTTGTGTTTTGATGGGGATTTGTTAGAGTAGCTATATGGTGGGATTTGCGTGGACGGTGCCTCGCATTTTCATATGTGCTGGGTATGATGTAGAAGGTAGTGGAGTGGTATATAGAGAAGCTGACGATGATCAGAGTCAAGGGATATATGAAAGGTCATTCTTGAAAGGGTAAGTATAAGATGTGTAAATTAAACCTTTCCACGTAATATGTATATAGTTAAACCTCACCATTGTGCAGCGCAAAAAAGGACGAGGTTAAGTGGTCTAACGTTCTAATCAAACACATATTCGATATCACTGTGTTCCATTACGTCAAATAAAGCACACGAGAAATCGGCTCTCAGATTTAAGTCAGAGATGTGGTATGTATAAAATGCTTGTGCGACTGCCTTAGTTCATGAGGAATATTTCGTGACCAGGCAACAATGTGCCGACTCTTCCTTTCAGGATATGAGAATGAGTCAACCAGATTTGCTGACGCAAGGCTCAGAGGAAGGTGCATTTAAATATGTCATACTCTAAAACCACAATCAAGCGTGACTCAAAACTTCAACGGTTGCTCAATCTCAAGAGGCCGTGTTCCTTCCGTGCTAAATAGTGTGACTGGTTGATTTGATATACACCTCGACATAACAAACAAAATTTATCCTTGTATACTTATGTCCTCGTGTCCTTGCTTGCAAATACCCCCTCTCTACATGTCTATCTCAAGAAGAGACATGAATGAAGAGACCATCTACCATCATTCTAACCCCTGAGAGTACGTACTGATGGGTTATCAGTCTTCGATTATTCACCATTCACTACCATATTTCGACCAACAATTTACGAGCAAAGAATTAGGGTCCTTTATCTCCCTTTATTCCCCTTATCAGTATCCATAAAGAGTTTCAAGAAATACCATTAATACAGCTACCTCTACACAAACCCAAACCCAAACCCAAACCCATAAAATCCAACCACCATGAATAGAAAACTTACACCTACCACAATTCATCCATCCATTCMCCCTGCCACAACAACCCTACCTAGCACACCCCCAAAAGAAACAAAACCAAAGGATCAAAACCAAGCACGCAATCAAATGACACGGGGAGATTGACACGCGAGCGTAGAAACACACTATAAATCCTTCGAAAACGAGACCCACATTGACCGGTTTATCTCCCGGGGAGGCATGCTATGACCTCCATGGTGATGTTGCCTTTTTTTTTTTTGCGTTTCTGCCTGTTTGTCTTGACTCATATCGTGGTATGTGGCTGTGCGGAGGAGGTCACTTAGTCACTTCGCAAAGGAGTAGACGGGATATTGAGCCCAGTGGTCATATATGATACATATACAGACTTTTTAGATTCTGCCTAAGCGTATCGTAGCGCGCTTATACCTACGATACGTATCCCACTTATGCAATGCTGCACTCGACTTTACTCATAAATACATACATGCTCCATGCTCTGAACCCAACCCGTCTCTTATTTGAACCAAGATAAACAGATGCCAGAGCAAAATTTTGTGCTACCAAATGATCTACGCCGCATTCATTGACCGGAAAATGGTCCCGTGAAACCGAGCAGACAAACAAAACTCCCCTGTGCCGCTATGCGTTATGCACGAATCGCCGTGAAAACTAATGAGATCCCCCCTATGGAGGAAAAAGGTGGGGCGCAACGCTAGATGATGTGTGAAATGAAAGGATTCGCTGCGCCGATGTAATTTGAAATGATTGTGTATGCCTGTACCTGGAAATGAAAGAAGATGATGTTGATGATGAGAGGGAGTATGAAGGGACCGGCAGCTATACACGCCTGAGAGCTGATGAAGAAGATATGACTAGCTTGCTGATGAAGAAGATATGACTAGCTTGCTGTAGCCTGTAGAATTGGTTGTGTAGCCGCTGGGTCCTCTGCGGCACTGTTTCCCTCTGGAAAAGTGATCCTATCATGTGAACACTGACAATAGCCCTAAGGCCACCATCAAGGCGAAAGACGAGGCTGATGCTGAGGCACGTGTAGCTGCGCCTGTTGCTGACGGCGAAGCGCCTTGCTCGCCTTGGGCTTCCGCAGTAGGATTTGCGGGCCCCTGATTTGGAGATGCCTGGCTGCCTGTAGCAGAAGCCGTGGCAGAAGCACTCGTCGTGGGCTCTTCGCCATTCTTTTTGACACCGAGGCCAACTTGAGAATTGTCAAAGTCGAAGACTGAGTACACGTTCTTGAGGAATACATCGCCAACCAACCATTGTCGCTCCCCAAACGTCTGGCGGCCAATGATGTTGCTTTTGCAACTACCATCGCTCATAGTTCCCCCAATATAGTCTGCAGTGGATATGTTGTAGGTTTCGCCGCCAAGCGCAATCTGGATAACTTTCTTCGTGTCGCAGGGTACCGTGAATGTCTCGCCCGACTTGTTGTAGCCTGGGATCAGGTCGTGTAGAGAAACGGCATCATCCTCTGGCATTAAGATGAAGCTGGTTCCTGTGTCCAAAATTGCAGTTCGGCCTCCTACGCCTAGCATTACGCCATCCACACCTGCATCATCGACCTTGACCTCCCAGAATCCTTCCTCGTTGTCCTCCGTCTTTATCAAGTTAAGATCTCCATCATATCGATCTTTGTTCGGCTCGCCAAAGTTGAGCTCACCGTCATTCTTCCCATCTTTAGCTCTGCTCAGGTGGATGCCATATAATTTAGCACCAATGAGATTCGAATCGGTAAGAACATCCATGACCTGAGGCGCTTCGATTGTACCTGGAATATTATCACCACGGCCAATGCCTAAGATTCCGTCCATTGGGTATGATCTAAACTCAGAAGACACATTATTTGCAATGCCAAAGGATATAGAGGGAGAAAGTGAGCCGATGTGTATCTTGTCGCTAGCGAGTTTCCCGGACACGGTGCCAGTGCCGTAAGTTATGGAGAAGGGAGTTGACTCGGTCTATCGCAGATAGGTTAGCTCTCTACTTTTAACTTCTGCATGTTCGCGTGATCGAAATCGCTATGGACTGACCTTGAGGGTACTGGAATCATCCTCTCCAAAAGTGTTATGGGACCCGCAAGCTTCGCTCTTGCAATCTTGGCCCATAATCCAGGTATTACTTGCGGCCGAGTCCAGCAACAAATGGTATTCCTCTTTACCATCACCAAACGTGACGGCTACCATGTAGGACAAATCCTTTCCATCTTGGTCTATAGCAACACTGTCCTCCTGCTTCGGGCTGTCTGAATTCAAAATGTTGTACGTATTGGCCCGAGGCAAGAGCTTCGAGGTACGGCGTAGAGGGAGGGTAAGAAGTTTACTGTTCCTTTCAATGCGGTCGTGCGGGACGGCGGGCGGGGCGTCTCGACGCTGGAGAGTATTGCTTTCACCTCTATAATGCGGAGAGTATGGGTAGAACGCCGTCGCCGTAGGGAAAAATGATATCGACAGACATGCAACCGTCCAAGCGGAAAGTTGAGTATACATTATATTATGCTTGCTCTAGCAAGAGTAGAACGTGGACTCGATGTGGAGGAGCCAGCCTTACTCTGGAGTGGTCCGGAGTGTCTTATATACACTGCAAGCTTCGTTGAGGAATGTAAACTAGGATTTGTACTGCGTCAATACGACGAATTCCCCGGCGTGGTCTTTTGAGAGACAGGTTTCGAGGTGACGCAATGTGCCAGACGTATGCACCAAGGGAGACCAGAATACAATGCAATTAAGACGACCCAGGTCTCATTAATGAAGGATGCGTCGAGCAATGGAAGCGAACGAGCAGCGAAAGCCCCAGATACAGATCGACGTTAAGGATCGGGAGTATTCCAAGCCTGTGCAAGGATGGAATTGATTGCTCGTGTTGCAAGAAACGAAGGTTGCACCCCTGGGCAGCGTGGACTCTGCAGCTACAACTACTGCGTCTGAGGGGAAGAAGAGGATGATGATGATAGCAGCAGAGGGAGGCAAAGGTGAGGAAGATAAAGAGGGGAACCGAGTGAATCCATTTTCTCTCGGCAGCGGCTGCTCGTCGAGGCCAATAATGTGAGATGGACTTCTGCGACAGTGGCTTGATGTTGAGCTTTCCCTTGCCCGGGGGTGGGGCGCATGTACCCCTGAACATCCGGGGAGACCTTTGCGAGACCTGTGCGTATGTTTGAAACGCCCATCACTCGCCAATCACCCATTGAAACGGCAGCATCAGGTACACAAGAGCCGCCATGCTCATCTCGGTGGAGAATGCCAATCGCCAATAATGGCAGGKGTCGAGAATTGCATTCAGGAACAGGCATGTGCACCATGCCATGCATTGATTCGTACGAATATCTACTAGTCTACTATGTATGTAAGAGGAAGTACTTTGTACCTTTTTTTTCCCGTGCTTATGCTGTGCTATGCTCGAGGTATCGTTGATAAAGTAGATAGAGCATGTGCGGCCCGGGTTGACGTCTAGTATTTGTTGCATGTACGGAGTATGTAACGGAGTAAGCATGCAGTCAAGCTTGATGCATGCAACCAACCGCCATCACACTCATCGGTTCAGGCTCAAAAGGCCCTCGACATACCTCCTCGCATCAATCCCAATACCCTCGGCCAGTCCCTTTGGTCCCCATCCCGCTGCCGCCCCGCCCATCTTTTCTCCTGTCGAAGGCTGCCCGAGCCGCCACATTCCACTGCCAAGTCTACTGCTAGAGGTCTTACCTGCAGTAGAAGATGCATCACGGGCGCGTCGGACGAGGAAGGCTTCGCGTAGGTCGGCAAAATTGAACCCACCCGAGTCTTCTTCCTCGTCGCCTTGCTGAGACTCAATCTGAGAGGGTGGAAGTCTCATCCAGACTACCCACCATCCCCGACTTGTTTTGCACGTTCGCTCTATCTCCGACGGATTGCGCCGTGTACTGGACACATTCGCCAAAATCTGAGAATGTACATTAAGTGCTTCCACCCGACTCCAGCCCGATGAGTTGGTCGTGCTACCAAGTCCTTCAGCCACAAGCGTACCAGGCTCTGGAATGTTGGGAATACTAGAATGTATAGTGAAAGTCTGCGGATCATATACCAAATCGTAGATTGGCTGTGTGTTTGGTGCCGATCCTGCTGTCGAAGAAACAGTGGTGTAGGGATGCGAAGACGCTGAAATACGAGCAGCTACTCTCTGCGGAGACGTGCTATTGCTTAGCGGACGGTGTAGCGGAGAAAAGTATGTATGGAGGTTACGGTAGAAATGGGCCAGTGTCAGTGATTCAGTCCGAGGATGGAACAAGAAGGTATATATAAAAGGACGATGCTACGAAAAGTACAATTAGCATGCAAATAGTTTTTTGGCAGCGCCTGGACTTACCACATAAATGACCGGACGCAGTCGCTTTAATTTTCGTGCCGGAGAGACTTTAAGACGTAATTCCTTCTCAAACACAGGAGTCTCATCTCCTTCTGCATCTGGCGTTTGCAATGGCAGATCTTTCGCAAGTTCAACATGAACGGTTCGAAGGGGTATGCGATTATTCCAGCTGCCCTCCTCATTCTCGTCATCAAAATCCTCGTCTTCCATGTCCCCTTTCAGCCCAATGACGAAGTACCCGGCATTTTCACGCTGAATTTGCATCCTGAGCTTCTCTTCCCCACGGTCGACATCCGGCTCCGGCTCGACGTAGCGCATCGATACTTCTGGTGATGGCTCCCTTTCTACTTCTTGCGCCACCGTACGATCCTCCGCTTGGGGTTTCTTTCCGCCCCAAGCTGTACCATATCCTAGAGTGAGATACTTCATCCAGGTCTCGCTATCACCTAGAGATGCCATAATTGGCTCCGGCTTATCCGTGCCACCCTTACTCGTGGAAGCGACAGCAGCCGAAGCCCTGTCAAGAGATGTTTCTACAGCTGAAACAATTGGAGGAGGAATACCAGAAGGTAGTTTTGGATCTGGGTGAAGCGCAGCGTCTTCCGGTATCGATCCATCTTGCGAGCCTTGTGCCGCCGAAGCCGGTTGTGCTCGAGCTACTGCCTTCGGGTTTCTTCTCCGTCGCTTTCTTCTATCTGTCGTTGGGTTGTCGCGAGCGCCGTAGGCATGGTCTCCGTAATGGTATATAGATTCCATCCAGTGTGAGACGTCCCGCATTGATTGTCGAGTAAGAGCTCCAACTCCAGAGAATACCACTCCGTCTGCGGAAGACACATTTCTGCCACTCCCAAGCCAAGGCTCAAACTCTGGGAAAGCAGCAGTCGCCTTTGGGTCCGCAGTCTTGGGGTTCTGCCCAGCAGATGGCTCACCAAAGCGAGATACCATAATGTCAACCAAGCCGTCGGTTCTACGGGCAAAGTCCTCCAACACTTCACGCTCTCCACTGCCCCATTCCTCCTCGCCTACACCTATGCCTAGTTCGCCTCCGGCCGCAAGCTTCATTCCACCAAATATATCCACGGCAGGGCTGCCATGGAGCAACACATCCCAAGTGCTCGCAAAACGAGTCCAGAAGCCATTTAGTGTATTACAGAACTTTGTGCGGTCTGATTTAGCGAAGAGTACATCGAGGGTTATGCCATGATGGAGTAGAAATACAGCGTAGGCGCGGACGAGCTGTTGCACGAGCAGTGCAGGAGGGCTGACCTCACGAGCCGAGTATTCAACAGCCGGTTCAGAAGGATTTGGTGCTCCTGTATCCGTTTTGGAGGACGAACTAGGCGCAGCAGGTAATTTGGTCAGGTCGATCGACTTTCAATGAATTAGCCTTGTGAGCAATGCTGAAATCAGATGAGCAAAATACTAACAGCAAGGATCCACCATCCTGGCTCTAACTCATGTAGAACTATTCGCGATTTGCGGGTATCTACGGAATCGACTGCCTCGCCTTTGGAGAAGCTCCTAGGGGAGAATTAGTTGCAATGGTCCAAGGTTCAAGCAGCAGCGTAACTTCAGCTGTACCGGGCAAAATCAACCATGCCCTGAGCTAGCCCAACCTGACGTAGCTTCTCATTCTCTTGTTCGCGCAAAGAGCGCTCAGCGTGGGTGTCTGTGGCATCGATCTTGGAGCGCTGTTTTGCAGCCTTTGAATAGTAGAAGACTATCTGGTTGTGGAAGGTCTCATCGGAATCGCCCAGTGAGGGGTTGTAGATGGCGAGGAAAGATAGCTGAGCGGGGACGACCTTGGGTACAACGGTGGACGACATTGGGAGCGGAGCGTGAATGGACGAATGCGTGGCCGCTGGGCGACGTCGAAGGGTAGGGCAGCAACTGGTGCTGGTGCTGGTGCTGGTGCTGGCAGTAGAACCAATTGCGTCACTTGTCGAGGATTCGCTTGCGGCGAGCGCTCGGAGGTCTCTCGAGGTGTCTCAAGGATTAGACAAAGGATGGACAGCCCCTCGGGACGTCCTGCATGGCTGAGCGAAGGGACAAAACCAGCGAGGCAGAAGGGGAGCTCAAGGCAGGTGGCAGAGTATTTGTAAACCAACGTTTGAATACAAGTACCAAGTATGGCAGTGGGCGCTGGGTGGTGGGTGGGTGCTAGTTGCCAGTCCAGTTCCAGGCGGGATGGGATGGACCAGGGCGTGCATCGCAGGGAATGGGAATCGAATCGAACGCGCTTGCATGAACCCGCCAAGCCCAGATCGATCTACCGCTGCTTCTGCATCGCGATTCACCACCACCCACAAAGTGCTAGACTCCTGCACCCACGCCATTTCCCTGCTAAGAATATCCCTCGCCTGGTCACAGCATCCTTCGCCCAGGTTCCAGACTTGTACTGAGCCTCTGAGCAGCAGTCATGCTCTGGGGGCTTCCTGTCCCCGTCCGCTCTTTACTACTCTCTCAGTGCCGGAGATACTCGTCTGCCCGTGTCTCTCCTCAAACCTCGGAACCTTTAAATATACTGTTTTGCGGCTCAGACGACTTCAGCATCGCATCCTTGCGTGCTTTACATGGAGCCAAGCGAGCCAATCGACAACTCATAGATTCCATTGATGTCGTCCACCGACCTGGAAAACCCACTGGCCGGGGATTGAAAGTCGTTAGGGATGGTACGAGCGGAGAATGAATTGCTTTTTCAGGGCCTCCACTTACTCTTCGAGCAGTCCCAATTAAAAATGTAGCTTCCCAGGAGCTCAACCTCAGTACTCATGAGATCGACACTTTCACTGGATGGACCCCTCCCAACCCCTTCAACATGGTCATCGCCGTTTCATTTGGGCTTTTTGTCCCTAGGCGCATTCTAAACATGGCCAGATACGGTGGCTTAAATGTCCACCCATCGCTCCTCCCTGACCTACGCGGACCAGCACCCATCCACAATAGCTTACTCAAGAGACGCCCAAGGACTGGTGTAACCATACAGACTCTAGATCCTCACCAGTTCGATCACGGCATGATTCTCGCCCAAACACCTAAGCCTGGCTTGGAGATCCCGCTAGAAGCGACACCTCAGGATCTCATCACTAATTTAGGAGATCTCGGAGGACAAATGCTGGTTGACGTGCTCAAATCTCGCCTTTTTGTTCCCCCGCTGGAAGACGTGGGATGGTATGGCAAATCTGGCGAGCCTATTGAGCATGCTGATAAGATTACCAAGAAGCATAGCTTTGTTGATTTCTCTTCTTCGACCGGTGATGATATCCTAGCACAGCATAGAGCCCTGGGGGATTTGTGGTGCCTGTTACCCAATGGGGAAAGAGTGGTTTTTAATGAAATAAGACCTTCCGAATCTTTGGAATGCTCAACGAGCGAGCCGGGCCTTTTTGTAGCACAATTAAAGAAGAATGTGCTCGGGGCTCGAGGTATGGATAGCAAGGTCCTTGAGATTACGAGAAGTACTGTCTCAGGTGGGAAGAAGGGAATGGGAAATCTACATATTCTACGTGCGCTGGAGAAAACCTCGCAGAGACAGTGTTGACATGTTAAAGAGGCGCATTGAACGCAAGAGAAACATAATAGTTCAAGACATAATAATCTAATAATCTAATAATCCATTACGCCTATGTCTTATGCATGATGGGTAGTGTTTAATTTTGCTTGCTTTTTTTGGTCCAAGATATTGCGCGCTTGTGCGGTTCAGAGTGCACTCCGACGTCAAAAAGCCAAACTCGTTTTCTTTTTTGAGCTCTACTTTCAATGGAAGGTGTACCTTTTCTAGACTTATTCAATTACACTGGAGCATTTCTCCTAGATCCCGTGGCAAACTAGAAATGGATGAGATGAACGAAAGGTCAGGCTTCCCAATTGCATCGCTAGCCAGACACGCATATTGAAGCGGTGGGGTGTACTGTTCCCCTGCTAATCACTACTCCTCCCGAAATATCGTCGTCTTAAGAGCATCGAGAGGCACTAGGAGAAGGAACATAATGCTCAAAAGTCCTAACATGCTCCACAAACTCAGTCTCCGATCTAGCCACATCAGCCAAAGCTCTCAAGAAACCAGTTAGATGGATCATCGGCGGGAAAAAGGCCCTAATCCTCTTACGTTCAGCATAATTGGACCGAAGAAGGTCGTACGTATTCGCGCATTTTCGGCACCAGAAGCCGTTTTCGATCTTAGTGCCTGCTTTATGGGGGAAGGGGATTATGGCCCTGTCGCCGCTGTCGTTCATATATGTACCGACGAACATGGGATCTCCTGAATATGCTCGCCATGGCTGTCCGCGCAGAGAGTTCAATTTATCGAATTGGAATCGATCTATATACCTTAATTTCCAGTCATGGTTGGTGAAGGAAATCTCATATGGGTGTTTCTTAGATGTTAGTTCTTTGGCGGCTTTTACGCTAGTTAGTCGAGATCCTCGATTATGTCCCTTTTTGGTGTCGTCAGGATACCTCTGCATAGTGGGTAACGCGTTGACTTGTTGTAGAGTCTGTTCGGTCGACAAGGTTACGGGGATCATCCATAGTGATGGGTTTATTTCAATGCACATGAGACAGCAGCGTTTGCCCGAGAGGAGGTGCAAAAACGCGCCATAGTTACCACAAGATGTGCATCGATCGGAATGTAGGGCATCTCGGAGAGCAGCAACGGGATGGAGGCCAATGACACCTGTGCGGCTCAACATTGGGAAGATGTGTCCAACGGACTGGAGTAGAACTTTGTATGCCGGCAGAGCTTCGACGATGGCTTTTCCGCCCAAGGATACCTGTGACACTCTCAACAAGGAGCGTAAGTCCAAGTAGTTGAGCACCTCATGAATAATTTCGGTGGGTAAGTTGTCAAGTAATCCTAACAGTGACGAGCATTCTTTGGTACTCCGAGCAATATTAGAAAACGACACCTCTGTAGACTTGTCGATAGCGAGAACATGGCCTGAGAAATCTTGTCGTCGAAAAGATTGTTGAGAAAGGATTTGCTCTTTTGAAGGGTTTTGATGTGCCATGGGCGCGGTAGGTTGCGAATGAATTTTCCGAAAGGAGCGTGCGGAGTAAATACTCAGCGATGCAATGGTGAAGCTTGCTCAGGGGATAGTTTATAAAGCAGGTAACCGTTTGGTGAAAGCCCGTCAGAGCCAACAATTCCTGATTGTAGCACGAGGATATAGAGAGCACTTTTCGCCAAAAATTCGCTAAGGTTCACACCCAGGCCACTCCTGACGATGTGAAATGATTTGATGGTTGAGAGAAAAGACAATGGATGGGAATGAAGGGGAAAGACATGTATATATGTAGGCGAAGGATGACTGTATTGGAGAATACTGGCACGCCTGGTAAACTACATAGCTAAGCCGCACCCAGGTACGCATTGGCAATATGGCGGCTAGGCTGCAACCATCTGTCTGATATGATGACTATGGTGACATCTTTATTTGGCTGTGGTGCAAAGTTGAGAAGTGTCATGAGCTTCCCATCCATGGATGGTTTACCATCTGTGATCCTTAGGTAGCTCGAGGTTATCAGGAGGTGATGAGGCTCTAGCTCAAACAGCTCTATCTAGTTGAGATCTGCTTTCAACCAGCGCTTGCCTTTCATGTTATGATTACTGATAGGAGCTCCAATATACTGTATCTCGTTTCTACATTGTATGAACCGAATGGAGTATGAAAGCTGGAAAAGATGTGGCCTCTGCTGATTCCCAATCTCTCAGGATACCCGGAACGGGTTTTCCAGATCGGGCGCCCAGCCATGGGCCTGCTCTCTTCTTCGCACAGCGCGAAAACAGGCTTGAAATTTGGAGCTTCGAGACTGCCGTTAAGTAGTGTTTTGTATGCTGGCGTTGATGAAGAAGAAGAGAGGAAGGAAGGAAAGCAAAAATTCGGAGTTCGAGATGAGGTCGGAGCGAGCGATTGCCCGCCATCTAAGCCTTATCGGGTTAGCTCCTCCCAAAACCTCCAATCTGGCCGCATGGTACTCCATCATAACCCGCAACCCACCCAGACAACGAGTCGGGACCCGTTGCAACTTAAAAGGTTTCGCTGCAGCCTGTGCCTCTACGCTGCGTGGCCTATTTCTTTATTTTCCTCGCCGACCCCTAAGATCCTTCCTATCCACCTTCTCTCATCCGCCCCCGCTGTGCGAAATCCAATTGTGGGCGCCCGCCTCGGTCCCGCCCAACGCTCACACCGCATTGATATATCAAGCACAACACCACCACAACCATGACCGACTACGAGGCCTTAAAGGAGCAGTGGAGTGAGATTGAGGATCGGGATGGAGTTCGCCTCAGCTGGAACACTTTTCCAAGCTCCCGCATGGTAGGCAGACTCCTCAATAGAATGTTGATATGGATGGAATGCTAACCCACCTCAGGAAGCTTCACGACTCGTTGGTACGGTAATCCGATCAATAGAATCGCCAAACAATCACTGACCAATTCAGTTCCTATTGGTGCCTTATACACTCCATTGAAGGAGAAGACGGATACGCCGCTGTTGCAGTATGAGCCTGTCTCCTGCAAGGCGCCATGCCGGGCTGTCCTCAATCCATTCTGGTATGTCATTGAAATGCCAGACGTGTGTACCAGGGCTGACACCGACACAGTCAAGTCGATATGCGGGCCAAGCTATGGATATGTCCCTTTTGCTTGCAGCGAAATGGTCTTCCACCTCACTACAAGGACATATCCCAGGATGCGATCCCCCCGGAGCTCCACCCGAACAGTACGACCATCGAGTATCGACTTGCGAGGCCTGCGCCGTCTCCTCCCATTTTCTTATTCGTAGTGGACACTTGCCAGGAGGAGGATAGTTTGAAGGCGCTCAAGGACTCTATCATCATGAGCTTGAGCTTGCTGCCCCCCTACGCATTGGTTGGCCTTATCACCTACGGAACAATGGTATGTTTGGATATCAATAGCTTGATTGGTTGGTGACTTACTTTCCTCAGGCACAAGTTCACGAGCTTGGTTATACCGAATGCGCCAAATCCTACGTTTTCCGTGGAAGCAAGGACTATACCTCCAAGCAAGTTCAGGAAATGCTTGGTCTTAGTAATCTTGGCCCCCGAGCAAACATACAGCAGCAACCTGGGCGGCCACCGGTTCCAGCTGGTGCTGGCACTCGATTCCTTCTTCCTGTATCGCAATGCGAATTTCAACTAACGAACGCGCTCGAGCAATTGCAAAAGGACCCTTGGCCAGTTGCGAATGACAAGCGCTCCCTTCGATGTACTGGTGTTGCCCTTAGCGTCGCAGTCGGCCTTTTGGAGACCCAGTTCGTGAACATGGGGGGTCGAATTATGCTCTTCAGCGGCGGTCCTGCTACTGAAGGTCCTGGTATGGTGGTTGGGCCAGAGCTAAGGGAGCCTATTCGATCCCATCATGATATCGACAGGGACAACATCAAGTACTACAAGAAGGCATTAAAGGTATGTGAGGAATCATAAATTTTGCGCTCGTCACTAACCCGGAAATAGTTCTATGACAACCTGGCTAAACGGGTCGCGCACAACGGTCATATTGTTGACATTTTTGCTGGTTGCCTGGATCAAGTCGGACTTCTCGAAATGAAGGGTCTCTCTAATTCTACTGGTGGACACATGATTCTCACCGACAGCTTTACATCTTCCATGTACAAGCAGTCTTTCGCCCGCGTCTTTAACAAGGATGCCGATGACAATCTGCTCATGGGATTCAACGCCTCTCTCGAAGTCCTCACCACGAAGGAACTCAAAGTTACGGGTCTTATCGGGCACGCCGTCTCCATGAACAAGAAGTCAGCATCAGTTGGAGAGACTGAATGTGGAATTGGTAATACTTGCTCGTGGAAGATGTGTGGTATTGACCCCGAGGCCAGCTACGGTATCTATTTCGAGATTGCTAGTCAAGGTGGACCAAACCAAATGCAGCAAGGTCCCCAGAAGGGAATGATGCAATTCCTGACGTACTATCAGCATTCAGCTGGACAGTATCATCTTAGAGGTAAAGCACAGCCACATGTTACGCAGACAATTGACTAACATACTCAGTGACCACCGTGGCACGCAACCTTAGTGGCCCATCTGGTGACCCCGCCATCGCTCAGTCCTTTGATCAAGAAGCAGCTGCGGTGCTCATGTCACGAATAGCGGTATTTAAGGCTGAAGTTGACGATGGGCCGGACGTTTTGCGATGGGTAGACCGCATGCTGATTCGCTTGTGCTCTCGATTCGCCGAGTACCGAAAAGATGATCCGTCCTCTTTCAGGTATGCATCTACTTGCCGTCTTCGCCCTTTCTTTGCTAACAATCTTTTAGGTTGGAGAAGAACTTTACTCTGTACCCTCAGTTCATGTTTCACCTTCGACGATCACAGTTCTTGCAAGTCTTCAATAACTCACCTGACGAGACCGCTTTTTACCGTCATGTCCTTAACCACGAGGATGTGAGCAATTCGCTTATCATGATCCAGCCCACTCTTGACAGCTACGGGTTTGACCACGAAGGTAGCCAACCTGTGTTGCTTGACTCGACCTCGATCCAGTCTGAGACAATTCTTTTGCTTGACACCTTCTTCCACATCCTCATCTTCCACGGTGAGACAATGGCCGAATGGCGCAAGGCCGGTTATCAGGACCAGGAGGGATACGATAGCTTTAGGACGCTACTAGAAGCACCCAAAGAAGATGCTAAGGATCTCATCCAGGACCGATTCCCGCTTCCCCGTTTCATCGTTTGCGACGCTGGAGGTTCGCAGGCCCGTTTCCTGTTGTCCAAACTCAACCCTTCTACCACCCATACAACAAGCTCTTATGGTGGCGTGTCCCAGACTGCCCAGACTATTTTCACGGATGACGTTAGCTTACAGACCTTCATGGACCATTTGATGAAGCTTGCAGTGTCAGGAACGGGCTAAAGAAGTTGAGTTACGGGATATAGGCAAATCGAAACGATCTGATAGAATTAATTGAATATCAACTTTCAGCAATGGCGCCGGGTTACCCGATCTCTTGTTTGACATGGTGCGTTACTTGATAGCAAGGCTAGAGAATGATTCATGGCTTATGAATAGTTGAATGCCAAGGGGAGAAAACATTCAGTAAGAGTAGTTACAAGAGTTTCTATTATTCTAAAGAAAAATTCACCATACTACAACTTGCTTCCATCTTGTTGTGTTGCGCCGCTCCCTGCTACGTGATCCTCCTTGAGCATTTCGCCAGTTCCGGGAATTTCAAAAGGTTCGCATGGCAATGTCACAGCGACAAATCGTGCGGGTTCTGTTTGTGAGCCGTTGTACCATTTATGCAATGTACCCCGCTGGATCACATGGTCCTGTATCCTATTAGCATCACCTTCAAACTCACATCCCCTCTCTAATATAGGATATAACATACACCAGGTTTCAAGTCGAGGAACTCTCCACCGTCTAGCTCCATCCTCACATGTCCGATAACGCAAATACTAAAATCGATGGAGACAGTCCTATGCATCTGGCTCTGCCCACCGGGAGCGATATCAACAACCACCAAGTTCGCGCCTGTTTGGGTGGGTACTACGATGTCAGTGCCTTTGTGCGAGGTTGGACCGGTGGGCGAGAGGTAATCGTTGACGTCCTTGTCGTCTTGGAGGACTGCAGGGACCGTGGGGACGGCGACTATAGGTATTCAGTATATGCTATTGATTCTTTGCATGGGGAAGTCATGGGGAAGTCATAATTGATACTTACAAGAGCGAGCCATGCCTCCTACACCACCACGGCCATGGTAGAGCTGTGGTGGGGTGGAATGTACCACTGATTTGCCATTCTTGTCGTGTGTGCAGATGTACCGTTTGTTTGGGGGTAGGTCGACAACGGACTCAGTCCAGTTACCAATTGTCTTGGGATCTGCCATTATGCAATAGAATATTTAGAGTCCCTTGAGATTGTCTTATAAATAGGTAGCTCTGGATGTTGGTATATTTTGATGGATATTGAGAGCTTGGTGTCTCATGCATCAACTGAGAGCTCCACAAGCTATTAAATAACAAGGGCTCGACTTAGGCTCGGGCCATGGCATAGCACGCTCTAGGATCATCTTGGAATCGGAGAGCAGGGAAATACACACCCGCGCTGCGGTGCTTGACTTTCTTGGAGAGGGTGTGGTCAATCATATTGATCGCGGGGTAGCTTGGTGGAGCTCCAACTTGTCGGTGACGTTGGAAGGTCGAGTCAGTTATAATACTCCTTACATTTGCTATGGCACCCGATGGCATGCGATCTGCTGAGCTAACACATCCCAGCACATACTTGTCTTGGAAGGATGATGAGCACCTGTTCTACGTATGCTTTGTTATTCACCTTCACACTCTTGGTCCTTCGTACCGTAGGGTCCACCTCAAGCGCAGAGAAGGAATACGCGATGCAAGTGTTAGAAAACCTTTCAATTTTTAGCCCAAAAGATTCCACGATATTGGTTGTGCTGTAGTGTAACCGTTCTATGTGGTGGTTGGTTTATAGAGACTAATGGTCGGCATTGTTGCAAAAGTTGTTATCTACGACGATCCGGATATTTCAACACCTGGAGCCCAAATTAGCTTCTAAGAAAGTTTTCGAAGCTCATACTTTAGCAATTGATTGGATGCATGTCCCTCCTCGACGTTGCACCATTTATACTCGTAGGGCTGATATTGAACCCTGGTTCCGGCACCGACCAATCAGCATGGTTCCTTTCCGTCCTCATCTTTTTCTACCCATGGCATCACCGAGCATTTCGCAATCTGCAACTCCAACACCTTGCCCCACCACACCGCGATGTCGTCGCAACAGGACTCAGACCCGGCCGCAGCCTGCCCAGTCGACCACAAGACTCGAGAGGAATGGCTGAAGCAAGCCAGAGCACAGAACCCCGACGCGCAATCACCACACCCTCCTCCGGCTGCCGCACCCCCGAAGACCCCCGGCTGCGATTCCTCACAGCTGGACCAGAACTCTAAGCCTGCGCCGACAGCAGGTGGAATCCTATCATCACTACGCCTTGGCACACAACGTGAGGTATCGACAATACCGCGAGCTACAGACACCCAAGACAAACCCGCAGGCGCAAGACCCGCGAATAATGAAGCAGACACCGGGGCAGACAAGAAGACAGGGAACTGGATATATCCCTCAGAGGAGATGTTTTTCAATGCCATGAAGAGGAAAAGTTATGACCCCAACGAGGCAGATATGAAGACCATTGTCCCTATACATAATGCGGTGAATGAACGGGCTTGGATGGAGATCAAGGGGTGGGAGAAAGGCAGAGGGAGTGAATCGTACGTATCTAATGCTTTATAAATGTAGGCTTTGTAACTGATGGTGCGTAGTTGTGGCGGCCCCAAGTTAGCATCATTCTCTGGCCTCTCGTCTTCCCTGACACCGCGCGCGCGTTTCAACACCTTAATAGGTTATCAGCCCCCGTTTGACAGGCATGATTGGGTGGTGGATAGGTGTGGAACAAAGATTGAATATGTCATTGACTTCTATGCGGGTAAAGATGAAAAGAAGGCTGGGAAGCAGTTAAACTTCTATCTCGATGTCCGGCCAAAATTAAATAGTTGGGAGGGAGTTAAGACAAGAGCAATGCGCTTTGTTGGTCTGTAGGAGTGGGCTAAGGGCCTTTAGAGCATGTGCAGTGTAATGATCAATTGTATTATAGCTTGAGTTAGAAACTCGGCGAGTGTACTTGTAACGAAAGCACTGAAAACGGTATGAGAGAGCTACTCATAATTAAAACTCTATGAAACTTCAACAAAGAGCCGCATGTACGGCTGTGAGGGCCCAATGATAACTCCAATTCCAACGCCTTGGTATAGTAAACCCGTAGAGTAAAATGCTCATACTCATGCCTCAATGTTACAGAAGATATGCCACAATGCTTGAGCGCAGGATATATTTTACAAAAAGACCCCCAAGAGGATTATTGTAAAAACGATTGCTAAAATAAGGAGAAGAATGCATGCTTTGCTTCGAGCATTCTTCTGGTACCTGTTTGCCTGAACAAGATTCTGGTGCGCTCCTCGTGAGGCGTCGTGTGTAGTCTCGATATTTTCCGATACGATGTCCAGTTGCTCTCCTTGTTCGTGGACCATATGCGCAACATCACGGAACAACTCATTAAGCTCGCCGACGGACTGTTCGATGTTGCGGATCTCTGATTCGCGTTCGATGATGAGGGATTCCTGGAAATCGACCTCATCTTGGGAAGCCAAACGCAATTGTTCCTGCTCTTGCTGTTGCCCAAAGTGGCTCCTTTCTTCCGTTGGTGAACTTTGGTCTTGAAGTGCTGCTCGGGCGGCGGATGCAGATGCTTTCTCCTTTTCGATAGCCTGGCGCTGTAGTTGCTGGAACTCCGTGAGCGAAGCTTTGAACTCGCGATTAAGCTTCGACTGTGTAAACTTCTGACTTGGCTGTGCGTAGTGTTAGCGCGTACTCAATTGGTCCTGGTGGTTCAAGGTTGTGCCTACCCCAACATCTGGCCATGTGGTTATCTTCTTTAAACCCTCTCCGATATCTTTGAAGCTAGCAGAAGTATCGTCAATGATCTCCTTGACACGTTCCCGCACCCTTGGCGACTCGCGCTTCGTCCCGAGAATAGCAATCTGATCGGACAGATGCGTGACGCTCCGGGTTAAAGAGAAGAGTTTGTCAGACAGTTCCTGGGCAAAGTCACGAAACTCTGGGTCATCGGCATATTGCGGGTCGTCTTCGCGACGCCAGTTTGTAGGTTGCGACTCGAGAGCGGAAGAGTGTTGGAAAGACATGGTTGCGGGGAGCGGAATATGCTGTGCAGAGGCGGGTGCTGGTTGTTGTGAAAAGCAACGGTGGTGCCTAAAATATCCACAGCTAATGATTACTCGGAGGACCGGAAAGGTGATCGAGGCAACAGGTGCAGCGCTTGTGAGTGATAGTGGTTACCTGGAGGTTGGCGGTGCTGTTACAGGGCCCGAAGCCATGACGAACTGCGGCGCACGTGCCCGCCCGAATGGTTACATAATGCATCGGCGAAAGGAAACGCCGATGCGGTTGCTAGCTGGTGGCGTAAGTGTTTTTGTGTTTCCTCAAAGCTCCCGCGTACTAATAAAACAACAGCTTATCTCCCCTCCGGGCCACACCACCGCTTTCACTTCTTTCGCTAACTTCCCTTGACTCCACTTGATCGCCTCTCCTTCTGAACCTCTAATGTCATGATTTAAACGATCCGAGCCTAATCCTCCCCTTTCAACTCCAACCACCAGCAAACACTATGGCGCCTGGGCCCAATCCTCGACCTTATAGGGACTTCTTGACGCCTTCCTTACATAGAAGGTTCACAGACGCTAGTTTCTACACTCTTCTTCTCTGCTACGCAATTGCTATATGGATGGGACAATGGAACGATTGTGAGTATGATGGCTGGGCTCAGTTCAATTTCTAATAACAATAGACCTATGGTCTTGGTTCCCCATTGGCCCTGTAGGCATGCGAGCCCTCCTCCTCTACATCCCCGCTCTACTAGTGTACGTTTTGCGCGTTGCTCAGTGGCATGTGGGTAAACGAAATACGGCGACGCCAGCCCAAACCTTTCGTAAATATGCTTTCAGAAAGCGCACTGTCGGAACCCTTACCGTTTACGCATTATCCGCCTGGTTCTACAGCGAAATACTTATATGGACGCGTGCTGGAAGAGAACGACTCGAATTTACCGATCCTGGTAGACTTCATGAGAGGATAAAGCTGAACGAGCGACCGGTCTATCTTCGATTCATGTTCTTAGCTCTAGCTGTTGTACAAGCAGTTATGCATTTGTGGAAAGACTATGATAAGCTGCAAATCCCAGTTCAAAAGCCCGTTGGAGTGCAGAAAGAGCCGAAACAAGTACTCTTCACTAAGATACGGCCTTTGACGTGGTCTGCTATGCTTCAAGCAGGTGTTGCCTTCGTAGCTGGAACCTTTTCATACTTTTTCCTATTGCGTAACTGGATTTGGAGTTGGCATTACTCCTTCGCTAAGAACATTATCAGTCTATCAAAGCTATCAAAACCCACTGGCGTGGCTCCTTTTGTTGGCTTGTTCTTGATGCTAGCCTTCGAAGGAACTTTTCTAGTTCTACTCTGGAATTTCACCAACGCGGCTTTCGACCTGTACATTGCTCAAGAACCGCTAAAGAAAGGGAATCCGATAACAAATGACTCCAAGGATCCAAATGGTAGTCTTCTGAACGGGTTGAAGTCTAAGAAGAACGAAGTGAGGGTAGGTACATAACTCCCCGGACCGTTGGATAGTATGAACTAATCACTGATATCAGAGCATTGCTTTTTGGGAATTGGCTCTCATCACAGATCGATTTGATAATCGCCGCAAGACCATTTACGGTGATCTAGACCGCAAGAAAGCGCCGACCCACAAACAGGTGACTGATATATGCCTTGCGGAGATCCACGCAATCTTCGACCGTATCAACGAAGCCACAAATCCCGCTCTCGTAGATCAGGATGTTCCGAAGAAATTCAATGCGCCAGTCCAGCTTGTGCCCCAAATTTCGCAACCGCTCAAAGACGGCAAGATTACAGGCCCTACAAGCCTACCAGAAACGCGCTTGCAGAAATTCGAATCGGTGACAGGAGAAATCGCCCGTGCATACAGCTCCCCGCAAAACGTGCAGAATTCGAAAGCAAAGGAGTACCTGAAGAAGGGCCAAGAAAAAGCCGCGGTTGGTGCGCGCGAGGCTGAGAGTGTATGGGAGGAGTACAAAAACA
Source organism: Nigrograna mackinnonii (assembly GCA_001007845.1). Lineage (NCBI taxonomy): Eukaryota > Fungi > Ascomycota > Dothideomycetes > Pleosporales > Nigrogranaceae > Nigrograna > Nigrograna mackinnonii. The sequence continues at coordinate 133,231 of JGVQ01000244.1, read as the reverse complement.
AAATTGTGGGATCTATAATCGGATTCCCATTCCGCCAATCAGTCTCCCGCACTGCAAATACTGTTATTTGTGGTGCCCCTTATTCTCGGCAGGCTTCGATCTACAACGCAATCATCACTCTCACGAATCTTACCATATCTAGTCTTAAAGAAGATGAATTCGGGCAGTTTCAGAAAGAAGTGCCAGAAATCGTTCGCATCTTCAGTCAAACTCTGAAGAAGATTGAGTCTTACATGGCTGGATTGCAAGTTCATTGGTCTGACATTGACTCTATTGCAAAACCCGAAGCAGATCGGAAGAAGGTGCCTGAAGTAGAAGCTGTAGTGGACTCACTCAAGGAAGGCCTTGGCAAGATCCTTGGTTCTTTCAATGAGTATTTGTTGCCAATGGGTTTGAGCAGATTGGAGGTGCAAGAGGCAAAGACTTTGGTCTCAAGAGGACCAGAAGTGGCACAGATCCGTTAATAGGGTGCTTCGGATAAGAGCTCATATAGACAGTGTCTTTGATTAAATTTCATGAACTTTAATGTCAAATTCCACCATCCTCTTTATCTAAGACTGACGCCAGCGCAATGCGTATGTTTATCGAAGGGTATAATGAGGAGCAGCACATTTCAATATTTGAACCATTACCATGCGTCACCCCATCCTTCTTCCTCATCTTCGTTCTTCTTCTCCTCGGCTTTTGGCGTCTCTTTCTTCGGCGCTACGATAACTTTCCTTGGGGCCGCGCTGGTTCGTCCACCCACGATTGGCTTCTTATTGGTCGCAGGTTTACCTAAACCTTTTGGCAAAGGACTCTTTGCAGGCTTCTTGGCTTGGTTCTGTGCTGCTAGCCAACCAGCAAAATCAGGTTCACCATTGTCGTCAAACGTAGATGTGGGTTTGGAGCTTGTAGGAGCCGGGCTCGCCCAAGGGTCATCGTCCTCTTTAGTTGCTGCGTCATTATCTTCACCAAAACCGCCCCAATCGTCAGCGAAGTCTTCGGCATCATCGTTGAATGCTGCTGCAGGGTCCGGAGATACAATCGAAGGGATGGAAGTGCTCGACTTATTTAACGTCATTCCTGGTTTTGGCGTCAAGGTGGAAGGTTTCTCTGTCTTAGCTGACGTAGGTGGTGGAACAGACGAAGGGCGTGGCTGCGTTGAACCATTGCTCCCAGATTGGATCTCCCCGCTGGCAGTAGTAAGCTTGTTCGTAAAGGATGATATGGCCCAGCCAGCCCAAGAGGTATCGTTTGCGGGAGTGCCCATGCGTGGTGCTGTGACGGAAGGTGAAGGAAGGGCGGTCTCGGGCATTGATTGCGTGTGTTTACGAATGCGAGACAAGTATATATCTAATGTCTTTGAAGCTTGATCACGGATGACCCTGTGAGCTAGTTTAGAAAGGTTTACATGATTATTATCTTGTGAACGGACTTACTTCTCTTTGTCGACTAATGATGGACACATTACTGGGAGAAGCTTAACTGCGCAGTCTTCTTCACTAAAGAGATCAGATGTAGCTGCGAGGGCCATAAGAGCAGCATTCCGCGCATGAACGAAAGGATCGCGCAACGACCTCGCAAATGCTGCTGATAGAACTTTCGCACGGTTCTACAGCTATATCAGCATCCTAAACCGGATTGGAAAATGTTTTTGTACATACATTGGCACCAAGGTTGCGGGCGATCTTGCCAAGGCAAATAGTGGTGTTTGTACGAATTCCTGGCTGTTCGTCGTTTGCAGTCTTTGCTAGGTAGCGTAACAGTTCGCCGTTAACAGTTCGGTCAGACAGCTTCGACACCACTGTGAGAACGGCCTTGACAGTCTGTTCTCTGACGACGGGGGCAACATCTGTGAAACCCGTGACCTAATTCTCTATTTTTAGTATTCGTTGTTGACATAAACTTCGAACCGTTACTGACCATCTGTGGAAAGATTTTATCATTAACGATTTTCTGAGGGAGATGCTCTATCATCAAAGGCAAATTATCAAGCAGGCATACTCGAATGCCACGATCTGGATTTGCGAATAGTCGCACAACAACAGGCGTAATTTGACCGTCGTACTCTTCGTCTGTAAGTTTCGAGCCAATCTGCATAACAGTACCGAAAACTTTGGCACCGCCGCCTCCAAACTCAACTGATTTGAGAAGTTCGGGAAGGACCTTCATCTTGAAAAAGTCAGCGGGGAAGTCGTCTGCTACCTCATCTAATTTCCTACACCCACGTCAGCAGTGACTATGCTTGAATCCACGGTTATCATACCCAAGTAGCTCGTCTCTCTCGGCATCTGCTTTGAGCCCAAGGTTTTCGATGTCTTCGGTGACCTGGATCAACGGCGTCTGGAAGAATCCACCAACGCGTCTGCCTTGTTCAAGGAATTGGCCTATACTCATACGGGCCTTTGGATTCGGATTTAGGAGTCGCTTGTAGCACTGGTGCATACTCGGAGGAATGCTCTTTGTTTGGCCAAGCTGATCGCTTCCATGATAGCTGCCATTGAAGACTTCGAAAATGAGAGTTCCGAAATTATAGGCATCTATTGCATGAGTGGGAATCTGACGAATGACTTCCCACCCTCCTTTGTTTACCTCTGGTGGCATGTATCTCCCAGCATCGGGAATTAAACTACCATACGTCTACGGAGCATTAGCAGGACAACATAAAGGAGAGCCTCATACGAACAGGTAGCACGGCATCATCTTCTTTCATGGAACTTAATGCGTCGAAGCCACCGAGTTTCCATTCTCCACTTTCGCTGAAAAAGATAGACGCAGGGCGGATACATGCGTGAACAGAGGTGGCATCTGCATTGATAAACTTTAGAGTTTTCTGCACCAATACCGTCAGCGCCATGTCTCTCTACAATAGTGGTCTTCTTACGGCAACGTTATGCAGGCCCCATTTTATAGTCTCCTCTGCCAGGCTCTTTCTTTTGACATGCCAACTCAACGGGCTCAGCCTTTCTGTTGCAATGTATATATATGAATCAGTCTACGAATATATCAGCCTATGATTCCAATATTTCGTGCTCCCAAAATCACCTCTACGGTGTCCAGCACTTTCACAACACCAGGATGTCTGAGAGTTCGTAGTTTACGGAGAGCATTGCGAGCGAGAGGTAATCGTGACTTGTTCGCATTCACGTCGAAGGAGAATATGCTACATTTTGAGCCATCTTCCTAGCACACACAGATTAGCTTGTAACTTCGGTATCAAAAGTGCAGCATGGACCATACTCGCTTTGTGCCGTTGTGTAATGTCCAGATCGAGTCGTCGATATCAACCCGATCTCCAAAACTGTAACCAAATGTAGGTCCTTTGGAAATTGCGGAAGCTACAGCGGATTTCAAGAAATCCATGGCGATAAACTTTCGCAACAGTAGGGACTTGATCCGAGGCGCTGTGGGCGGCGATGGTGAGGACAGAGATGCACACCCTCTTGGCGTCGCTGCCCGTTTGAGTAGAAGTGGGGCCAAAACGCGAAATTGATCCACGTGACAGCGTGAAACCCTGAAACGTCGCGCTGTTCGAATGGCTCGCTACGCTTCCCTGTGAACTACTTCTTCCTCTTCCATAACGCTCGACAATGCTATGAATTGGACCTGACGCGCCACGACTCTCTGAGTCAGACAAAGGCTCTGGTTCTTTTGATCCCCAGAGCTCGGTCACTTTTCTCTGGCTTTCTCATCGTGGTAATCAGAGCCGAATTACATCCGGATCTACAGAGGCACCAAGATTAGTGAGAATCCATGGAACGTCCGATCGAGGAAGGATTCGTGTCATATTTCCAAAGTTACCTCGATTCCCAGCTAAACTGGGTTTTCACAGTCGGCGAAGCATTTTCTGAAAGGTGAGAGACATGCACCTCACCCTCAAGCATTGGCTTCACGCTGCATGATGACCCCTGGTAAAAGGTAGTATCGCACATCCTGTCGTACGGTTCGCCTCCAGTTGTTTTCATCGGGATAACTTGGACCTTCGCTCTTGAGTTTTTTCCCGAAGTATTTCCAGAAAACACGGAGTGCAACCTCGGAAGGAGCGAAATGACGTTCAAAAAGAAACTGAAAAGATCTGACTGCTCGTTTGCATCATTTGTGCAATGCCACTCTATTTAGCAAAGTGACGGCCCATGCTAAGACTACTTCCAGGCTACAAATGAGCGAAACCTCAGTATAGATTCAAGCATGTCAGAGAAGTCTCGTGTGTCAACTGAACGAGATCCAATAGGCGTTCATCAAAGCTCTCTTGCCATGTACTACACAGAAGATCCGGACGACGATCGCGGTCATTCGTCAAAGCACAATGCGTGGACAAACCACAGCAATAATGGCATGGCTCAGATTGTATCCAAGCGGAAGGCAAACCCTTCCCTCCAAATCTCACCACCACCGCTAAAACGTCGACGTTCCCTATTGGGCAATGTTAAATATCCCCGGAGTGCATCTCACGGTAATCGAAAGATCCATTCTGATAACCTGGACCCTCACGCCAATCGCCAAGTATCACCATCACGCCAACCTATCTCGCATTCCGATTCCATGGCCTTCAAGATTGAGCGGCACACACACAACTCACACCTTGCTCCAACGGGGCCTGTCCCGGCGATTCCTAACCCATGCCGCATAGATATAGGCACTAGGTTAGTGATTACGAGTAGTATCAACTTCAGCTAATTAACGTTTGTAGGACGAACCTGGTTGCTCCGACTGACACTGCCATTTTGAGAACTGATCATTCTTCCACAGAAAGAAATATTACCTCGTCAATGATATACAGTTCACCTCGTTCATTGAATGGCCGTGGTGTTTTCGGAGACGATGGAACGGATCTCTCTAGTGGCATTGCTGGCCATTTAGGGCCAAGCGATAAGATTGTCAAGTGTAATCAATGCAAAAAGAGCTCCTCGAAGAACTATAACCCACTCATCAAATGTACTACGTGCCCGCGCTACTTCCATGACGGGTGCCGAAAACCTTCCATTACAGAAGCAACAGACGGGTGCGTTCTCTTCTTCTTGCATAACTTGTCACTATGTTTCTCACAACAGGTAGAGGATCTTGGAGATGTTATCGATGCTTGCAAAAGAGACGTTCATCGCTTGCTTCTTTAAGTGTGACCCCCTTAAGCGGATCACGTCCAGCGACGTCTGAAGGGCAAGAGACAACGTCCGCTATGATGCCCGTGCAAAGTACAGCAAGTGAGGCATGCAAGAGCAAAGATATCAATATCGTCACAAAGACGGCCAGAAAGTCTTTGCACTCCGCACAAGTGACTGGAAGTACAGTACCACAGCCTTCTCTTGATGCAAAAGAACTGTCTGCAGATATGGAGCTTGGACAGCCACTCAAACGGATCAGTCAAGCTCATGATTCCGGGGGAAGTGGCTGCTCAGCAAGCCTTGAGCATGGTCGTGTAGTCGCCTCGTCGGCAAATGAATGCACTAATTCGAGCACAACAATCATGCCAACCACAGAGATGAAGAGGAAATATTCAACTCCTATCAGCCCTGCTGCACGATTCTTTAGAACAGAGATACCAAACACTCCTACCCAACGTTCCAGCGAGGTACCTATAGAAAGTGCCCACTCGGTTTCCAACCAACCTCTCAGCAGCATCCCTGTCCAAGGAGAATTGAATGATGGCTCCTACCCAACGTCTCAACCCAAGCAAGGTGTATATCTACCCTCTATGGTCCCGTGCTCAAGATGCAAATCTCGGCGAGTGCAAACCGAGAATGAGCCTTCTCTGTGGTGAGCCCGCATCCGATGTAGCTCATAATTACCCAAGTTGCTAACACTAGTAGCCGGACATGTATATATGGACGAGAAACTTTGGACCACAGTGTTCCAGAGACACCTGAAGTGCCTGCAACCCTCCAAGCTTCCCAACGTGATACCGAAGGGTCGTCTCTAGCAAGAAGTGAGACAGGTACGCTCAAGTTTCACAAGCCTTTTCTGTCTTAAACATAATTGGTACTAAAGCAATTTTATCTATAGGGGCTTTCAGAGGGAAGCAAACAGCTACAGATCTCGAACATAAATCTCTGTCAGTTGCTTGTAGCCAAGCAAACAGTGTCATTGCACAAAACGACGATAGGCAAATCCCTCATCGTGAAAAAGGTTCCCCAGCAAATACAAGCCCCAACAAACGACTAGACCGTACCCCCGGCGTAGAGCGCATAGATGTTGAAGCTCACGAAAGCGAGGAAGACCCCCATTCAGTTTTGGACCTGTTTGATGACATGGATACCGATGAGACCTCACCTTTGACCAGCCTGCCGGACGAGGACCTATATCAAGGAAAGGAGTCATTTGCGAAGCTTCCACTTGCCAGCGTACCAAAAGCCGTACCCATCTTCTCGAACAAAGCCGAGTGCCGTGGAGTTTCTAATCTCTTGCACACAGACAACACTCCGTCGTCAACATCTCCTAACACTTGTTCCAAAGATGACCAACATACCTACAAGGAACTTATCGCAATGGCATTATTAGCAGCGAATGGTGCAGCGCTAACCACATCCGCAATGTACGCATGGGCGGCGAATACCTTTCCCGAAAGATATCGTAGGGGGCATGGAATATGGGAAAAGAATATTACTGCAGTACTTTCCGCTCAGAGCGCCTTCAGCAAGCAGAGCAAACCGGGGGAACGTCCAAATCGATGGTCCTTTGCGAACAGAAAAGTTCTAGGTCACTTCGCACAGAAATTCCCCGCATATGCTTCGTCTCATCCATCCTCGAATAATCAGAGCCCTAAGAATTCAGGAAAAAGCGGCTCCAATGACTGGACACCCACCCCAATGCAAGGGAACGAGACTGTACCACAGCCAAGCTCAATGGATAGCCCAAAACAAATACAACAACGCACTGGCACTGTACAAAAGCAGGTGGATATCGTGTCTACCTCTGCAGCCATCCTGACTCTAAGGAACGCGCTTGAACAGAATTCATTCCTTAAAGCGGATGAGATAACAAAAGGACAGCTCGAACAAGTCATTCGATTCCTGGTCACCAATCCAATTGAGGAAGGATTCAGGAGTGTTCTCCCTTCCAAGCCTCATTGTCCAGAGTCCGATGGAGCCGTAGGAACTTCAATCGTCATGCCTTTCGAATATCGACCCTGTACTCAAGTAATAGGCTCAGGTGTGAGCATCGGACGAAGTTTCTACGATACTTTCCCCGAATATTGTTGCCGTTCCATCGAGACGATGACTCAGAAGAACATCAACCGAAAGATTGATCAGATCAGACAGCGGCCTTCAAGAAAAGCTTCTTTCGGCAAATTAATCGCATTTGCAAGATCTCACCGTGCCAATGCCCACAACGAGCTTTGCAGCTCGCAAAAGAGTTCAAGTCGCAAACGCAGAGCCGAAACGAATAATGCTGAGACGATCACATCACGTTTAGGACACGCCTCACACATCCCGGCTGTTGCAAGTCCAACGGTCCACAGAAATGGAGAGCTAGCCTTCTGTGACGCGACTTTGGTATGCAAACTATTCCTGGATAGGAGAATCATGAATTATGTACTAATGTTGACTGTTAGGGAAAAGGCCCATTATCGCAACCCAGTGTCGTGTATCGAATAGGGAAAGTAACTGGAAGAGGGAATAATCGTACATGGTAGTTTGCGGAGTTTATGGTGTAAGGCAGTCTTACCATCCACGATACCCCTATCTAAGGCGTCATATCCTTTATGGTCACGCATAAGCATTGCATTAGCATACGATGTCGAGCACTCGTGCAAGACTTGAAGATGGGGCCTTTGAACAGTCCCCATATCTCATATAACAATAAAAATCTTACACAGAATCAAATCCACCGCCGCGCAATCTTGAAATTTCTTCCCTTAGCTCTCTATTGTTCTGCTCGGATTCATGGAGCTTTTCTTCTATTTGTTTCATCTGCTCCTCTGCACCAACGCTCAACTCATCAACGATCTTCACTATGCGAAACAAACGAAGAATAACGATGAGAGATACCACTTCTTCAGTCACACCCTGGAGCGTGATATCAAAGACGAAGGAGGCGACAATGATCGTTGCGTCAAAAATGTGAAATTTAGATTGGAAGTACCTGGGACCAGTTAAGTTTCGACTCTCTAAGAGTGGTTTTTGAAGATGCAAAAACCTATGGACGATATGCCCAGCACGACAAGCCCACACGATATTACCTTTCAGCAGTGGTTTGCACTATGAAAATAACTTACTTCACACCAAAAGCCCAGATCGATGCAATCAATTCGAGCATGAACAGACTAGAAAAGACCAGGCCAATGATTCCAAGAGCTTTCAAAGCGTCATCGTATGGCTTTGTCCGATGACCACACGTAAATAGACTGATGGCAATATCTAGTGAGGAATTAGACCAAATATTAGTATATTACCGCAATGACGCAAGTATAGATATACCAGCAAACAGGCAAGCTACATCCAACGATACAACAGTAAGAATTGTATAGTGGGCAGTCCGGGAATTCAGGAACCGGTACAATTGGCGACGAATCGCTGACAATGGTCGCTCGACTCTTGTGTCATGAGCAGTTTCTGGTGGTGTGAGTAGGGGCTCAGATGACATGATAATGGTTGTTGAAGCGCCAGCGAGGTTATTGCAAAGAGCTCGAATACTTGGCCCGACCGAATACTGGGAACCACTGTTACGCAGAGTATCAGTCGGAGACTTGGGGTGAAGGCGATGCACTGCATTGGGCCGAACTAACTCATGCGCGGGTCATATGTCGGTCCGTGCGCTCCGCCTCCGTGAGCCTCGCTATCGTCATTTACTTCCACCTTCGTACCCTCTTTACCTAAAAAAAGGTGCCATTCCTTCACCAAAAATCCTATAGATCCAACTCGACAAAGCTACACCTAGTCATCTGGGACTGCGTCGTAGATTTGTCCGCCGATATCCCTGTCACAGCCTTTAGCAGCTACCTAACGCGAAGGCGCAGCCTTGTCCGTCTGCGCGCGCTTTCAGAGCTCCGAACAACTAGCTAACGTTCTCAACAGGCCACCGATCCTCCACAAAGTCGACAACCATGGCAGACGTCGACAATGAGGTCGAGAAGCGCGCAGAGGACCAGCATCTCGATGCACCAGACGATGATGGCAATGACGAAGTATGTGAATACCATTGATGTTGCGACAACTTGGAACGGCGTGGCGTGGTCTCTTGTGAAAGAGCAAATACTGACGCGAACATCTAGGAGGAAATTGCGGCCATGAAGAGGCGCGTTCAAGAGATGGAAGAGGAAGCAGCCAAACTGAGGCAAATGCAAGCCACTCTCGACCGCGAGCACCATGATCTGCGTGAAAGCAAGGAGGATGTCGACTCACGAAGCATCTTCGTAGGCAACGTTGATTATAACGCTACGCCGGAGGAGATCCAAGCGCACTTCCAGAGCTGCGGAAGCATCAATCGTGTCACTATCCTCCTGGATAAGTTCACAGGTCATCCCAAAGGGTTAGTTTTCCCATGCCAAGAGGAGGGTTGTTTTCCTTGAATTCCAAACGATGTTTGATCACACCGGAACTTGACGGCTTCGAGTTACCGGCGCGTGATCATCATCATTGTTGTTCTTGAGAAATCTTCGCTACCTGGCAAGAGTTTGGCAGAAAGATTCGGAACGCTAATGAGCGTATGCAGGTATGCGTATGTTGAATTTACTGAACCTAGCCTTGTCAACCAAGCACTCGTCCTCAACGACAGCGTATTCCGAGGTAGAAACTTGAAGGTACGCTCCAAAGTGTTGCATTCAATACCTCTGTACTAAACAATCCCAGGTTGTACCCAAGCGAACCAATCTACCGGGCATGACGCGAGGCGGCCGTGGTGGAGGTGGTAGGGGAGGACGGGGAGGTTATGGCGGCCGTGGTTCCCCCTATGGACGTGGAGGTGGTTATGGAGCCCCGCGAGGTGGCGGTTATCGTGGTGGGTATCGCCCCCGAGGCTCAGGCTACCGACCTTACTAGAGTACGACTCTGTATGAGTCGATGTAGAAGCGATACCTGGGTAAAATTCTGGCGCGGGTCACGAGCATGGGGGGGTTCTTTTGACAAAGACTGCTGCGGGCATTTCCATGGGAAGGGTGCAAAAATATCTCTGAAGGTGCATTTTGAAGTCGTCCAAGGACGTATTGTATCACATAGGTTTTGGCTTGACACGGCCTCATATACGAGGTTTCTTGGTCAAGAGGACTGGATAGACTGGCGTGGGGATCTCTTTCAAACCGGCAGTCTTATGTGTAAGGTATTGTGTGGAATATGTATGCCACTTTCAGCCGTTATGCTAGTAAATTCATTTGCCGGAAGCTATATAGATTGTCCGCCATGTTGAGCGGCGGACAGGCTACAGAATGCCCAGCCCCCGAAAAGTAGGTATCTATTCAAAGAAGGACGCCGAAGAGCCCTGCCTTCTTCATTCTGCCATGTGAGGAAGACATTGATAAAGTCCGAAGACTCAACTACTCACTCGCCTTCAAACGCCAAATTCCAGGAGTTGCACGCCATGACGTCCCTTGCAAAATACATCTTGAATCAAACCGAAACCATCCCATAACTAGTCAAAACCTCTGCTGATCATGACCCGTCGCTTGTCTGTCACCATCGCCGGGATTTGCAGAATCCCTTGTGGTTAGCAACCTAAAGCATGTGACTATCCAAAACTTATGGAGCAGGGTTCTCTTTGACCAGACTTCGTATCTTCTTCTCATAGGCCACCTTGTCCTTCTTGAATAGATTGAATGCATCAGCCTGTGCCGGCGACTCTGGGTTCGGTTCGTCTAGGAGCGACTGGATGCCCAGTAGAATCTCTTTGATTGTGATGGCAGGCTTCCAGCCTTCTTCTTCGTTGAGGATGGAAAGGCAGACGGTGCCGGAGGGATAGACGTTGGGGTGGAACAGTGGCGGCGAAAATTTGCCTACAGGCAGTTAGCAACTTCAATTTGGTTTAAGAGGTGTAAAGAGGAGAGGCATGGCGCACATTTTGGCGGCTTCGTTGGATACTCTACGCCTTGTTAGCATATAGAAATATAGAAGTCGCAGTGAGGAGTGGAACGCACCGTCTGGAAAGGTCACCTCAAGCTTGAAAAGTCCACCCTCCCATATTGTCTTCTCCTTGCCTGGTACTCCACACTCCCATTTCTTGAGGTCCATGTTGCCTTGGCTGTTGCGCAGAGGCTTCGCAAAGAACCCAAACGGATGGTCGCGACGCCATTGCTTTCTATATTCTTGATCAGCGGGTATAATCAAAAGTAGCTGAAAGATTCTTACCGCTCCTCAGAGAGTCGATTGGTGCAGAGCGTCGACATGACTGTACGGCTGTTGTCGCGACTTTACGTTGGAGTCGTCGAGTTTGAGGTGGCGATCGGCGGAAAGAGATTGAGGTTGCTTGATCGCTCCGGGGCGGGGGAGGCAACTTCTTAAAGAACGTTGACGGGCGAAGTGAAAGTGAGGCAAGTAAATGAAAGTGATGCGCCGACAAGTGAGGTGAGGTTCCAGTCGGGTGTCTCAGCAAGCACGTGACTGAACTTTTCTCTAGGGCTCCGGGGCGGCGTCGCAAGGGCATAGAGGGCCACAGGGCCTGGACGATCGCCCCGCGCTAAGTCCTCCCCCACCAGTGAGGGGGCCGAGGCTCTCCCGCGGGACAAGGAACAGGTTGTGTGAGTGACTTGCATACGTCCTGTCTTGTCCCGTCGTGTTTCTGCATGCTCATCTGTATACGACGCGACCATCGCCAGCAGAAACCACTCTCATCGCAATGGCGGACGCGTCAGAGAAAAAAGAGGAGCTCCCGAGCAAGGAGGAGCCGAAGCCCTCGGACGTCGCCTCTGACCCGGATGAGGACGACCTCTCAGATCTCGACGGTTAGTCATTTGCCCCCATTCAAGCTTCCTGTTGCCCGTGCTGATATCACCTACAGATGTCTTGGATGAGTTTGCAGCGACCAAATTGGATGCAAAGATTCCATCCCTGGTACCCGAACCAGCTGCTCCCACATCCACATCTTCTGGCCCTGGCAGGCCTCCACCAGAAGAGTTACTCGCGACAGATCAAGATGAATTTGCAAAGCAACTGCAGGCTGAGATGGAGCAGCTACTTGGGCAAGGCGATTTTAAGCAACAATTCGAAGACATCATGAAGGAGATGGGTGATGTCGCTGGCCCGTCGGCGGGTGAAGCAGCAGCTAAGGAGGGTGATTCGGCATCTGCCAGCGCCAGCAATGCAGAAAAGTCTTTTCAGGAAACTATAAGGCGGACCATGGAAAGAATGCAAGAGTCTGGCGACCAGGCCAGCGCTGCTGCTGCATCTTCTGACGGTGACGACATCTTAGCGCAGATGCTAAAAGAGATGGAGAGTGGAGGGTTCGGAGGGGAAGGGAGCGACGAGGATTTTTCGAAGATGCTCATGGGCATGATGGAACAACTCACCAACAAGGAGATATTGTACGAACCCATGAAGGAGCTCAATGACAAATTCCCCAAGTGGATGGAGGACAACAAGGAAAAGGTTTCTAAGGAAGATTTACAGCGATATGAAGAGCAGCACACGTTGGTTAAGGAAATCACCGCCAGATTCGAAAAGCCTGGATATTCAGACTCAAACGCGCAAGATCGCGAGTATATTGTCGAGCGCATGCAGAAGGTATTACCTTTGCGACCGCTATTATACAACAAAACGCTAACATCAATTATAGATGCAAGCTGCTGGTTCTCCTCCGCCAGATCTGGTAGGAGACATGAGTGCAGCGCAGGAAGCTCTCGGAGAAATGGACCAAGGCTGTCCCACGCAATAAATCCCTACGTAGCATCTCTCATTCGTCCTTGAACATATACCCCCAAAGTTCAGATCCTCTTCAAGAAGTCGGGATGATGTCTCTCCGTCTCTTCAATCAGCATGCAACATTTAAGAACGCACGATCGTGAAATTCAGTAACAATGACGTATGACGAGCAATCCATTGTTACTCTTATCAAAAATCTCAGCTCATATCCATCGCGTCCGCATCTTCGGGATCTGTGGCCATTGTATCTATCCGTTCTTGTAGGTTAGAAGCATCGGCACACTCCATAAATATCTGATCATAATCGTCATCGTCGCTTCCGTAATGCTGTGACGAAGCATCTTCGTTCGAACTCTGGACAACCATCGACGCGATTAGAGCCTCGAGTTCGTTCTCTTGTTGTGTAAGGACCAATTCGTCAACTTCCGAAATATCCTGATCTTGTCGAAGTCTACTCTCATCATTCCTCCTGGCGGAGAAATCTTCCAGAAGATCTTCATCCAAATAGTCATCGTCTAACTCGGCCGCTTGTCTTGCTTTCTCGGCCTCCCAGCGTTTTTGATCAGATACGAAATCTAGGCGTTCAATCTGCTGATGATTAGTGTGGTGTATGCGAGATGGACGGGCTGGACATACTTGTTCGCCTCTAGCTTCCCATCTCTTGTCATCACGGCCCCTCTGCACTCGACGAAAGAACATGTCGCGCCGACGTTGCGTGACCGCGTCACGGTTTTGAATGACTGGGTTCGGTTTGTGCGCACGCTGACTTATTGGTTTTTTATCGTTCTGGGCCTCTGCAGGCATTGTGAAGCTGAATGTGCGGGGAATAGCATTCGCAGAGCGTTCTGACAGTGGCGAGGGGCGGGTGGGCATGTGCAGATTTTGCGTGTAGAAAGGACTCGCCGCGAGCAACATTGTGATTGAGGTTCCAATACGAAAATATAAAGAGCGTTCCGTGGGTATGTGGGTGTGTGAGGGACAGATGGGAGATGGGATGCGCAAGAAGGAACGAGGAAAGGGAAGCCGCACGTCGACGACGCGATGACCCATCTTTTCGCGCGCACGGTGGTCTGTGCCGTTCACGGGTCCACCCCCCTCCAACCCCCAGTCACGTGGCTCGCACGTTCCACCACAAAAGTGCGAATCAGTGGACGACTTCTACAGTGTCCATCTCCTCTATCTGAAATCATTAACAGCTATACAGAAGTGTCCTTCTAAGCTGATATGGCAGATCATAGTACCCAACACAACCCGCTCCTGAGTTCTCCGCAAGTGCACTTACCAGTGCCAGATATATGGATAACCCTCGCCTCCAGAAGAACACCCTGAACTAGTTGCGATTTGTGATCCCCAATTCTTTTAATTCTTGATATCCCAGGTACTGTTTTCGCTAGGACGGTTCGGCTGTCGTTTTCTCCGACGTAGATGCGGTGCGCGTGGTTCCGTTGCATGGAAACTTCTTATTAATTTCCATGGTCCAATATGGGTGCAGTAGAATAGATTGCCATCGCAATTCAAATGCCGCTCCGCCAATACACTAAGTTTCTCACGTTTATGCGTCTTCCGCTGCTCTGGATATATCTTATCGGGCTTGCGCCTCCGTTTCTCATGCTCTAAGCCTTCCTTGACTGCTCTCGTTTATGTGCTAAACCCCTTGGCCAAAATGCAGCTCTCAGCGATAACTCTTCTTGCACTATTGCAAGCGCAAGCTAATGCTCACACATTCATCTGGGTCAGTGTTCAAGCTCTGTCATGATTTCCGAAATGTAGACTGATTCCGGATCAGGGTGTATTTGTGAATGGAGTCGATCAAGGCCTTTTCAAGGGTATCAGGACGCCAGCGTATAATGGCGCTCCAGGTGGCGGTGGCTACAACAACTCGCCGGTCAAGAATCTGACTTCTATTGACCTTCGTTGCAATGTCATGGGAGACGTGCAAGCACCCGACACCATCAAAGTCGCCCCGGGCGACAACTTGACTTTTGACTGGTACTTGAATCTATCGAATTTGGAATTTGGTTGAAGCGTTGCATGCTCATTTTATATCAGGCATCACAACAAAAGAGAGGCTGCCGACGATGTCATTGCGGATTCGCATCATGGTATTTAACTTCCTATGGTTGTTTGCAGGCAGTTTAGTAACATTTGTCAAGGACCGTCTCTAGTTTATATCTCGCCAGACCCACCAACGGAAGATTCCTTCGTCAAGATCTGGCACGAGGGTCTATACGAGGAGTCAACCTTTCCCAATCCTGGAAAGTGGTCAGTGACTTCAAACATTGCCAAAGCTGGCGGAAGTATGAATGTCCGCATCCCTAAAGGACTCAAAGCCGGCCAGTATGTATCAACGGTGCTCTTGAGCGAATGACAAATTACTGATCATGGGGAAAAGCTACCTCATACGGGCCGAGTTGATTGGTCTCCATGAAGGTGAGGTTTCGTTCGAGGAGAACCCAATTCGAGGAGCCCAGTTCTACCCCAATTGTGTTCAAATTGAAGTCACCGGAGACGGTGACGTTGAGCTTCCGAAAGGCGTGTCTTTCCCTGGGGCCTATGATTATGATACTCCGGGTGTTGTATACGATGTAGGTCATCCCACAACTCTTTCGTCACCATAACCAACAGTGATTCAGGTGTATTGTTCGACCGAAACTAAAACCACTCGTACAACTTCCTGCATTACAACTTATCCTATCCCTGGCCCTACTGTCTGGTCTGGAGCTTGGGCAGAGACAACTTCAGTGCCGCGAGGTGAGGTCAAGGGTGATACTACAGCAGCACCCTGGTCGACCTGGATCAAATCCAGTGTTGTTACTACTGCAACCTTCACCGACAAGAAATCCATCACTGTTGTTGGCACTTCCACATACGAAGCCCACTGGTCAAGCACTTATCAGACTCCAGCGCCGGCAACGAAGCGATGGTAGAGACCTAGATTTTAGTGATTGGGTTCAAAATTCGATCAAGCGGAAGACCCGAACAAGCTATCCTTGATCATCCCACTCAACGAGATAGACATAAGAAGATTCGAGTCCATACAGAATTTAGAATATTTGCGCCTACACTGGAACAGGATACGCATGGTAAAATGTGAACAGTTGCAATTCGAAGTGGCTTACGATTACTTGGACTTCTATCTAACTAGCCATTCCGACCTTGGAGAAGTCCAAGCTCCTAATTCCCCGAGGAAAGTACGATACCAGTTTTTCGGAATGAAACGTCCTGGTAGTGCTTGTCGCGCAAGAATCGCTCGTATCCTTCGCAGTCGCTAGTATTTGCCAAGCCAAGTCTACCCAGAAGAAAGTTGCTAAAATTGATGCCCGTACAAGCTCAACAGTCCGTTACGCCCATAACCAATTAGTAGGGGCCGAAGTGTTACCTTCGTGCCATGAAAGCATTACTATGTTCGGTTTGATGTTACGTGACCGCTGTGCTCTGTCCCCAAGAAGGATAACTAGCACTGTACTCATTGTAACAAGAAACCTTATAATGATAAACTATACTTTATCGAACAGACTAATTGGAATGTAGGAATAAGACTAGTCGCGGATGACACAACCCACAGCAAACCCTGGCTTCGCAAGTGTCCCAAGATGATTACTAGTTAGATTACATTTGACGGAATACGCCCAAATACTGCATCCCCAAGTATACACCACAGCGTATTCGGCCCACTACAAACGAGGTTCGCTATGCAAGGGTGTCCATCTTTGTCGTTGATGAGGATGATACCTTTTCTGGCGGAGCACGCAATACGCTCTACATTTGGCGAGCTCAGCGCTAACGCAGTTCATCGCTCGACACTCCATGTAATGCACTACAGCTAATTACCATGGCCATTATAGGCCTGCATTAACAAGTGCATGGATGGTGTGGGTTTTTTGAGGATATCCTTGTCTTTTGGAACCGTTAAATGTGGCGTTGGATGTAGCCCGACCAAACTAGCGGATCTAGGAGTATAACGTGCTTTGAGCATCAAGTGTCGTCAAAAGGTTAGGTGATCGTCCTGAGGCTATGAGGCATCTACTCAGGTCAACATGGTTTATAATTTTGCGCACAGTGACAAGAACTTCTCCAGGGAGACAGTACTATGGCAACCACAAATGGCGATGGCTCCACGAAGCCCAAGAAGCAACTAATTCTGAATGCCTTCGCTATCAATGCACCTGCGCATCTCTCACCGGGATTATGGCGTTACCCCCGCAATAGGACGGCCGATTTCAACAAACTCAAGTTCTGGACTGATTTGGCTCAACTGTTAGACAAAGCAAATTTCCATGCCCTGTTTATTGCGGATGTGCTTGGACCTTACGATGTATACAAGGGCCCGGCAAACGTCGATCCAGTGCTTGCTTCAGGAGCCCAGTATCCAATACATGATCCGTTGTACTTGGTACCAGCTATGGCGTCGGTGACGGAGAATCTTGGGTTCGGTATCACTGCAAGCACTACGTACGATCAACCGTATGCTCATGCAAGGAGGTTTTCAACGGTTGATCATCTTGCAGAGGGAAGGGTAGCATGGAACATTGTGACCTCATACCTCGATAGTGCAGCAAGGAATTTTGGTCTTGATACCCAAGTCGAACATGATGAGAGGTACAAGATCGCCGAGGAGTACATGGAAGCCGTGTACAAATTGTGGGAGGGAAGCTGGAGAGATGATGCGGCAGTCAGAGACGAGAGGACGGGCCAATTTGCGGTCGCAGGCAGAGTTCGTCAAGTTCATCATAAAGGCAAATATTTCAATGTCCCCGGGCCGCACATATGCGAGCCATCACCCCAGCGAACGCCTTTCCTGTTCCAAGCAGGAACATCCAAAGCTGGTAAAGAGTTCGGTGCGAAACATGCTGAAGCCATCTTTGTCAATGGCCAGCTTCCAGAGAAGGTCAAAGTCTCCGTGGACGCACTCCGGGAGATTGCAAAAGAGAAATTCGGCCGCGATCCAAGCAGCCTCAAGATAATTTCAGGAATTACTATCATTGTCGATGAAACCGATGAGAAGGCGTGGAAGAAACGCGAAGAATTCTTATCGTATGGAGACAAGGAGGGTGCACTAGCACTGTTTGGAGGATGGACAGGCTACGATCTTTCTACTTATGCCGATGACGATGATTTCCGCTTTGTGGGACTTCCTGCTATACAATCCATCGTCAATGGCTGGTCTGCTACTGTTCCTGGTACTAAAGACACGAAATGGACCAAAGCTCGAATTGCAGAATTCCTCATGCTGGGTGGCATGGGGCCGAAGATCATTGGCAGCCCCAAAACGGTGGTAGATGAATTAGAGCGGTGGGTAGAGATATCGGGTGTGGATGGATTCAACTTGAGCCATATTGTGAACCCTGGGAGTTTTGAAGACATCATTGAGTTCATCGTACCAGAGTTGCAGAAAAGGGGCTTATTCAGAACGGAGGTCGAGAAGAAGGGTGCTACAGTTCGGGAAACATTCTTGGGGCAGAAATGGCTCCGAGATGATCATCCTGGGAGAAAGTACCGTTGGGAAGTAGAAGACGGAGAAGTGAAGACTCGATATGATGATCCATAGAGTATCTAAGAGTCAATGTAGGAATTCTTACACAATTAAAACCGCCAAGGACAGAGTACTTCATCCAGCCGAGATAGTTATACCAATTGATACTTTTCTTATATATTTTTGATCCTTCCTACAGTTTGTAAACCTTTTATGTTGCCGACCTAGATTTGCTAGCTCTTAGGGACATTTCGGACACTGTCAAGAAAAGGCCGCGATTTTGATGGGTCGAAAAAGGCACGATTGTTCTTCTTGACTCCAACGAAAGTACGAGAGAAAATTGAGCATCGCATCGGTTACGACAAGGAATGATGGTTATGTCTGTTGTAACTGTTCCTATAGCCCCACTCCTTACTAAGCCGTTCCTGCCAAGCCATGGGTAGTTCTGCCGCCCACCGCCTTCGGTGACCGCATAGCTTCACAGCTTCCCTAGAGCTTCACACTTATACACCATACACTTTATAATTCGTTGCTAGGACCGCCGATAATACCGTCTTGTTCCATCCAAGTTCAAAACACTAAAGAGCTCTGCGTGCAACTACTGGAAACGAAATTCACATACCGAAGCCAACGCAATGGCTTCCCGACTCGTTCTTGTCCTGGGGGATCTATTCATACCAGATAGAGCTCCTGTAAGTTGCGCACCTGTTAACTTCATCGCGTGACCTCACAAACTTACAGGGTGCATAGGATATACCTGCAAAGGTTCGTCGCCATTCATACAGCCCCGCTTGCCCCCCGACGTAATCTCAAGGCAACAATCGTGAACTCACCTTGTACCATGTATAGTTAAAGAAACTTCTTGCTCCCGGAAAGATTGGCCAGATCCTCTGTCTCGGCAACATCACATCGAAAGAAACATTCGAATTCCTCCGCGGCATAGCGCCCGATCTGCAGATTGTCAAAGGCGACTTTGACGTCGATGCACCTAATCTAGCCCTCTCCAAAGTCGTCACACATGGATCGCTGCGTATAGGCTTCACACATGGACATACAATCATACCGCCGGGAGACGGAGATAGTCTGTTGATAGCGGCGCGGCAGATGGACGTGGACATATTATTGTGGGGAGGCACTCATAAGTTCGAAGCATACGAAATGGAAGGGAAATTTTTTGTGAATCCAGGGAGCGCGACCGGGGCCATGACGACGGGATGGTGGCCAGATGCGGAAGACCCAACCCCAAGCTTTGTGTTGATGGATGTAAGAGGCCCATTCTAGAACAAGTGAATTGCGTGGTTCTGGTACGGAATGCTAACGTGATTGCCAGGTACAAGGAGACGTTCTCGTGCTATACGTGTACCAGCTTCGCAAAGATGCCAATGGGGCGGAGAATGTCGCTGTAGAAAAAGTATCATTCCGGAAAAATGGAGGCGGTGTATCATAGCAGGCGGATACGCCCACGTTCACGCGATAGATGCCACGAAATATCACGCCCTTGGGCATGTCCATTCCCCGCTGAGTCCACCACGAGAAGCGAATGAATCAAAACGCCCGATTTGGAACCCCGTTGTGCAACGGTGGCTGAGCATGGGGGACGGAATCCAGCATGATCTGACCGTACATGTTGTGTCATTCGTTTATTGATTTCACCAAAGGGGTAGCCCCGGACTCTGCGCTGCTTATGGCTTCTTGTGCGCCTCTACCCCACATTTCTTTTGTAAGATGCCAGAGAAACGGGACTCGTCCGCAAGTTACACATTCTTTACAGGAGTCTCACCTTACACCGCGTGGTAGATGCGGTCATCATCGGGTCCTCCTCGCGAGAATCTCCTGCACAGCTTTGTGAACCCCGTCGTAAACCGAAGGCCGCGCAGCTACCATGCCAAAGTTTGTGTCCCCTAGAAGCCTCCTCCCTTGCCCAAAGTCAATGGCTCCACCGTCAATGTCTGTGATGATACCGCCACTCTCCCGGTACAGTATATGTCCACCGGCATGATCCCACACGTGCGTGTATCTTTCCTTGTTGGCTGGCAATCGCAGCAGAGCATCAGTTGCTCCCAAGGTCAGAGCCACCCACTTCATTTGCTGTGACCATATAACGGTGCCTGGCCAAGGAGCGCCCAAGCTCTCCGCAACTGCACGATGCTCAGGCTGGGACAAGCTCGTCTTACCAATGGTGCTCTCAATGAAATCGAGCGTGCTCAATTCCTTCTTCAAGGCCTGTTCGTCGTGCTGAATTCGCCGCGCTTCTCCGAACCCCGTTGCTTCTATTTTGCGGACATGAGTACCTTGACCCCTGATTGCAGATAGTACGACGCCGTACCCAGCATCGTCTACCTGGTCCTCATAGATTCTATCCTGGCCCAGAGGACCATGCACGTCTAGTAGTAGGTTGGGACACCCGATGACGCCGACCTGCTCTGCGCCATCGACTAGGAGACATAGACAAACGGCGTACTGCTTGCCTTCCATGAATGTCGCTGTCCCGTCAACGGGATCCATGACCCAGACTCTTCCCCTGCGGGTTTCGTTGCTGGTCCCGAGGTCAATGGCATCGAGCATCTCTTCCTTGCTTGCGGGGAATGACAATGATAATGCTGTTGCTGCTGCTGCACCACCATGTTGTGGCTGCACGTGCTGCACGTCGCTCCATTCGGCAGCATCCGTAGCCCTCGCACGTAGCACGAGGTCCCAAACTCGACCGGCGAGGCCCTCGTTACGCCTTAGCGCCTCAGCGCTCTCCTCGCCCAGGAACGTATCGTCAGGATACACGGCGTGGAGGGCATGGAAGACGATGGCCTGGGCGGCGAAGTCGGCAATCGTGACGGGCGAGTCATCGGCTTTGGTCTCGGCGGTTACGTTGTTTTTCAGAGAGCGAAGGACGGCCTTGGTCAGGAGCGAGGCCGTGTGGATTGCGCGTAGGGCAAGGGAGAGCTCGTCAGCGTATCCGTATGGTGTGTTCATTGTATGGGTTGAGGTCAGAGTGGTGTGCTTTTTAAGATTTGCAGATTAGCTCGAAGGGTGTGGTGGAGGTGTGGGTTTTCGGCATAGGTGGGCCATGTTGGTGGTGGGCATAGTGTGCTGCCTCCGTGATTGTATTACTCTAACTACTGCGCTGCATCTACGCCCGCCTAGAACCAAAAGGAGCAAAAAGGAAGAAATGAAAATGCACCGATGAAGGTCGATTCCAGCCGATGGCGCCATCATCTGTCTCCGACGGCGGCCCCGTTGAAAATCTTCATCGTCATCGTCATCTGGAAGGAGGCTCGGAGGCATGCAGGTGGCAGCGTGTTCGGCCTCCGATGCGATGCGATGGGTTGCTTGGACACGCTTTGCTAGTAATTCCACTCCAGCGGCGAGGCTGCAGCTGGCCAACCAGATCCACGTGATGCATCACGCCATGGCGAGAGCAATTGGCGATGGGAGAAGGGCAAATTTGGTCCTCTTCCGTAAGTTGACGAGATGCTGTCGCCGTTCCTTGTCGTGCTTCCTAAGCGCTCCGATGCAGCTCCGCTATTTTGCCACGGATCGAAATGTGCAGGTGAGTTTAGGTGAGCCATTGTCATTAGCATTACTCCGTACCGTTTGCTGCGCTGTTCCTGCGAGTGCATGGTCCACGATTGATTGCACCGGGTTACACCACGTTGAGAGTCCCACTGTTTGCTAGATTGTTTGTTACTAAGGGCATCGCACGCATTCCCGCTTCACCCTTGACGTTGCTGGCTCGGAACCTTTCCATATTGCAGGCCCCAATATATGTGCACATGCGGAATACGCCGGCGCGCTTACTGTGTACGTATATGGACAGTACAAGTATCTATGTACACGGAATGAAGATAGTGGTCATGTACGGAGGACCATGTACCACCACTGTACAAACATGGAGATTGAACCAGGGCTAGGGGCAGGGCAAGGGCAAGGGACAAGCACGCAAGGACCTGCGACATGAAGCGGCGGGCCCAATTGCGTACTCGGTGCACTATATTCGTCTGACGGCTCCAGCAAACGCCAGACACAGAAACAGTGACGCACCATGGGACATTGGAACAGTTTCAAAATTATTGTAGCGCTCGCTTCAAGATCCGCTTGAGGCTCGCGCTGGAGGTTGCGCTTTGTCGCATCGAGACTGGTCGTGCCGTCTATTTGTGGGGAAGAGAGCAAGCCACAATCCTGCCAGCCTGCCAGCCTGCCAGCCAGTTCAGTCTGCCATTATCATTGGCGCCAGCCCCTTGACTTCATTGGCTGTGCCGCCCGCTGCCGACCTTTTGTCGCTGGGAACTTGCAAGCTTGCAAGCTTTGGGGGAGCTTGGGGAGCTTGGGGAGCCTGGGGGGTGATTTGCAACGAATGGGGTTGGCGCTGGCACTGCACGCTCTCACTCGCCCGCTGATACGAACGCGAAGCTCCTCGGTCAGAGTCAGGAAGACGAGACAAGAGGAAGGGAACAGGAAATCAAAAGGATATTGGCCGGGCGAAAGATCCAGAGGAGATGAGGGGGGCAAGACAAGAGAAGAGGGGTCGTCGTCCATCAAGCCAATATTTTTTCACGATAACCGCGACAAAGGTCGAGATAAGAATATATTGCCCACGATACCGTTCCTGCGCATACGAAGTGCTCGAGCGCCTAGCAGCGATAGCTTGTTGTCTTCTTCATAGTAGACAAGGTGACAAGCCAGTCCTGGACCTCGACCTCGACCTTTGAACCTGCGAAAAAGCAAAACCCCCACGCCAGACGACGACCTGCTGGGCCGTGCCATCCCAGACCTCTCTGTATGGGTCGAGGGCGAATCGCGAGCAGACCTCATATGCAAGACACCCCCCAATGGCGCTCCCTCCTCCACAATGCCTGCAGGGCCCTGCAACTCGACTCGACGCTGTTGCCCGTGGCCGAGCTCAGCGCAGACAGGAATGGGACTGGGAGAGGAATGGGGGACGGGCATGAAATGACGGTCGTTATTTCGCTTCGTCGTGATGCGGAGAAGCGCAGAGCCCCCAACAGCCAGCGCTTCTACCCTCTGCGACGCAGCACAAACCATGGACAGCTAGAACCACCACCGAACAGGCGTTCAGAGCTACGAATCAATATTGACCCGCCCTTCCCGAGTCTCTGAAAGGAGACGGCCGGCCCATGGCAGAGTCCAGGTCCTGCTGCACTCCCCTGATGGGAACCAGCTCGGCTGAAGCGCTCGCTGGGTGAAGCGAATGATTGAACCATTGAACCTCGCCCATGCGCCATGCGTCTGGTAATCTTGCAGCTCGTGGATCGAACTGTCTCGTCCTCGCTGGAATTGGCCTCAAATTGTGTTGAGGAATTGCCCTCCGTGCTCGACAGCGGCGGCAGTTGGGGCTACATGAAGATCGCCACTGGCTAGTCTATGCGCTCGAGGGGAGGACGACGTAAAAGCGCAGGATTTGATGATAGATACGTACAGTCTCATGCGGGAGCGGTGCAAGATGCGTCTCCACCTGCGGAGCAAAGGAGTTCCCCAGAGCGGCAACGAGTCGTGCTCAGATGTTGAGGTGCTCGCGCTCCTGTTTTTGGATCGAGGCAATTTGCGTCTTTACTGCATCGGGGGGCGGCAGCTCGATTGAGGCATGATGCCTTGGAGATATTTGCTGCATTCCAAGCAGCAGCAGGCGGGCGGGCACGAGGCGGCAGCAGCGGGCAGCCTCGTCCTCGTACTTGAGTGTAGCAAACAGCAGCTTTCCCGCATGATCGAAGCCCTTGGTTCCCATCCAGGCATAGGGTCGGAGTGGTGAGGGCAAGCGATGCCTTGTTGGTACTCTTTGGCTCACCTGCAGGGCTGAGACTGTAAGACGGAGAGCCCCTGGGACCAGCGAAGAGAAACAAGGTCCAAGGACCAAGGTCATGCCGTGCCTGTGCCCCAGCTCTCGCACTCGCGATCGCTCTGCTGCTGGGAATAGTCTATAGTTTGTTGCTGTTGCTGCTCCTCAGCATGGTCTATTCACAGTACACAGTAATCGGCCAGGCGAGCAGCGATCGGCCTCAATTCTGGGGTAGACGGCGGGCTACGCTGAAAAGAGCGCTGCTAGACTGCGACGACACACTTGCTGCTACGCACCAGCCGCGGGAAGCCTATCAAAGCACGTCAAGGGGAGCTAGGCCTCAGGAGCTCAGGAGAGCAGTGCGGAGTGCAGAGTGAGGAGTGAGTGGTGAGCTCATGACCGATGAGACCAATGTGGGAGGCTTGCCTATCATTCTGTCGAGAGGGTGGTGGACCAAGAGAGCTAGTAGGTGTGTACCTACATTTCAACGTAGGGTCATCCGTCAGCGTCCGGCGCAGGGCAGGCCTGGTGACTAGGCGATGGAACCCTCTTCTGCCTCTGTACCTAACCTGACCTGAGTCTGGGGGAGGGTGGAAAAGGGAGGGGGAGAGCATTCATTGCCCAGGCCTGTCCAACGAGAGGCCGCGATACAAGGCAGAGAGGGGGGTTGTGGGTGGGCAAGTGGGCAAGTGGGTTGTAGGCAGGCCGCGTTGCTATCACAGTACTCATGGGCCATTATGGTGTCACGAGTGCAGAAGGTCGCGTCTTTTTTCTTCGATGCAATGCAATGATGCCGCTCAGCAGCACAGCTCCGGTGAGATGCGGATGATGGTCTGTCCGGCTATGCCTGCTATTGTCTGTTCTCTATGCCTGTGCTGTGATGTGCTGTACTGTGCTGTCCTGACACTGTCCATCTTCGGAAAGATGAGGAGAGGGAGTGAAATTTCTTCCTCGCCAGTGCGGAATTGATGGGTGATGGCCTGGACTCACTCAGTGTGGGAGGGAGAAAATCTCTGCGAGTGAGCGAATAGTAAGGCAGAGCCGCGCAGGTGTTGAGCAGTTGAGGGCTGGCGGGCTGAAGTCGAGCATATCGGGGTGGCCAAATTTCAGCTGCAGGACGAATGAGCGGGCGCTATGGATGCGTGCTGTACTCCTGTTCGCTGTGGTGGATGGCTTTTGCTCGGAGGGGTGGTGGAATATGACTGGGAGGACGAGTGGGCCTGGGACAACACACACACTCACGCACGAAGAGGAGAGGGGGGAGGGGGCAAGCAAAAAGAGCGGGGACCAGGCAGGGAAGGGAAGGGAAGGGTAGGGCGGGGCGACGACTGCGACGACTGCGACGACGACGACCACTACGACTACGACAGACGACTGTCTGTATGGGCGAAAGAGCGAACGAGTGAGCAGCCACGACCGATGGCGACTTGCCCACAAGCCAACGACGACAGCAGCAGCAGCAGCATGGGAAGCACAGCATAGCAGCAGAATCGAAAGCAGAGTAGTAGCAAAAGCACCCGGAGGAGGAGGAGCAGCATCAGGAGGGATGGAGGGATGAAGGGTAGGCGCGGCTGCCACAATAATTGGGCTTGGCTGTGGACTGGCGCTGGCGTGCTGCAGGCAATGTGCAAGTGCTGCCAACCTGCTGCCAACCTGCTGCCAGTGCGGAGACGCTGCAGGACGCACGGGCACCGGGCCAGGGCTCGACATCGCTCGACATCGCTCGACATCGCTCGACATGGGGGCATGGACCACCACCAGTGCAAGGGCCCCCTCAAGTGCCTCTCAAGTGCTTCCCAAGGGTACTCGACGGCCTGCTCGGCGTGGGACTTCCCTGTTCGTGCTCACATCACTTGATAGGCGGAGCGCTCCACCCTGCCCGCCTGCTCCCAGCGTGCCTGAGCGCCGTCTTAAAACTATCTTGCTCGCCCGCTCCCGTTCTCCACACAGCTATCATCTGTTGGCCCTTCCGTCGACCTCTCCCTCCCACAATCCCATGACTCCTGCTCTGTTTTAAATACTACAACAGATCCCTTCAATCCCCTCCTCTTGCTCACTTCACCCCATCACCACCACCACCACCACCACCACCCACGTTCAACACCACGACCACCGACACAACCCTATCCCGTCACCGGTCTCCTCTAAGCCATCAGGCCACTGCTACCTAGACACAGGCTACCATTGCTGTCACCACTGCACTGCCCTGTCGTCCACCCATCTAAACCCACTCTACTGCTCAACAAATACCAGAGCCTCCAATACTTCCACTACCTTTCTCACATTCGCCATGGCTTCCCAAATGGAGTGGTCTCACGAATTCTGCCTCTCCTGCGATCGACAGATTGCTGAGGGTGGAGCCTACTGCTCACAGGCCTGCCGCTTGGCCGACCTCGAGAAGGCTGGCACTGCAGAGCCGCAAGCTCCACCCAGTCTTTCCTCCTCTGCCTCGTCATCATCTTCATCTTCACACGGCTTCTACCTGCCGCCCGCAGTCAACTTCTCTGCTCTAAAAGCACCATCAAGTTCAAGGGGATTCGACGTCCCAACGAGCCCACAGCAGTACTACTCCACTGCCCACGGTTCCTACTTCGTCTCAGCAAACCAAACATCGTCGAGGCAGTCACAGCAGCGTGCCTTGACGCCTTCATCATCACGGTCATCACTGGCCTCGGCAAACTCCCAGAACGCCTCTGGAATCTCCATGCAGGCGGCCCACCAGCTGAACGGCTATGTACGATCATTCGATCAGGTGCGAGACATGAAGAGGCGGTACACCAAGTACTAGATGCCCACGACCAACTTGTTTTCCCCCATCTTTCCGCAAATTGCCACATCATGCCTCGGAGTTTCGATTTGACGACAATTACGGATCACTCAAGCTACCCGGGAAGAGGAGTTCTTGGACATTATTTCTTTAACTTGCACGATATCCGCATCCGTCTCGGCACCTCTTATCGCTGGGATTCGGCGTTCTATTTACGGAGTTCCCTTGCCTGCATCAACGGCGACGGCCACTGCACCTGCGTTTCAGCACTGTACATTCGAAATGGATCTCCTATTTTTTTTTTAATCTTTTGTCAATGGTGCAGCTAGGCGGTTGTAGGAACTAAAAAGTATTTTTATTATGTGTCTGGTTTGGATCAAGCGAGCATCCAGGAGGAATGGTATCCTCCTGAGGGAATGCGGCGATGGAATCATATGCGAAGCATTTTTGTGTCATTAAAACATGCCTTGCCAGGTGTTCGGTTTGGACAGGCAAGGTTGGGATGGCGCCTGGAGGAGCGGATCAAACTACAGCATATGTGTTTGCGTTCATGGCCATGGTGGCCATGGTGGCCATGTTGGATGAATATATTGATATCCCTCTCACTCTTTTATTGTCACGAGGCGTGTTATCTGAGGTCTCTGTCCTTTCTTCACTCTTAGCATAACATGTATACCTTATCTCTGCCGCTAAAGGCAGTACAGATAGGAATAACCGCCACTACTGCGAAGATGGCGATGAATTAGCAAAGGATCAACTTGGAACCCTGGTCTGTTCTGTGGAGATGTCGCAACCACCTCGCCCTTGGGGGTGATTGACGTGCGCTAAGACATTGTCTCAGTGTCATTCACAACCCCGGATCGACCTGTGCCAATGCAGCTGCACTAATCCAACGGCGACACGTGACCGTGGCCAGTAAGAAACCAATGCCGGTGCCCAAGTGTCCAGGTGCCCTAGAGGCATGGAGGCGATGGTGTTTGATGGAGCAATGCCATTATCACAAAATGCCATGGGCCGCGAAAACTCTTCCAGGTAGACCGGCTTGTTCCCTGCTTTGTCCGCGGACTACGCAACGAGCCGGGACTACCCAGGCTGCAAGAGGTAGAGGAGCTTCGGGTTGATGCGATCGAAAGAGGAGGCCTAGCCCCATGTTGGAGTAGGTGGCTTCCTGTGTGGCGCACAATAGAGTTTGGATGTTGCGACATACTTGGCGACAGCTGGACGGGCGGGATTCGCCAGGCAAGATTTGGCCTTGCCAGACGTCGCATATTTGCTTTTTGGGAGGGGCATGGCCGAGGAGGGAATAGAAAATCTTCACAGAGCGCGTTCCAGACGGGCTGCGCCGCGGCGAAGGAGGGCGGGCGACTAGGGAGATAGGGCATAGCAGAGAGCGTTCACCGTTCAGCGAGCGCGAAGGAAGCGGGCGATGGAATTATCATTGGGGGGGGCAAACTGACGGGCACAGACAGAGCAAGTGGGCAGCAGGCATAGCCAGGTAGAGACAGATTACATTGGGATGCAGAGATGGGCATACGGGCAGATAAGCAGAGGCATACCAGGTTGAAGAGGACGCAAGTTGCAGCAGAGGCACAGAGAGAGGGAAAGAGAAAGAGAGCGACGGAGGCGAATGTCGCCAACAGCGTGGCACCCTCCCGTGTCGCATCTGCGCTGCCGGATGATGGATG
This sequence comes from Nigrograna mackinnonii, assembly GCA_001007845.1. Lineage (NCBI taxonomy): Eukaryota > Fungi > Ascomycota > Dothideomycetes > Pleosporales > Nigrogranaceae > Nigrograna > Nigrograna mackinnonii. Next base: position 104,754 of record JGVQ01000244.1, on the reverse strand, counting down.
GACCCTTTGTACTGGGGCAGTTGGATGGGAGAGGAAAGCAAGAGAGTGGTGGAAATGCAATTGCAGGGCAACGGGCTAGCTGGGGCCCTGCAGAGCTCTTGACTCTTGACTCTGGCTATCCCGCTTCCCGTTCTGCAGTGTTGCAGGTATTCACGAGGACATTGCATTGGGGTGCAGCGCAGCATCACGGCCTACTACCACACTAAGTATAGTGTGTGTCGCGGGATGGATACTGCAAATGCAAATGCACACTGCGACTGTCGACGATTCGACCGTCGAACTGCACAACATTTGCGGAGAAGAAAGGAAGGAAAAAAATAAATAAAAGCGGGTCTATCTCATCGCCATGGCTCAGCAGTAAGAGTAAGTTGTAGTTGTCGCCTCAGGCAAAGGCAGATGCAGAGAGAGCAGCGCGCAGTGGAGGCACAGAGACACAGAGACACAGGCAGGCAGGCAGGCAGCAGGCAGGCAGGCAGAGTCTCACTTGCGTAGAGATGATTTGACTTGACTTGAACTTGACCTTTTGCTTTGAGCTGTTGAACTTGGGGGCGACGGCGCGGGGGGTGGGCGGTCGCCAATCACGACGGGTCGTGTGCCAAACCCCGCAAACCTTGGGGCGGCCCGTAGTCACCGTCCGTACAAGGTAGTCTCCAAGCGCACAGCAAGCGCAAAGCACCGTCATGGGGCAAGGACCACTGGACGATCCCAACCATTCCTTCGCACTACCGACGCAGAGCAGCAGACGAGGGGGGAAAAATAACTTCCGCTCTCTCTCTCTGTGTCTCTGTCTATTCTCATCATGAGAGGCCTGCACAACAATTGTCACCAACCTATTAACCCCAATGTCGCCTCGCTAGCTAGACTCTGGGATGGACAGTTTTGTACCAACGTCGCCCTCACTACCACTGAACGGATTGAGGGGTTCCAGCAGCATGAACCGTCTTCCTGACTCTACAAATACGCTCCAGTCTTTTGCTGCAGTTCTCCAGTGCATTCTCCGAAGCTTGTCTCATCTCATCTCATCTCGGACAAAGATTTTTCATTCTCCGAGGCTTGTGGCCCTTCCTTTTTCACTTTCCCCGCCACGCCCGTAACGAGCGTTGATTCGTCTCTCCACACGGTGGCGCGCCCCGCTCGGCTGCCCACCATGGTTCGCCCGTTCGTCTCTTGTGCAACCGTTGTTTTATTTTACTTTTTTTTTCTCGTCACGTCTTGCAGCCTTACCTTGCCCTCCCTCCCTGGTTGCAAGACTGGACTGGGAGAAAAATTCTTCAACACCAAGAGACCCCCCGGCTTTGCTCAACAACAGGGCATCACACGAGCGTCTCGCCAATTCTCTTGACCCTTTCGCCTCCTCGCCTCTGGTGCCATGCTGTGATCGGAAATTGCAGAATCCGCACCCACTGGCTCGGGCTCCGAACGACGCAATCACACAGCCCTCACACCACCCTGACCCCGTGCTTTGCTGCTCACGATCATTATGTCACCGATTGCCCTTGCCCTTGGCCTCGTCCTGCGCTCCGTGCTGCCCAGACTTTCCTTGTTGCGTCGCCCTCTGTGCCTCTGCCCTCCGCTCTCTGACCACGTTGGCGTGATTCCAATTCGGGTTGTGTCCCCTGCACCCTCTCTCGGTAACGCATAGGCTCGGTTTACCTCTCCGACTCAGATCTGCCGATCTCAGAACTGCACGGGGGATTGTCGATATCCATACTCCGTAGGCGCTTTCCATCCCCACCGCCTCCGTCAAGCTCACGCCGTCGCTGCTAGCGGATGGAGAAGAAGGGCCGATGCCTTCTCCAAGCACTTCTTTGCCTGCCTCTCCTGGTACAGCTCTACCGCCAATGCCGACTCGCCTCCTGACTCTGGCTGGGGATCCTCCCCTCTCACAATCAAGATGCCCCGTGGCGTTCGGTATAGATGTAAGGGACCGATCTTGATTCATCCACTGTTATCGTCCCTGATTTCCCTGATTTCCCTGGTTTCGACATTCATTATACAAGCAAAAGCAACTATCTACTCCACTTCCCTTCTTTTCTCGGTTTCTGGAACCTCGTGTACCTGCTTACTTCCCCGCAATCGACTCCGACCATGAACTCAGTGGCATGGCATTACGGCCTGCATAAGGGCACCGCCTGCATACTAAAATAGGAGTTCTATAGCTCTCCATACAATCAGTCGATCATCTCAAAGAATCAGGAGAACCCACCTCGGCCCATGGGTTAGAGCCCAGCTCTTTGTCATGACGGTACAATTACCCCATGTACTTCTGATTCTCTTAGTCTTTAGTCGAACATCTAACTCTATTCAGGGGTAAGCTAAGAGCAGTCATGGGACCTATTCACCTGAACCACGCGCTTACTTGTTTCCGGGGTCACTCTGCTAACCATAGGACCTCGGAGTCTGTGCCATCTCCACTTAGAAGCGACTATCCTAATACTACACCACACAAAAATTCAAAAATTCGTTCACGACGGCTAATTGGACGTGCCCTATTCTCGACCTCACCCCACAGTTTGCAAACGCGGGGAATTTGGCCGAAATTGGTTCCTGTCCCAATGCCTCCGGTGCGATCGAAGCCCAGCCGGCTGGAGTCATGATGCCAATGTTCCCGCGTGACCAACGCCGTCACAAAGCCACGCTATCAAACGGTCAAGTGCTCTCACTCCGCTTCCACTTGTGGCAAAAGACCTACAACTACAGGCGTAAATGCAAGCGATTGTAATTATCAACTACACGGCTTCAAGATTCCATGTAGACACAACTAAACTTTAATGACCGCTCCGATATCGGCAAGGGAGTAGTTCCAACCAAGCTAATTCGGCTACAAAATCAAGATAGTTCCAACGACTACAACTACATGTTCGATGATGTCGTCGTCAATGCAATTACTCAATCACAACATAACCGTAGTAGTAAGTCTGGCGCTACCACGAGGCTGGTATCATCGCCCAGCGCATGCCACGCTCGCATATTCTGCCATGGCTGGTAGTTCGCAGCTCATTAACTTCCGGATCTACAGCGCGCCAATAATAGTTGAAAGAAGGCTCTATAACTAAGTGTCTATGGCATCTCGCATCACCGCCTTTTACCAACCGCAGCGGAGCGCTTGACCGCACCCTCCCCGTTCTGATTTTACCGTCAAGGAGACCACCAAGTACCGGCCCCCTGGATAAGGGGGTCTTGCAGTATCGTCAGATTCGTTGGAAATTTCTCCCGTATATCCCCATGTTCATCTCACACCTTCCGTAAGATCCCGTGCGTGTCGTACCACAGACACAACACCATCAGCACTCGCAATGGAGTCTCTAGGGTCATCTATCGACGGAAAGGGACCGTCATTGTGCATGACTCTTTACGTTTGAGGTACGCTCAACAAATTAATCCGAAGGAAACTCTTTCTCCAGGTTCCGCGATTCCGAATCTGCCCGTGATATCACCAGACGCACGACCACCTTCAACTACCGTGCTTCGCAATACGTCAGTGTCCTCGATCCTTATACCCTTGCGATTCTCTAGACCCCAAAATAATCATTTTATTTCGTTCTTGGACAGCAATTTTAGTTTCGTTGGGACGAGGCGACAAGTACAGTAATGCAAGCCTGGACTCAAGCCCGCAGTAAGCCGCACTAGACCATTGCAGCCAAACTAGACCCTTTTCATGCTCAATGCTATTTTGCAAGAATTCGAGTCATTAAAAACCTGGAACTCTCGTCAGACCTAGCCTGGACATCACATCTCTCGTGGGGGGCCCTGTGCCACGAGGTACATACATACCCTGCATGCATATGCGTACGAGAGTGGCTGGGTACCTGGGGGACAGGCAGTCTGCCTTATGGCCTTGTTGAATCATGGCAAAGTCTGATTACCTATGCAATTTCTTTCAATCAAGGCAAGTTCCGCTCACTTACACACAGTTGCTGCTTTCATGGGGATGCGGTCAGATCACCAGTTTTTTGTCATCTTCGAGGAACATCCCCAGATTACATCAGGCGAACGATGCAAGGACGAAAAACTAATACCCTTGCAAGTCGAATGCCAATCAGCACTGCCTTACCGGACGAAAGAAGGATCTGAATGGTCTTGTTCGTACTACCTACCTATCTATGAAGTACGTCGTACCTAGAGACGTTGAGCTTCGCAATATAGCCTCGCCTTCGGCATCGGCAGAAGGAGAAAAGGGGAGCCCGATTGTCGGTGAAATATACGCAACGTGCTCGGAGGCTTTGGAATCAGGCACGCTCCTTATCGTTTCCCTCGAATCCGGAGCTTACGCTTGGTTCCGAACCATGACCAGTGCTACAGATCTGCATGCCTCGATACAATCGTGCTTACCCCATCACCTCGCTAACCATATCTCCCGCTACTTGACTTGTTGACCTCTCCTTTTCCGAGGAACGGAGCCTGAATCGTAGATTTTGTTTCAACGGTGCGCTATAGTAGGGTAGGACATGGTACGGCTTTATCGGAGATATATGAGGAGATGTTATTAAACGGGCCGTGGCAACGTCGCGGGACGCCCGGATGATCTACAAGTTGCTTTGTATCACTGTCAAAGAGGCCATTGTCCACTCATCGTGGGGTGGAGGCCCTCTCCGCTTCGCTTGGAAATATTACCTATGCGTTCTGTGAACATGTAGCATGCATCAGGGGGGTCGTTGATTTCACGTCTTGTCCGTGCACCTTTTTGGAATTGTTTCGCTTAGGATGAATATGCATGGGCGGTACACTTCACCCTATCTATTCCATTGCTGAGGCTCGTTGGTGCTGATGGAATGACTCGATGTCGAGTCAGAAGTAAAGTACAGGAGCTTTCTGACGAGCTGGTACGGGGCTGTGATGTGAGATCTAAGTATATCAAGAGTCGTTCAAGCACTTCTTGTCAGTGCTTCACCACCTAGACTGTGATGCAGAACCCCAGTTTCCGCTATGCGTTTTAGGAACGGGGGTTGGGGGCGAGGCATGGGATGGGATGGATGGCATAGAATTGTATGCTGTGCGTGCATGGAGTGAATAACCTCGCTACGTTTAGATGGGAATGAAGGGTAGGTGGTTGGTATATAAGTGGAATTTAAGCTAGCACTGAAGCTTCTTGTCTCACATGTATGTAGTATGTAGATAACATCCTTATATGAGATAGTAAATATGCTTTATAATACTTCTCATGTAAAAAGGTCGACATCTACACTACGCGCAACGACAACAATAACGACGGCGACGACGACGACATATGCGTGCACATAAACAACACAATTAGCAGTATCCTAGATTATAATCACCCACCTATTTAAATTATAATAAAACCAGGCCCAACCCTTTAGCCATTCCCAGTCTTGATTTATTTCATCATGTATAAATAACAGCATCTTAGTTTAATTCTCTTAATCTCGACCTCTTCTATTTACTTTAATATATCCCCCTTCCTTCCTTCTTATGAACTAGTAATCATCTCTTTATAATACCTACTTAGACCTATTCTATCCCTAATATACCTACTACTTAAAATATATTTCTTTACTACGTACTCTTTAGAAATAGATAAGATTTAATCTAAGTACTTATTTTATATAGGCTTAAGAAGTTTTTATAGAGAGTTAGTTTATAGAGAAGAGTATAGAGATATATAGTATTATAGGAAAGATTATTAGTTTATTTATTTATTTTAAAAAGAAGAGAGAAGAGAGAGAGAGAGAGTATATCTATATAAAAAAAGAACCTAAGTATACTAAGTCCTACCTATTTATAGTAATTCTAGAATATATAGAATACTTATTATTATATATATCTAAATTACTTATAATATATTCTACTACTAAGAGTAATATACTACTAAAAGTAATAAAATTCTTTAGTACTACTAATACTATATATAAGACTTTAATTTACTTACTATCTATAAGAGAACCTACGTATAAAATACTTAGACTAGATTTAAAAGAAGCTTTTATATTTTTTTAGTATATATAAGCGTTATATCTAGTCTTTTTATAGTTCTTATAATACTATTAACTAGGTTAAGCTAGTTCTTTACTACTATTACTATAAGCTTTCTTAGATTACTAAAGAGCTATAGATACTTTAGTAGCTCTATATAAAGCTCTCTTACTATACTCTATTATACTATTATACTAGATTTACTTCTATTTATATATTTTATACTTTATTATAACTTCTAATTACTCTTTAAGCTCTATAATCTAGTAGCTTATAAGAGCGTTTTAATATAGTATTAATTTAGCTCTTTTTATTAGCTATAAGAAGCTTTYTTTAGCTTCTTTTAGTAATTATATAAAAGACTTCTATATAAGAGTTAATTATAACCTAAATTCTTATATATTACTTAGTATTTTTAACTACTATAGTATTTCTAGTAGAAGTACTTCTAGTAGTATATATAACTAGACTTTAAAGTACTTAAGAATAACTTATACGTTAATAAGAACTAGTTTAGATACTTTAAAAGCCTTTTTATAGTTTTTATATATAAATACTTTAAAAAATATATTTCTAAAAGCTAGTAAAAAACTTTCTTTATTAATATAGTAGACGTATTAGTATACTAAGTCTTATATATATTAAGAGTACTTTAGCTTTAATAGTAAAAAGTATACTATATTAAATAGCTATAAGATATATAATAAATATACTAGTATATAGAAAGTAAAGATCTTTTATATAAAGTAATAATCTTTAAAATTCTAGTTTAGATAGCTCTTATAGCTATTAAGAATAAGTAGTTTATATAACTCTACTTAATACATCTTTATATACGCGTTAAAGTACTTTAACTACTTAAGACTAAGTTTATTACTTATTTATCTATTTTTAGAAACTAAGAGCTTTTAGTTATATAGTATATCTATCTCTTTATACTATACTTATAATAGGCTAGTTACATAATATTAACTAAGTAGTAGGTATTAATAAATATATTAAAGTAGTAAGTAGGAGTAGCCTCTTAGCTACTCTATCTATAGTAGAGTAGGATAATAGTTCTCTTACTCTAAGCCTAAAGTTCTCTTAGGCTCTATACTATATAAGGCTATAGTAATAGCTATATAATCTAGGTTATATAACCTAGTATTATATAACTAGAGAAATATAACTCTAATCTACCTCTAAAGTTACGCTAGTACTCTAAGACTCTAAGTTATCTTAAAGAGAGGCCTTTATATTACTCTCTCTTCTAAAGTAGGCTTATCTCTAAGCCTTAATTAAACACTTAAATAGATTTCCTAGTATATAATTTCCTATTCTAGTATAGTACTAGCCTTCTATTTTCTTTTAGCTTTACTCTAAGCTTTATACACTTATATTTCTAGGCCTAAGGCTAGTAAATTATCCTCTCTAGTTATTTCTAAGTATTTATCTTCTTTTACTACCTCTAGCTATTACTATAGCTATTTTAGAGGCCCTAGTTTACCTAGATATACCTTATAATAGCTATTAACTAGTTCTAGAGCGTTTATAAAGTTACTAGCTARGTAATACGTTAGATCTAGGTTATAATTTACCTACTACGCTCTATATTAAAGCTTACTATATATAAGCTTACTATTAAAGATTTCTTATATAAGCTACTCTAAGTAGCTATCTACTTCTTCTAGTAGTTCTAGTAGTTAGATTTAACTTAAGAGAAGATTTATAGTAGCTTTATATATCTAATCTACGTATAGTACTAGGTATACTTTAAGTCTTAGAAGTAGCTCTACTTAGTAGGAGTGTCCTTTCTTATTAATAATAGGATAAGGCCTATATATCTACTAGCTAAGCTTTATACTTAGTTATTCTATATAAAGGCTTTTACCTATAATATATACCTAGTCTCTTATATTAAAATTAGGCTCTCTTTAATACTTATTAGCTTAAGTAGCTTATTATTATTAAGCTTTCTTTAACTAGTATTAAGCTACTTCTATAGCTTACTATATAGCTTCTATACGCTCTTATATAAACTAGATAGCTTATTTAGTAGATATCTCTTTAATTAGGCTTATYTAGTAAATCTTTTCTCTCTAATCTTAGTAGTATTAGGCTTTATAGCTAAATTCTATCTTAAAAGAGCTTAACTCTATTAATTTATAAAGTAGAATTACTTAAGTAAAGTCTATAGAAAGTAGTAAGTTAGACTAGTTATCCTAGTAGTAATTAATAAAAGGCCTTAAGTATAAATCTAAGTATTAGTTATAGATCTCTAAGTTTCTATCTATTTAAGAGTAATAGGTAGTAGATAGTAATTACTTAATACTTAGTAGCTTATATAGCTTCTTTAAGAATTATAATATAAACTAAAAGCCTCTATTAGAAGTAATAGACTTTAGTAAGCTATATATTCTAAAGATGTAATAGTAATAAAGCTAAGCTACGTCTTCTATAGTAGCTATTTTATAGTATAGTAGTAARAARGCGCGTTTACTTAGCCTATCTACTACTACTAAGACGTTATTATAGCTATATTTATTAACTAAGAAGCTCTTAAAGTCTATAGTAATATATTACTAGGYTTTCTCTAGTATARRAAGTAATTTAAGTAGCCTAGGCTTCTTATCTAGTAGTAGGTAGCTCTATCTATACTATTTATAGTTCTTAATAAAGCGCTTAATATTATTTTTTATCTTTTTCTAATAGTAGAGCTCTTTTACTAGCTTAATTATTTTACGTTTACTTAGGTAAGCTATTACCTAAGTAGTATAGATAGATTAGATAACGTATATCTTTAAGAAGTTAACTTCTAGTATTACTAGGCGTCCTTATTTAGTAAAGATCCTAGTATTACTTAATTTAAACTTACTTTATACTTTCTAGGTATCTTTTTATAGTTTCTAAAGAGAGTTATAGGTATAATTAGCGTTTAGTAATTAATTAATTACTTAATAAGAGTACTTCTTAGGCTAGCTAGATCTCTCTAAGTCCTCTAGGTCTAGTTCTACTATGTAGAGGGTAGCTATAAGCGTCTCTAAGTATTATATTCTATTAACTAGTAAGAATACCTATATTTAGGTAGCTATATCTTTAGCCTTCTATATTTTTAACTTATCCTATTTATAAGAGAGGGCGTTAGTAATAATATTAGCTATTCCTAGCCTATAAGTGATTATATAGTTAAACTCTAAGAGTTTAATTAACTACTAAACCTACTTAAGTAATAGTTCTCTCTTAGTAGTAAAGTATTTAAGAGCTCTATAATTAGTAACTATTAAGAAAAGCTTCTTAAATTATAATCTTAGTAATAGAACTCTCTATTCTTCTAAAGCTCTTATTACTACTAGCATCTCTTTATTATAGATCTTATATACTATCTCTATAGAGGATATTATTTTACTAAAATAGGTAACTAGGTACTAGGTTTAGTTATTCTATAGTTAATAGTATACTCTAGCTACTACTCTATTACTAGTATTAGTTTCTATATAACTCTTCTTATAGAGTGAGTAGTATTATAAGACGTTATCTAATAATATAAGCTATTTAGTTTTATTAAAAGCTAATTATTCCTCTTCTCTAAAGAGCTAGAAAGCTCTCTTTTTAGTAAGCTTAGTTAAAAGAYGTATAACTCTACTATAGTTTTCTAACTAGGCTCTATAGAAGTTATAGAATTCTAAAAAGCTAAGTAAAGTAGTAAGAGTAGTAGGCTCTAGCTAATTAGTAATAATACTAGTTTTAGTAGAGTCTTTCTAGATATCTTTTATACTAATAATAAAGCCTAGAAAGTAAGTCTTAGTAATAGTAAACTTACTCTTCTTAATATCTACTTATAGTCCTACGTCTTTAAGGCGTTAAAAGACCTATTATACGTATAGCTTATATTTTAGAGGATTATCTAAGTATATAAAGATATTATTAATATAAGCTATATAGAAGTTATCTAAGAAATTATATAGTACTAAGTTTATATACTATTAGAAAGTAGCTAGGCTATTATATAGTCTAAATAGTAATACTTTATACTTAAAGCTACTATATCTAGTTTTAAAAGTAGTAAGATTCTTAGCGTTCTTATCTATATATATATAGTAGAAAGCCTAGTAGATATCTAGTTTAGTAAATACTTTAGCTAAAGATATATACTTAAGAGTCTCTTAGATTAATAGTATAAGTATCTTATCCTTCTTAGTAATAGCGTTAAGCTTTTAATAATTTATATAGAATTACTACTCTCTACTAGGCTTCTTAGTAAATAGAACTAGAGAAGTCTAACTAGTGTTACTAGATTATATAAAGCCTTTCTAAAGGTATTTATTAAGATAAGCCTTTATAAGTTATAGGTACTCTATAGACATATAATAGAGAAGGCTAGTAGTTAACTAATTTACTTTCTCTATAAACTCTATCTTATAATCTATACTAGGCTAAGTAGGTAGTAATTTATTAGAGGCTATCTTAGAGAAATACTCTACTATAGCTCTTACCTACTCTAAGTAGAGTAGTTTAGTAGTAAGTAACTCTATAATATCTAGTTCTAGTTCTATAGAGTCTTTATTCTAGATAAAAGTATTAATCTTATATAAACTAGTATACTTTAGTAGAGCTTTCTAACGCTTATACTCTATATATAGTATAAAGGCTCTAGCTTTAATTATACTAATATTAAGTCTAGTAGATAGTAGTTTCTAGTATATAGAGGCTTTAACTAGAGCTAGTTTCTTAGTCTTAGTTTTCTATATCTTCTTCTTTAAGCTAAATCTTTATAATTCTTCTTAAAATTTTCACATATTCTCTTTATATTAGAGTTATTTAGTAAGATAGAAGAGTATAACGTGTTACTTAGTAAGCTCTTAGTAAGGTTTAGGTTATAAAGAAGCTAGTAAAGCCTTAGCTATTTATAAATAAGTAATATTAAGGCGCTCTAATAGAGCTTTAAGTTTATTATAAAGATTAAGTAGATCTAGTAGTAGTACTAAGACTTCTCTAAAAGTCTTATTATTACGCTAAAGTAGTTTTACTTTCTATTTATAGCTAGCTTCTTATTTAACTACTTAGTCACGTTAATTAGTATTATCTTATTAACTCTARRTAGCTAAGTAGAGTAAATAAAGATATATTATAAAGTTACTCTTTACTCTTTAGTAGTAATTATCTTCTAGCTATCTTAGTTAATTTTAGTAGTAACTAAAATTAATATTATGTTTTAAGAAGAATCTCTAGCTAACTATTATATTATATAGCTCTATATTAGTAAACGCTATCTATTCTTATAGTATATAGTTATTAATCTTAATTTCTCTATAGAAGTAATATTATACTTACTTAGCGTTCTTACTATTAAAAGAATTAAAAGTAACTATAATAGGTATCTTTATATACTATATTTTTAGCTTCTCTATTATTATAGGCATCTATTTCTAGTATATTAGAACGTTAACCTATATACTAGAATCTATAAGGGCCTATAGCTTAATACTAATACTTTAGTAAGCTATTTAGACTAGTARTAAAAATAAGCTACTACTAAATAGCTAGAGTATCTTATCTAAGGCTCTTTTTTATAGTACTAGAGTAGAGACTTTTTCTAGTACTATCTTTTTCTCTTTTTATAAGATAGGTATTCTAATTCCTCTTCTAAAGATTAATTAGCTTTAGATTTAGAGTCTATAGAGTAGGTTTTATTAAAAGGCTTATTATCTAAGTTAGAATCTATAAGATTAACTACTATAGTATACGTAGTATTAGAGTAATCTTTCTTATAGTAGCTTTTCTTACTATAATTAAAGTACCTATCACTTCTATCTAATTTAGGTAAGATAGCTTTATACTCTATAAGAGTAGAAGTGTAAGACTTCTTTTTAGAGAATTCTTTATTCTTTAAATACTAGTTAGATAATTATTAGAGCTTAACTTAGTCTTTATTCTTAATCTTATTATATTATAAGTAGTACTAGATTAATACTTAGAACTTATATTTATTATAGCTAACTATATTATTATAAGCTACTTAAGCTATAAAGTCTTAGAGCTTTAAGTAGAGCTTTTTATAAATTAACTCCTTCTAAGTATTACTAAGTTAGTTAATTTTAAGAGCTAGTTTAGTAAATTTACTCTTAAACTTATTCTAATTAAAGCTATAATCTATCTAGAAGTTATTAAGTTTTTTATAGGCTTTCTAGCGCTTATCTAAGTTATTATAGTATCTTAAGAGGTAATTAAATAGCTTCTAGAGCTTATATTACTTTCTTTTAGATTTAAATAATTTTATAAAAGTATAAGTATAATCTATAGGCTTATCTAATAATTAAGATTATATATAGTTAACTTATAAGTAGTTTATCTTATYYTTAGTCTTTACTTTATATTAATTACTATTAATACGTAATTTTACTATTATCTTATCTAGCTATTAATTATACTAAATAGATCTTAATTTATTATTAAACTTCTTAGAGTCTCTACGCTTCTCTAAGTGTTAAGGCTTTAATTAGCTTTAAGAGGAACGCCTAGAAAAGCGCCTCTTTTTATAAAAAGAATAAAGATAATAAGATTAGCTATAGAATTATTAAGACTCTAGATCTCTACTTAAATCTAATCTTAGATTAGAGCTTAGATCTAAGTCTTCTATATTAATATTACTAAGTATAGATTACTTAGATTAGTAGTAATCCTAAGATTACTAATAACGCTCTAATTAATAAGAAGCTTAAACTATACTTTATAACTTATAAGAGTCTTATTTTATAGTATTAGAATTAATAATAGACTTAGTAGTAGGTTAAACTTTATCTAAYATAAAGAGAGATTATAGCTAGTTATACTTCTTCTCTAGTATCTCTCTATTTTAATAAGTTTTTATAAGGTTAGCCTCTAGTTAAGTTACTATATAACTAAAAGTCTTCTTATATTCTTACTAGGCCTAGATTTAGTAACTCTAGTCTTTTACTATCTCTACTAGCTAAGGCTTCTTATTACTAACTTTAGTAGAATTTAGTAAGCTTAGCTACTTAATATAAGTAAGCTTAACTTTAATATTCTTATTAATAAGTTCTTAGTTATAGTAATCTAAATTAGGTAGTTACTTATTTATAATAGACTAGGTAGTAGGATTCTTAATATTTTTAAAAATTACTTTCTCTAGCTTAGAGAGAGAAATAAGAGTAGACTAAGTTAATTTAGCTTTATTAAGAGCGTATAATTAACTTCTAGTAATAATAGAATTAAGTCTCTCTAGTTTAGGCTCTTTTAAGCGTTCCTAGTTACTAATAAAGTTATCTATTTTAGAAAGTAGTTAAGATATATAGCTAGTAGCGTATAGTGCTTAAAGTTTTACTACGTAGTTTTAAGTTTATAACTACGTAAAGTAACTTTACTTAGTTACTAGAGTAACTTTACTAGTTACTATACTATACTAATTAGAGACTAGAGGCGTAGATCTTACTAATATAATTTACTACTTTACTACTTCTAAGAGCTAGGTAAAAGTAGAAAAGTATTAATAGAGCTCTAAGACTTAAGTTTCTTATTAGYTTACTATTCTAATAAGTAAGTAACCTAGAGTTAGTTAAGCTTAAAGAAGAAGAGAGGCTAATAAGCTATCTTAAGGCGTAGAAGTAATAAATAAGTAAGAGAGAGTTAGCTTATAATATTATAAAAAAGTAAGAGAAAGCTTCTTAGTTTCTAGAACTTCTAGCTAGCTTACTATTCTAATTAAATAGATAACTTAGAGTTAGTTAAGCTTAAAAAAAAAGAAGAGCTACTAGTTACTTAAATATTAAGAAGTTATAGTTATAGTAGAGAAAAGTTAGTAGAAGAAAGCGTTACTTAAATAAGTGAGTTAGTAACTCTATATAGACTACGTTATAATACTTAGTATAGTATTTTTAGTTACTTAGTTAATCTAGAGCGTAGTATAGGCTACTATTATAAGAATTTTCTTATAGTATTAAGTTTTCTTARRTTCTTAAATTAGAAGGTTCTACTTCTATAGAGCTAAGATTAGACTCTTCTTTTACTTCTTTTTCTTAGTTATCTTCTTCTTTTAGCTATAAGCTATTACTAGCATACGTAGCTAAGAGTAGAGTATAGAAGAGAGAGTCTTAGAGCTTTAGAAGAAGTATTTATACCTAGAATTCTTAGTTTACTATAGTAATAGAGAAATCTTAGAGCTTCTACCTCTTCTTTTCTTTTTAAAGCTTAGCTTTAGGCTCTTCTTTTTAGTACTCCTACTTAATTTTTCTATACTCTCTCACCTATAGTTATAGAGCTTATAGTAGAGTAAGAGAGTATAGTATAGAAGAGAAAGAGAAAGAAGAGCTTAAGTAGTATTTATAGCTATTAGATTAAAGTAAAAGAGAAAATTTAAAGCTATATCTTCTTTTTTTCTTAATTAAGTAACTAGTTAATCTATAGTACTAATTTAGAGGCTATAGTATTATATCCTACTAGTAGATTAAAGTAACCTAATTCTAAAGCGCTAGGTCTTATTACTAGTAGATACTAACGTCTACTATTATCTAGTAATCTAATTCTTATACGCTAGATTAATTACRCGTAGAGAAAGTATCTATAGCTTTATAGTTTCTAGTACTACCTYTTACTAGTAATCTTAGTCTTACTAGACGTATCTTCTACGTCTCTATTAGTATACTCTAGACTYTATAGACTTCTATCTACTACTAGCTACTTTATTAGCTACTAGTAGTTTATTATATTTAAAGTGATTACTATATACTAAGCTATACTAGCTACTCCTATAATCTTTTATAATAAAGTTTAGTTTCTTAATTCTAGCTCTATAAGTACTTAGARAAAGACTTTAGTAATCTTCTACTAAGTTAGTATTAGTTTACTTACYTAYCTATTAAATCTAGTTCTATAGTTTATAGCCTAGTAGCTATTTACTAGGCCTTATAGCTCTTATAATCTTAAGTTAATAGAGTTTAATATCTACGTAATAATACTACTAGCCTTATTCCTAATAACCTAGCCTAGTTTCTACTTTTAACTAGACCTTTCTAGGTCTATAACCTAGTTATATTATTTATAGGATATTACCTACTTAGTAGTAGAGTTTTTATAGAAATAAGAGTATTATGTTACTACTACTAGCTAAGTTATATTAACTTTAATATAATATAATAGGCTAGTTATATAATATTAACTAAGTAGTAGGTGTTAATAAATATATTAAAGTAGTAAGTAGGAGTAGTCTCTTAGCTACTCTATTTATAGTAGAGTAGGATAATAGTTCCTCCGCTCTAAGCCTAAAGTTCTCTTAGGCTCTATACTACGTAGGGCTATAGTAATAGTTATATAATCTAGGTTATATAACCTAGTATTACGTAACTAAGAGAATATAACTCTAATCTACTTCTAAAGTTACACTAGTACTCTAAGGCTCTAGGTTATCTTAAAGAGAGGCTCTTATAATACTAAGATATAAACGCGTTTTTTATAGATAATAAATAGTAAAGTTATATACCTAGTAGTATAGATACTCTAGATTACTATAACCTACTTCTAATTACTTAGCTAAATAAGTATAGGTCTTATATAGTATTCTAAACCTATAATAATTTTTATAGAGTTAATTATACCTATCTAGAAGTCTATCTTATTAAAGTTATAGATATTATTTTTATAGATACTATACTTAGCTACTATCTCTTATATAAGCTTAAACTATATATTAATAACTTCTAGATCTTTTTATAATATCTTCTAATAGTCTTTTACTTAATTAAAAACTATTTTAAGTTCTTTTATATATAATATAAATTATTTAGGCTAGTTCTTTTTTATAGGTATTTTACTATATATAGCTAATAGTTTATCTACTATATCTACTACTTTATATAGCTATAGTATAAATCTTTATAAATTAAAGTTAAAGATATATTATATAATTATCTACTCTTTAGTTACTATAAGTTTAAAGTAATTATAGTGTATTTTAAGCTAAAATATAATTCTATAAAGCTAATTAGAGAGCTACTAGTATTATATATTAAAAGCTACTATAGCGTGTTATATACTTTAAAATTAGCTTAAAGTATAAGTCTAAAGAGTAAGTTTAATTCTACTTTCTTAATTAGATAGATTAGCTTTATATTATTAAGATATAGTATTATGTATAGAAAGTTTATAATACTAAAGAAAAGTAGCTAGGTTAATAAAGTAGCTAGTATACTAGTAGAATATATTATATCTAAATTACTTATAATATAAAGTACTACTAAGCTAGCTATACTACTAAGCTAGCTACTTTAAAATATATTAAAAATTAAGTTTTTTAGTTATAGTAAAACTTTTTTAATTCTTTATAATAAACTCTAAAAATTTAATATATTATATAAAATACTTTAAATTTTAATATCTAAAAGTCTTAGCTTATATAAGTAAGTAGTTTATAAGATATAAAAAATTACCCCTCTTTTTAGCCTCTACTCTATATATTAGATAGACTAGCTACTTATATAAGCTAAAACTTTTAAATATTAAAAAGTTAAAGTATTTTATATAATGTATTAAATTTTTAGAGTTTATTATAGAATAGTTAAAGAGATGCATAGTTACGCACGGCTTTTTTTTGTATATAAAAAAAGTGGCCGGCTCGGTGGTGTGGCCGGCTCGGTGGTGCTTTACGTTATAGCTTATAAGATTTTTCCATCCCACATATTCATTCAACAGAACCGAAAAAAAAGAAGAAAAAAAATTGTCTTAGAATGGAAAGCTTCTATCAAGTCGATTGTCCATGTAGTCAACCAAGCGATATCAAACTAAACGTACTTTTCGACATGCATTGAGTGGTGCGGCTCGCACTTACATAGTACCGCACCGAATGGCAGAATATAAAGGTCCTACAGTTTATTACATACCAAAAAGCGGAATTCCGAAATCAGGGTTCTGGATATCGGTACTAGGATATATGAAGGATTTGGTTTTCTGGCGAGTGAACTAGTGTTTGCGGTGCAAAAAAGTTTATTTCTCTTGCTCAATTATATGATTTGAGGATTATTTGTTTAGGGTCTCGCATGATGAATGGGGCTATTGCAGATGGAAAATGGGCGGTTGAATATGGTGTGGGAGAGGATCATAGATTGATGCAAAGTAACATACACACACACGCGCGCGTGAACCTTTGACTTATTTAGATATGTTTTGATTTGGTTTTAATCTTTGTTGTCTTGTTTGAATACAAACAAGGTCTTTCGCTATTCTGACCCGAGTCTCATGACGATCTATTAATCGCCACCGCGCACTTCCACTACGAGCCGCAAGACCGAATTCTGCCGCTCTCAAGCCAAGCGGAAAGAGGACCACAAATCCTTCACAAAAGGAAAAAAGAAACGGAAAACAAGATAGCACAAGACACAAAGGAGACCGGAGCAGGACAGGACCCGGATATATAACAGGTTTCAAAAGTTGCTCCACAGGCTCAAAAGGAAAACGCCAGAACCCAGAAACCAAAACAGAACCACACGAGAAAATCCAGAAAGAGAAAAAACCCCCATCATACGCCATGCCGTGTCCGGCCACGCGCCGGCTTGTTGCATGTACAAAGGGAAGAAAATCTCCATCTAGTTTCAGATCAGAGAGAGGAAAAGATGGCCTAGCCAAGGTCCCATTTGGTCCGTCGAGTTGGAGGCGACGAGACAGAAATGATGCTGAAGCGAAACTGAAAGAAACTCCGAGATAAATGCACGCTTGCTTCGCTTGCTGGATGTGGAAGCTGCGAGGAAGGAGAGGTGGGTATGGTAACGACGGTAAGAAAGGTAAATGCAATGGTACTCCTCTCGCTTGAGGAAATATGGCATGGAACATGGCGGGGCTCGGAGAGTGGAGAAAGATATCATGTGGCGTCAAAGGTAGGTGTGTTCGTTCTTTCGGGAGGATGTGACGCGTGTTTGCTCCTTCAAATGCCTGACACCTCACATTCCATCTTCGGCCAGACTTTGCCTTCCGTGCTATGCTGTCTCTGCTGCTTTGGGAGGACCACCACCCATCAACCTCTTCCTCTGCTTCTCGGCCCATTCTCTACTAGCAATTCGTCCTCTTTCGGCAGCTTCGGCACGTGCTCTTCTGGCGGCCTCTTCTTTCTCGCGCCTTTCCTTCTCCCGTTGCTCTTTCTCCAGCTTATCTCTGTTGAAGACTTCTCGTCCCTTTAGGCGTTGGGCTGCTGCATCTGCAGGGGTTATTGTCGATTTGGCAACGGGCGCACCATTCATGACGACACTATTTCGCTTCGAGCTTGTTGAGGAACCGGAGACCGATGTACTGAAAGGTGGCCGGGAGAGCACCGTACTATTGCGTTTTCCTGAATTCATGGAACTTGTTCGTTGTGGTGGAATCGTAGCACCGACGCCGCCTTCCTTCGCCTCTCCGTTCATCATGTTCTCACGTGCTCGGCTTGCCGCTGTCTGCCTCACTGGAGCACCGACTGGTTTTCGTGAAGGTGCGGGACGTGCTTTGAATGAGGCCTTCTTCGCAGCAGCCGCTTCTTCCTCTTCACGCTTCATGCGTTCTTCCCTTTGCGCCTTTAACTTAGCTGCAATGACCTCTCCCGGTAGTTGAAAGTTGGGAACGGTCGCTGGCTTCGATGATTTAGGAGGCGGTGGGACCGTGATGCTAACCTGCCGGCTTGGGCCTTCTTCAGCTTCACGTCTCAGCCGTTCTTCTTTCTGTGCTTTCAGCTTTGCAGCAATAGCTTCGCCAGGCAATTGAAAGCTAGGTACCGTTGGCGCTTTCGAGGACCTCGCTCCACTTGGAGCTTGAAAGGTGGTGCTAGCCGGCCTCTTAGCTCCACCTTCTTCGGCTTCGCGTTTCAGTCGCTCTTCCCTTTGGGCCTTCAACTTGGCCGCTACTGCCTCGCCAGGCAACTGGAAAGTTGACTTGGTCGGGGCCTTTGTGGACTTGGGAGGAGGTGGAGGCTGTGGAAAGGTCATGCTAATTGGTCGGCGCTTTGAAGCAAGATAATCCGTCACGTCTCCTGAACCCTTGCGAGAAGCAGGAGCTGCCCGCGTGCTGGAAGATCGAGAGATCGAAGGCTTGGCCGATGGAGCGGGTTTAAGTGACTTTGGTGCACCCGGGTTCCTCGACACTCTCGTAGAGAGCGGTGATTTCTTAGTAGCATTGCCATTTCTTGTGCGGGCGTCGACGTCAAACTTGGCCTTCCGTGGCGACTTCTCGTCTGCAGAATCGTTGAATTTGGGAATCACATTTTCGAGGGCTTCTTCAAGCGCATCGATGGCTTCGATAGATTCCTCGAGGCGCATGGGACTCTTGGCAGGTGATTTGGATGCACTACGGCTCGGGGTGCGACTGGCAATAGGGGTGGCGTGTTCAGATTCACATGGCTTTTCGGAAGTGAGAACCTTTGGCTCGGGTTCAGCTGTCACCTCGACCTCTGGGGGTGCTATAACGGATTCTTGCACTTGCTTGTCGTCGATCTGATCTGGGTTGTCGAGCCCTGCCTCCACGTGGTCCGACTCCTGAAAATCAACCGACTGCTGGATTTCAACCGACTCCTTGGCCTCGGGTTCAATCTCCACGATTGGTTCTTTTTCTGGCGTGGCGATCGTTGGTTCTGTTGGAGCCTCTTCCTGTAGAACTTCAGACACAAGTTGCGCCGGTGGTTGCTCGGATTGTTGAGATTTTGACAATTCCTCCTCTTGTTTCGCCAATTGGCGACGTGTCATGCGGACTGCGCGTGATGGAGGACTTGCAGGTCGTTGGTCGCTAAGGGGCGCCTGGACAATATCTGCACCCCATAATTAGTTGGACATCCTATTAATGCTTGCATCTTGCATATCTGGGGGACGCACCGTCAGTTGGCTCCTTCGCCAACTCATCAACGGCCGCATCACTCGCGGGGCTTCCTGCAGCTTGACGCTCGTCCTCGATAACTTGAATCTCATCAACGTCGGCGGGCTTAGCCTTCTTTGCTTTTGCGCCTTTCTTCGCGCCTCCTTTTGCTTTCGACTTTTTGGCGGCAGCCATCTTTTTGGGTTGCGATTCTTCGAGATCTGTGGGCTCGAGGGCAGCGTTGGCAGATACCTCGCCCAATGGGACGCGCTCTTTGAGGTCAGGGTGCGGATTCGACGCGTCGGCTGTCTCGCAGTCCTGGATTTGGGTAGCTTCGGCGCGGAGGGCAGCACGTGTGAGGCGCATTGTCGCAATTGGAAATACTGGGACTAGAGGGTCGCGCAGCTGGTGTGGACGGGTGCAAATGGTGTGAAGTAAAGCATTGGAGGGATGAAAGTGTTTGTATACAGTTGTGGTGTTGATATGTTTTGGTTACTCGCCAAGACCAGTCCAGCCGAAACCAGTCCCCCGGCAACAACGGGGAGGCACTAGTCCTGATTAGCTCTTAGCGAAAGATCCCTTATCACGTGTACATCAATTCACGCCAGAGGGTGATAGTCACGTGCTGCAACATCACGTGCAAGGCTAGTGTGTCCTAAACTAGACGCCCGTCACGCGTTGAAGATTCACGTGAGTTGGCATTTTCCTCCTCGAAAAGGATGCCCGTTCCGAGTGACTCCCGATCGGAGAAGACGCGGAGGGACCAATTCCCCACAGACTTTGCGTCGACGGCACCAGACGGCGGAGGAGAAACATGACTAACGGGTGCTTCGTGCTTCGAAGGGCCACCTAAGGGGAGCGGGAAAGTTTTCTTCACAAAAGTATAAAGCCCTCTGGTAGTGCAATTGACTCAATTCTCCAAGTTGAAGCCTCCTCTTTCCACTCTTCTCCCTGCGCGTCGGCCATTTCCGATCACTGACCACTGACCTTCGCCCAATTGCGACGAATCATACACCAACATTCGCTTTTTTTTGCCCCCCTGCCTGCTCCGGACTGGGAAATCTGGGAATTCAGCCTCCAGATCCCGTCAACATCCGCCCTCGAGACCCTCTGTCAATCCCTCCACTCACCGTCTGCACATTTCCGACACCGGCAAACTGGCTGCCCCACGTCGACTCCTCACTTCCTTCGCTATCCGTCGTTTCTACCCCTCCGTCACCGTGGCTTCCTCACGCGCCTCCCCATCATCCCGCCTCGAGCTTCTGTCCGGGCATTTAAATGCAAAGCCCTTCCTGGAATTGAATACGCCATTTTCAACCGAACGCTCTGCCCGCCTCGAAGACGACAAAGGTAACCTCTTCAAGAAGAAACAGGAGCCGGACATCAAGAAACAACAAGACAAAGAAACACCAGAGACAATGTCGACTCAAGCACCGCATCCCACCCTGTTGATTCCAGGGCCCATTGAGTTCGATGATGCCGTCCTACAGTCTATGAGCCACTACAGGTAATTATCTCCTAAATCTACCCCTTCTCCTGCAACCGCTCACTGACAATGCGCAAAGTGAATCCCACGTCGCCCAAGGTTTCGTAAACGTATTCGGCGAGGTTTTGACCAACCTCCGCAAGCTCTTCCTGACAACCGACCCCGCCTCGCAGCCCTTCGTTATCTCTGGTTCTGGTACATTAGGTTGGGATCAGGTTGCGACCAATCTGGTCGAGCCTGGCGATGAGGCACTCGTATTGCACACTGGATACTTCGCCGATAGCTTTGCGGATTGTCTGGAAACCTATGGCGTCAAGGCTACACAGTTGAAAGCGCCAATCGGCTCACGGCCGCAGCTTGACGAGATCGAGAAGGCATTGAAGGAGAAGAACTACAAGCTCTTGACTGTAACGCACGTGGACACATCAACTGGCGTACTCAGCGATCTCAAGTCTTTGTCGGAGCTGGTTCACAGAGTCAGCCCTGACACCCTGATTGCTGTCGACGGTGTGTGCAGTGTTGGAAGTGAGGAAATCCGGTTCGACGACTGGAAGCTCGATGTTGTCCTTACCGCTTCACAAAAGGCCATTGGCTGCCCTGCTGGTCTTTCCATCCTCATGGTGTCTCGCCGCGGTATTGAGAGGTTCAAGGCCAGAAAGACACGACCCCAGTCCTACTTTGGCTCGTGGAAGAACTGGCTACCAAGTATGTTCTCTTATTAGATCTTTACGAATTCCTCGCTAACGAACAATTCATAGTCATGCAAAACTACGAAGCCAAGAAGCCATCTTACTTCGCTACTCCTGCTCCCCAGCTTATCCACGCCTTGCACACTGCCCTGAGCCAAATTCTTGCACGATCACCGGAGCAATACTTTGCCGACCACAAGGCGGCATCGCAGCGCGTGAAGAAGCTTGTTGGAGAGATTGGCCTCAAGCAACTTGCGGCCAAGCCAGAAGACCAGGCCAATGGAATGACTGCCATGTATCTTCCCGACGGTCTTACGCCACCAGATGTTCTGCCTAAGCTCTTAAGCAAGGGCGTCATCTTCGCAGGAGGGCTGCACAAGGAGATTGCCACCAAGTACATCAGATTTGGACACATGGGTGTCAGCGTCACAGACCCCAACAGGAAGGATATTGACAAGGCTGTTGAGGCATTGAAGCAGGCATTAGCAGAAGCTGGATACAAGAAGGCATAGATGATTGTACATGTTCAATTAGAAAGGTAAAAATTCGGGAGTATATTATTATGTGCAGTCATCATTTGGTCTGTACTTGGGAAGGATGTGTAGAGTATTAGA
The DNA here is from genome assembly GCA_001007845.1 of Nigrograna mackinnonii. Classification (NCBI taxonomy): domain Eukaryota; kingdom Fungi; phylum Ascomycota; class Dothideomycetes; order Pleosporales; family Nigrogranaceae; genus Nigrograna; species Nigrograna mackinnonii. Next base: position 82,237 of record JGVQ01000244.1, on the reverse strand, counting down.
TGGGCAATTAGATCATACTCCAAAATCATATCAAAGCCTTTAAAATAATTGAATCATTTGCAAAAAAATACAACTACTTTTGGATCTTGTGACGAAACATGGAGTCACTATAATCACGACTGAATATAGTGGAAAATAAATTCAACACAAGGTAGAAATGATATTTTGCCACCGGCATGCACCTGCTAGCTTGAAGATCTACTCAGCCTCGTCGGGAGGGTTCCCGAGTTCAAGTCGGAGCTAAAGTTTAAGCTCTCACATTCAATGTATTTCTTAGGTTAGGCTTGCGGGCGCTTCCATATCACTTAGTCACTCGTTACAGAGGGCTATCGGTCTGGAACTTTTTCAATTTCGAGGGTAGATCATAGTCATAGGTACCTAAGTCTAAATCGTATGGGGGAGTTCGGCGGTTTGCGTAAACACGAGCAGTGTCTTAGAGATTATGCGAGTAGACTCAAACGGCCAAATCCCTTGATGACAGGAGGATCCCTCTTCTTACCCACCTCTTCAATGCTCTCCCATAGCGTTGCGTCACCCCCCTGAGGCTTCAACAACCCCTGCTGTTCTCCAAGACCTACGCCATTCACACCTCCACCTGCTCCAGCATCCGCAGTAGTCGACGTTCCGGTTGTATCCTGCGCAGGATACAGCTCGCTGACAGCGTCCCGGCACTTTCCGATCACATCGCTGACGGCGTTGGAGACGGCGTCGGCGCGCTCCCGCATGTTTCGACGGACTAGACCCTCGATTAGCCGTTCGAGCTCTTCGTTCATGCTGTTGATGCGTTCAATCAGTCGCTCGATCGAGTTTACTAGGTATTCTTCCTCGTAGACGGTTCCCTTTTTGCCTCTGGCTCGCTTGCGCTCTTCTTGCCGTCTCTTTTTCGATGTGCGACGCGTCGTTGCTGTGTTTACTGTCCCGCTGCGGTTAGTGTAGCGTGTCATGAATGTGCCTCCGCTTGTTGTCTCAGTGGGTGCTAGTGATATATTGTCGGGGGCATCAACGTCCTGCGTGCCTTCGAAGAAAGCCATGGGGTCTTCGGCTTTCTTGGTGCGTAGATCGCGTAATCGGGGTACCTGGGCGAGAAGCTGGTTCCGCATGTCGGCGAGGAATTCTGTCATCTCTGCTGAACGCTCAATGAGACCTGGGTCGATTATGTCGGCTATGAGGTTTGGTTGGCGACGTAGGGTGACCATTCGGATTGCTTCGGAAAAGTGACATCCTCTGCAAAGAAGTTTGGCGGACGTTGGTATATCAGACAGGTGGTCAAGAAAGATTTGGGAGGCAGATAGGTAGTCTTTAGATTCGGTGAGATCTCGGAATCTGTTAATGATTGTGGTGCCTCGTGAGTTAAAGGTAGTATGATATCTTACCTTCTGCAAGAGCAGTAGCTAGAGATTCCAGCTCTGCATCACTCAAACCGGCAAGTATGCCAGATGACAGTGCCTCACGCCAAAGGTTTGCAGACCGATAGTGCGGCCACGCGGACGTGTGGTCTGAGAGGTACTCATATGCAATTGCTGCCTCTTTGTGCTTGCTTGTGCTGCCAAGGTGATTGGCAAAAGACTTCATGATTTCGTTGAACCAAGTAGTGTCGTATTGGTACAATTTCAACGCTTCTTGATAAAGTGAATGCTTTTGGGTATAATCTTGCAATTCTTCAAAAGCTTGTAGCTCCTTCAGGTGATGGAGTGCCTTGGTACGTCGATTAAGCTGATCGTCAATCTTGAATTTTCGGCGCAGAGGCGGAAGGTCGTGAAGTGATTGCAGATGCGGAAGATATTCTCGCGGATCTTTCTGAGATTGCTGTGCGATCAAAAGCGCGAGCTCGAGGTTATAAAGTCCAAGAGAAGTATCGTAGAGCTGGTTTATGTCGGCGAGGAAGCAAATGTGCTCAGCCGCCTTTTCAGTAAGGGGGTCTTGAGCTCCTGCTTGCCTATAAGTCTTGTGCTAAAGAAAAGGAAAGGAAAGAAAGGCTGTGATACGGACCTTGAAGCTTGCCAATCATTTCAAGACCTGACTCGAGGTCCGCAGGTACCTTGCATACATGAGCAGTAACAATATTTTGCAGATGTTCGTCCTTGTATTGCGGCTGTTGTAGTACAGTCAAGAAAGCATCACATATTCGGTTGACCTTGGAATCTATGGCTTGTGGCGTTGACAGTACCTTGCTGCTGCGATCTTCGGTTTTTATCGTTTCCTTATACATGGTATCTGATACGTCTTCGTTTCTACAAAAATTAATTTCTAGCGTTTTAGCATAGGTTCGATTTCATCTCACCGCAATTGTGAAAGGAGCAAATCAATATGCTCTACTTTCTGTATTTGCTCCAGAATCTTAGGAATACTCGTCATAAACCTTGTTGGCTGGTGGTCATGGAGTATGTTCATATCGACACGCTGGTTGCGGCACGCAAGGAACGCTTCGCCATATCGATCTGCTTCGATGTTGCGACGAATTGCAGCTAAAACAAGTGCACGAGGATACACGGTTTCCAAATTGCCTCTCGGCATTTGTAAGACGACAGCAAATGTTGTTGGCATAGCTGTGACGATTCTTGCGCCTCTCTCGATACTTCGACATCTCTCATCTTTCTGTGGCTCGTCTGGAGGCACCTCAAGCTCTAAGCGTAGTTAGCATCAGACCAAGAAACTGGAGTCGTAGGTCAATGGGCTCTTTACCTTCGGCATTGGATAGGTGAACGAATTTCAATAAATGTTGCGTGGTAGTGAATATGAGATGGGCCGGAGTGACCACAAAAGACGTGCAATTTCGCACAAGGATGCGGTCATTTGCATAAAGGACGCCACTCCTCGTTAATCCAAAGAAAATGGTCTAGGGAACGTGAGCTTTTACAACTGCACAATGGGAAAAGAAATATTACCTTGCCGCTTGTAGTTATAGCTGTAGCCTCCGGAGCTGGTGATGGAAATTTTTGAATACGTTGCCCTGTCGGTATAGAGCCTCCCAATATTGCCTCGTACTCAAACTCCAACGATGCGCCATCTTGGAATTGGATATAGAGCTTTGAGTCTTCTAAGCTGGATATAATGGAAGATGTTTGTCCCTGTTCTAGTATTGGCCCAACCAAGACAAGGTCATTCCCAGCACTAGTCCATATATTGCACTCTTCTTCGTCCCAGCTATCGGCGAGGACAGAGATGCTCTCATCACCAATGAACGCGACTTGACGGGGCGAGTCCTTTTTGAAGCTACTGCTTCTCCAGAGGAGTGTGGGCATAGGCAAGGGCTTTTTTGCGATATCCATGGAATAAACAGCGAGGTCAACATCAGAGAGTACGGCAAGCCTGGTACCGGACGCCGATATGGCAACGTCTATGACCACATGCTCCAAACCAAGCTGGAGAAGTGACATCGGAGGAGGGACATTAGCATATCGTAAAGGCGTTAGCTTCAGTGATACTGCAAATGTTAGCATGGCCTATGCTCGCGATACACTAAGAATGGCTTACGCCCGTCTATGCTGGCAACCATGCCGTAATCGGATGGAGGTGCTACAGATCCTATGGTCGGAGAGAAAAGATAGTCGATGACTTGAAGGGCGTCTTCTCGCCAGTATTAGCTTCGACTCGTATGTGCTCCAAATTCCAACTTACCGGTCGTGGAAACTGCAAGTGATAACGGACGTTCAGAATGCCAATTACACATAACGGTCCCCTCTGCAGTCCCTGGAAAAGTAATTTGTTGTTTGAAATAATAATGATAGTTGCTCATAGTCCACAATTGAACCTTATTGGGGTACGATACAGCGAGAACGTTCGAATCGCTGTTCCACCGTAATGAAACTGGAGTCTTGAGTGACTGAAGCTCTTCTGGGGTAAGTCGGAGATCAAATTGCCCATGCCGTAGCCCGTTTCTTTCGAAGAAGATGACTTCAAGCCGACCATCTAGACGCCTGACAGAGGCAATGAGATTGCCAGATGGGCGCCAACTGAGTGCACCCTCGAGGCCGTCGACTGGCTCACTAACGCTGCCCAGCTGTCCTTCTCTTGAATACATTCGGAGTATTCTTCTGCGATCTTCCAACACACTGTTGACAACAAAGTAAGCACCATCCCCGCGCCAACTAATGGTCACAGAGCGGTCTTCGAAAGGACTCAACACTCCTTCATCAATGTGTTCTGGGACCGTAGGATCTTGCAGAGCTCTTGCTCTTTTGCCCTTGAATTGCGTCTCTTTCTTCCCCCATCCAACAGAGACGTGGCTCGACACATTCACATCGTCTGGACTAAGGGTAACGTTTGATATGTTATCGATGTCCCGCGTCATCAACAGCAGGGTTTCCGCCTTGGTCACGATAGCTAGTAGTTCCTCATCAGGCGACCAAGCAGCAGCAGCAATTCCAGCATCAATAGAACCAACAATTTCGACCAGATCCTCATTTGGCAGTGGATTCTCTCTCACAAGGACGATATCTCCGCCAGCCAGTACCAGGCAAGTTGTAGAAGAGTCCGAGAAATGGGACAAATTCAGAATTGCATCGCAAGATAGTGATGGTAAGGGACATGGTGCATCCCATGAAGCGATATTTTCGAGCCTGTTGCCAGGGTTCTGGTCATCATGATGCAGCCTTTTCAATTCGATCTCCGCACGTGATTCTGAAGGGCCAAAGGCACATATGAGTGAGCTGGAGGCCGGATCCCAGGCGGTTGCGGACAAGGGCAAAGGGTTCTCGTCGGAAAAGCGCAGAAGCGATCTTCCAACGACCTTAAGGTTTCGCATGGTGAAGATTTGGGCCAGACATTCGTGATAAGTTTTGTGGCAGAACCCTAGTGGTTATGTAAATGACCTGTCACTACTGGTCGAAATTTCGTTCAAGCTCCAGCTTCTTAGCCGAGCTTTGCCCGATACGGCGTCGAAGACGCTGGCTGCATCATCAAGATGGGGTTACACCAGGCATATACATATCGACATCACCTTATGACCACTTCAAGAATTATGTGAACACTACCAATGAAATTTGATGCTGTAGTCGTTGTGTAGTACAGTTGTTCGCGGGAACACCCACTTATTCTACAATCTCCCCTGCCCGCCAACAATTTTACCCAAAGTAAATGCCCATACGTCCCATCAGACCATCTACGGCTTGCTCTTCTTCGTCTGCCAGACTGTAGTGTGAATCGTGTTAGCTGTAGCTGCATTGGGTGATAGATAGAGCACTTGGTCTCACCAGCAAGGCCGAATGGAAGCATGAATCCGGTGGCTGTGAGAGTCAGTCATGGTCCGGTACTCCTGTTTTGCCAGCACAAAGCTTACCGCAGAACGCCCAGAACCTTAGTGCAAACCACTTGGTCAATGGATTGAAGGGCAAGTTGCTTCGCGGACCCTCCGGGTAGTGGTATGGGCTGGAGAGCTGGGCTCTGGTGGTTTGGAAGCCGCGACGGGCGATGAAGGCGGGGTTTGCGGCCGCACGGAAAGCTGCGCGAGAGAGCATCTTGGTATGTCAGTATAAATCCCAATTGGCGTATCGGAGAGCGTACTTTGGCGTGTCGTGGTGGAGTGGAGAGGGTTTTCGGGGGGTTTTGCGGTCTGGTGGAACGATACTGGACGAAGCCGACGACTGAGCAGAGGGCAGCTGCGAATGACTAAGCGCAGGCACAGACCCCGGTCGCGCCAAGACCTTGCACCTACTTTTTTGAACTTTGACGTCGTTTGCGCCCTCTGGTTTTTCCTGCGCCGTCGAAAAACACCAAAACATCCAGGAATTGGTTGTGCAGACAATCCCCGGCCACCGTCCCGCTCCCTTCGCCACAAGCTTGCAGGGCCATCAGTATCTCTCCTCTTCACATTTACAAAATCGAGGTCTGACATCATGGATGAGCTCTTCGATGTGTTTGAAGATGGCCAACAAGCCGCAGACGACCAGCATGCGCCAAAGAAGAGCAAGAAGCGTCAGGCGAACGGCGAGGTGAAATCACCCGGCGATGACACCCCCATGGCCGATCTGTCCTCCCCACAGCTCAAGCCGCAGAAGGAGAATGGAACTCAGCAGGCTCCCCCAAAGCGACAGAAACGCGACCTTGAGGCCGAGCCCGTAGTCACCGACGCTTTCGAGACTGAACAATCACGCGAGGTTGCCGCCGCTGCGGGATTACAAGCACAACAAGATGGTGGGGCTGTCGTACTTTCGCATCAGGTCCGCCATCAGGTTGCTCTACCTCCCGACTACGACTACGTGCCTATATCAGAACACAAACCCCCAGAAGAGCCTGCGCGAACATGGCCCTTCACCCTTGATCCGTTCCAGCAAGTTTCAATTGCATCGATACAACGGAATGAGAGTGTCCTGGTGTCAGCGCATACTTCAGCGGGGAAGACAGTGGTGGCCGAGTATGCTATTGCACAATGTCTCAAGAATAACCAGCGTGTCATCTACACCAGCCCAATCAAAGCGCTCAGTAACCAGAAGTACCGTGAGTTCATGGCCGAATTTGGGGACGTGGGTCTCATGACTGGTGACGTTACCATCAATCCGACAGCAACATGTCTCGTCATGACTACAGAGGTTTGATACACCACACAAAGCATTCAGCTTCAAGTGCGCTAACTAAAGTCAGATTCTACGATCCATGCTGTATAGGGGCTCTGAAATAATGCGTGAAGTGGCGTGGGTAGTATTCGACGAAGTCCACTACCTTCGAGACAAATCTCGCGGTGTCGTTTGGGAAGAGACAATTATTCTATTGCCAGACAAAGTCCGATACGTCTTTCTCTCCGCTACCATCCCAAACGCAATGCAATTCGCAGAATGGATCACCAAAACCCACAACCAACCTTGCCATGTGGTCTACACCGATTTTCGTCCAACTCCTCTACAGCATTATTTCTTCCCCGCCGGAGCCGATGGCATTCACCTAGTGGTAGACGAAAAGGGCGGTTTCCGCGAAGAGAACTTCCAAAAGGCCATGGCTTCTATAGCCGAGAAAGGTGGTACCGACCCAGCCGATTTTGCGGCAAAGCGGAAAGGCAAGGGAAAAGACAAGAAGACCAATAAAGGAGGCAATAAGGAGGGCTCCGACATCTACAAGATTGTGAAAATGATCATGATGAAGAACTACAATCCGGTCATCGTCTTCAGCTTCAGCAAAAGAGAATGTGAGAATTATGCACTCGCAATGAGCCAACTCGTGTTCAACGACGACTCGGAAAAGAACATGGTATCCAAAGTATTCAACAGCGCCATCGAGATGTTGTCGGAAGAAGACCGGGCCCTCCCGCAAATTCAGCATATCCTGCCCCTCCTTCGACGAGGCATTGGTGTTCATCATTCCGGATTACTCCCAATCTTGAAAGAAACAATTGAAATACTGTTTCAGGAGGGTCTTATCAAGGTTCTGTTTGCGACTGAGACGTTCTCTATTGGTCTCAACATGCCTGCAAAGACTGTCGTCTTTACCAGTGTACGGAAGTTTGACGGCGTCTCCCAACGGTGGGTCACGCCATCTGAATTCATCCAAATGTCAGGTAGAGCTGGTCGTAGAGGACTTGACGAGCGCGGAATTGTCATAATGATGATCGATGAACAAATGGAACCTGCTGTCGCGAAGGAGATAGTGCGAGGACAACAGGACAACTTGAACTCGGCGTTTCACCTTGGCTACAACATGATTCTAAACCTGGTGAGAGTGGAAGGCATTTCGCCAGAGTTTATGCTAGAGAGGTGTTTCTTCCAGTTCCAAAACACGGCCAGCGTTTCTGGCCTTGAAAGACGTATGTTAAACCTTGCTCTACATGATAATCCGCTAACAACTTCAACAGAACTGCAAGATTTGGAGACGGAGAAGGCGGACATGAACATCACAGATGAGCCCACTGTACGGGACTATTATCAACTACGCCAGCAGCTCGACACACATACAAAGGATATGCGAGACGTCATTATGCATCCGACCTACTGCCTCCAATTCATGCAACATGGACGTTTGATTAATGTCAAATATAAAGACCATGACTTTGGTTGGGGAGCAGTGGTGAACATTGTTCCCCGAAAAGCCAGTAAAGGCGAGGTATTCAATGCCCCGGAATCCTATGTTGTTGATGTTCTACTCTCGGTTGCTACCGACTCCAAGTTTGCTCCCCAGAGCAACGACGGCCTACCGCCGGGGATTCGCCCTCCTCCTCCTGGTGACAAGGGCAAGATGGAGGTTGTGCCTGTCCTACTTTCATGCGTGCATTCGATCGGCCATCTCCGAGTTTTTCTCCCCAATGAGCTAAAGTCGGTTGATCAGCGAAACAACGTACGGAAAGCACTGGACGAGGTAAAGAAGAGGTTTCCTGATGGCGTGGCTATTTTAGATCCCATCGAGAATATGGGTATCACTGACGAGTCTTTCAAGAGGCTCCTTCGGGTAAGCTAGCTCATACTTGATTCAAAGTTTATGCTAATCCAAGCAGAAAATCGAGGTTCTGGAGTCTCGTCTCATCACCAATCCACTCCACAACTCACCCCGGCTGCCGGAGCTCTATACTCAGTACGCGAACAAAATGGCAATCCAAGACAAGATCAAGAACGTGAAGAAGGAGATATCGAATGCCCTCTCCGTTATGCAGCTCGATGAATTGAAGAGTCGCAAACGAGTTCTGCGGCGCTTGGGATTCATCGATGACGCAGATGTTGTCCAACTCAAAGCTAGGGTTGCTTGCGAGATCAGTACAGGCGACGAACTTGTGCTCAGCGAACTCCTCTTCAACCGCTTTTTCAACGAGCTGACCCCGGAGCAATGCGCGGCCACCCTGAGTTGCTTCATCTTCGAAGAGAAGAGCAATGAGACCCCAACGATGAAGGAGGAGCTTGCCAAACCATTCCGTGAGATTCAGGCACAAGCCAGGATCATCGCCAAAATGTCTCAAGAGAGCAAACTGACCGTCAATGAGGAAGAATATCTGAATACATTCAAGCCGCATTTGATGGAGGTTGTGTTTTCGTGGGCCAAGGGTGCATCGTTCGCACAAATTTGGTAAGATTTTCTCAGCTGCAATATTACGACTGCGATCAAACTAACTTGCTGGCAGCAAAATGACAGATGTATATGAGGGCAGCCTGATCCGATTGTTTAGACGGCTAGAGGAGCTCCTCAGACAGATAGCCCAAGCCGCCAAAGTCATGGGCAGTGAAGAGCTCGAGCAGAAGTTCACTGCAGCGCTGGAGATGGTAAGGAGGGATCTAGTCGCGGCTCAATCCCTGTACCTGTGATTCGGATAAATGCTTTGACAGCGCAGCATATTGCATAGCATGGATAGGAAATGGCGTTTGAGGAGGTATGGATGTTTTGATCAAATATCAGGCATTGCCCTGTGTGGTTTCCCCCCCCCTCCTTATGCAGCTCAGCGGAGTTCCTGCGCATGCATGAAGTAATGCCATACAAGCGAGCGAGCAAGCAAGGAATAGCGTTGGCATAGCTCTTCTAGAAAGAAAGGGGAGCATCACTGCTGCAGGGAATCTGGGTTTTATGTCATTTCTTTTTTTTGTATAAGACCTGATTGACGAATGAATAACTTTTACTATCGCGCGCGCGATGGCGGAACAACCGATGAGGCGTGGTACCTGGATCATCGTGAATCTCCCGCTGGCTGTTGGTGAATCTGGCCATGTGATGATGTTTGGTAAGGCTGCTGCCCAGCAGTGTGCGTGTGCGTCGTGTGCGTCGTGGTGCATGTGCTGGTTGCTGGTGATTGGGCAAAGGGGGTGGAAAAGAGGTCTTAGGCGGCGGCGGCGCGAAGGCAGACACTGTCACTGTCGCTCACTCGCCGCTGTGTCGCGGTCACCGGCAGCCAAAAGCCAAAAGTCAAAAGCCAAAAGCCAAATCCCAGTCCAGTCCCCAATCCTTAGGGAATGGTCCGTGCATCGGCCCGTTCGCTCATGGTCCCAAGTCTTCGTCTGTTCTCCTCTCCGCACCCACACAACAACAACATCCTCCACACCACGACCACCTCCACCTTCCATGTCCTCTCGTGTGCTTCTTGTCCACTAGATTACCACGATACTTACACCCTCCGCTTCGTCACTGCTGTGTCTCTGGAGCTTTCCACGATCTGCACCGGCACAGGAGCAGCATGAATGTCATCAACCAGCACTTTGCACCCCCTCCGCATCTACTAAACAACCGCCTCTCGCCTTCCCGCAATAGTACGTTCAACTTAAAACCTCGCCCACCTCTACACACATTCTTAGAGACTGACATATTCCTACACATAGTTTTGTCGCCTTCATCCACCATGACCAGTCGCAAACGAAAAGCAGACGACGAGGGAAGCGGCGGCGATGATGACCGAATGTCGGCATCCCCTTCTGGCTCTCCTGCCGTCCCCTCAAGACCCCTCGCGCGACACACCATAAAGCGGATGCGAACAAATATTTCTGGCCGCCCTCTTCCATTGCCACGCCTTCTCGAGACTCTTGGTGCAGATGAGATGCGGACGATCCTTCAGTCGATTTGCGAACGCCACCCAGACATCGGCACAGAAGTTGTCACAACCGCTCCACGTCCGAGCGTCCAGTCGACTCTAGAAGTCCTTAGCAAATACGAATCACAGTTCCAGGCTGCATTCCCTTTTGGGGGACGGACTTCATCGGATTATGCATACAATCGAGTTCGGCAGCAGCTTATCGATCTGCTCGAGTCGTTGAAAGACTTCACACCCCACTTCCTTCCCCCGAACGAATCCCAGCCGGCGACTTCTCTGGCTTTCCTTGACGGTGCAACTGAGGTTATTCATCGACTCCCCGACTGGGACACTTACCAACACAATCGACACAAGCAGGAGGCATATGAGGAGATGGCAAAGGCATGGGCTTCCGTTATCCGTGAGGCAGCAAAGAAGGCTGGAGGAATACAGCTACAGTATGGGGGATGGGATCAGAAGATTGCGAAACACAATGAAGCATCTGGTGGTCGCATGCTAGAGGCAGTCAACGAGTTGCGCGGAAGTCTCGGGTGGATGGGAGGTGAGACTTCAACGCATACCGCTGTAAGCGGCGCTACGGATACATTATCCGTCCGCCAACAGCTGTTAAGTGGAACGTATGGGATAGGTGCTCCCGTTCGAGTTGGTCCATGGTAATCCCACCAGTTCTATTGCCTCGATTATGAGAAAATGCAGGCATTTGATATTGGGATGAGATACCTGGGTCCTTCATGGCGAAGTTTGTCACTATGAGCATTTGAGCTCAAGTCTCTGCAAGACCTGCATCGCCAACATTGGTGTGCGTACGTTACGAGGTCATCATATTTGTGAGCATGGTATTGGATGATGTTGGCGGGTCAAAGGGCTTCAACGATAACGAGTTTTCACCTCACTGCATAGCGTGCGTACCACCTTTTTTTCTTCTCCTTAAGCATCAAAGCGGCTTTATCTCTGGAGTCACTGCCTGGTTTCGGTCTGCATGTCGGATGCGTTTCATCTCATATTATTACCCTGCAGGCGTAATGTGTTTTTGGTCATTATATACCGAGGCCTTTTAGAACGGCCGCCTCTCGCTGGGTAGGAAATAGATTTCATAGTGTGTGTCCGATACTTTTGATTGTCATCTGTTTGTGCTATGTCTTGTCTGTGATGTTTTACTGGTGACAATAAGTTTGTCTTTGTTACCTTACTTCACCCGCCGAATTCGCTCCGCAGGACCTGTGTATAAGTATGGTACTAGTGAGTTGCGTATGGAAGAAAATTGCAGGCTCTCTTTAAATTTTCCGCACACTTCCGCCTGCAGGTTTGCTGTATCCATCTTCCCTCACACTTTCATCTCCACCACAGACTCCCTCTCCCCAGCAACATATTTCCGACAACTGCTTGACATACCGTGATGGCAATACTAGAAGGACACCCGGGACTCAAAGTCGAACTCATGGTTGATGGAGAGCCCCTTGAGGAATACACCAACGATGAAGAACCGTCGACTCTGACCGAGATCACCAAATATGTGAAAGCCGTATCAGGACAACAATTCATCATACAGTGCGGCCTGACTCCCCCATTCCCCGAACATTCTGTTCATTTCGGAATCTATTTAGATGGAACTTATCTTTCTGGCTTCTATGCTCTAAAGGAGCATTTTATCGGCAGTTCTTACAATCACAAGCTCACTGGACCATGCTCATGGGAAAAGGGCGGCCAAAACCCTTCAGTTCAAGCGTTCCGCTTTTCCGAATTTTCAATTGGTATGCTGTTCCATTTCTATACCCAGACACTGTTTGACCCCAATTCCAGATGAAGGCCTCGAAACAGTGACAGACGAGTTAAAAGAAAGTCTACAGCATATGGGTCAAGTTCGCATTGAGGCACAATATGTGAAGAACGTTCACCGGGACACCAATTGTGAGGAACGTCAGCCTAAAGAATGTACGGTTTATGAGACCATTCCGGAAAAATCCGTGAAAGGAAGTGCGCTTTCGCATTACACTACGTGAGCTTACCCATGTTGTCTACTTAGTCCTCGGAATTTTTAACAACGCTTTTCTAGTCTGGAGCAAGCGACCTCATTGAGGAAGTTGAACGTCGTTCGGGGTGACTATGTGGATGGCGTACGAAAACCATTTGCGTCGTTCATATTCAAGTATCGATCCCAGAGTGAGCAATACTGTCAAATGAATTTATAAACCCTTGCTAATCATCTGCTACAAAAGCTAGTCTCAAAGCCCTCCGCATCATCCCCAGAACTCCCAGCCCAATCCCACTCGAGGAACGCGATATCAATGACTTGAGTATGGACGATTTGAAAGAACTCGTACGCCGTCAACGCGTAAGTTACCTTTGTCAATCTCTAAGCATTATATCCTTATAAATCTGCCAGGAACGCGCAGAAGCCCGCCCCGCAGTGAAGCAAGAAGTGGTTCGTGTGAAACGAGAGCGCCAGGAAGATGGCACTGAACCTGCTCTCGATGGAGATGGAGAGGCAATCATCGTAGGCGCCAAACGTCGAAAGCTTCGGAATAAAATAGATGAGAACGGTGCAATAGTCATCGAATGAACCAAGCCGTTTCACCTTCGGAATATAACTCAGTTCTCTAGGCCTTACGCAAGAACTCTACGGCAACAAGATTTCTACCCTTTCGTCAATGTCACCGGCCACTCTTAATCATTCCTCTCCATTGACAGATATGCGCATCATAGCAAAGTATACGGATTCTCATACTACATTCCTTTCTGCTAGATTTCTTTTCCTTATAGAGCACTGCGAGATAGCATCCAGAGGAAATGTCTTACAATGAAGACAATAATAGTACACAGCTTAGACTTGACAATGCATCCTCCCTATTCTTTATATGTACGTTCCTGCCGGTCAGCCCCACACGACTCCACAACAATCCCCAACACTATCCGTGGTTCACGATATCTTCAAGGGATATTTAAGGTGAACGCGGGGCAGATTATTGTTTGTCTTTTTCACCTACAAAAGTAAAGTTGGTCTACCATCCACTTTCTCCTACTCATGTGGCTTCCTTTCTCTCTTCCACCTGGACTTTCTTGGACTCATCTCTCACAAAGTCTACCTCTCGCCATCTGTAACTTCCGAGATACTTTTCCATCAAACATTCAGCAATTTTCCATCCCTCTCACCTACAAAATTGGCCTGCCATTGTCTCTTACTCACGTCGCCTCCGTTCTCTCACCCACCTCGCTTAGAATCATCCCTCATAAAGTCTACCTTCTACATTCCACGTCTTCCACGAAAGATTCCCATCAAGCCTTGAATAGATCCGGAATGGCAGTTCTTGACGAAGTTCCCAGTATAAAAGTCGAGGTCGTCGTTGATAAACACCCTCTCCAGGAATATTCTGATGAAAATGAAGAGCCTTTTCCTAATCAAGTCACAAAATATGTTGAGGCCCGGACCGGTAGCCAATTCAGCATACATTATACTCTCACCCGCCCTTTCCCTACGAATGATATCTTGTTTGACGTACATTTAGACGGAGCCTCGATGTATGGTACATTCGCTAGGAAGCAAGATTTCATGGGTGCTCAACATAGCAAACTCATTGAAGGGAAAAAGTCATGGTCCACGGACGGCAGTCATGCCATGATCCAATACTTCTACTTTTCTGAGTTGACTATCTGTAAGCAGTTTATACCGCGAGTTATAAATCACTGACTTGATGATAGCGGAGACTGGTCCGGACAGACGTGCGAAGAACGCGAAGGCAACAGCACAGAAGATGGGGGAAATCCTCGTCGAAGCGTATTATGTCAAGAATCTAGTCCGGGCCAAGTACATCCGCAAATCAAGAGCGACGGAGACACCAGAAATCGGACCAGTCTCTGAAAAGTCACTTAAAGGTCAGGCTCTGTCTCACTTTTCTACGTAAGGTCATCTACGTCCATCCCAAAAATCGTTCTAAGTATGAATCTAGGCTCGGAAAAGCCACTCCTTGCCGGAACATGAATCTCATGGACTTTACGTATATGGACGCCCACAAAAGGCCATTTGCTTCCTTCAAATTCAAATATCGGTCTCGAGGTTTGTAACCCAAGGTAATGGCTATTAGCCAGCGCTGAGTGACAACACAGCTTGCCTTCAGGCGCTTTGCATTATTCCGAGAACACCTACTCCAATTCCGCTCGAAGCACGAGATATCGATCAGCTGAACATGGAAGAAATGAGAGAGCTCTTGCGTCGTCAACGTGTAAGTTCGCCATGTCAAATCGGAATCGCATATTCTCAACATACTCTATAGGAGCAGGAGCGAGTTCGAGGTATAGTCAAGCAAGAAAAGGTTCAGATAAAGCAAGAGCAAGCCGTCAAGAAGGAGAATGCCGGTATGAAACGAAAGCGATACGAGGATCACTCCGACGACGAGGTCACTATCACAAATGTCAAACGTTGCAAGCTTCCGGCCAAATTAGACGAGAATGGCATCGAGATCATCGAATAATCCTGACTCCATGATCTAAAACACCACTTTTCCTAAACTGAATCATTTACGATATGCCTGTCATAGTCAACCAGCTTGAATAATTTCTTTGCACTTTCCCTTAAGCACTGCGTTAAGCTCATTCACCGTGGGCAGGTTTTCGTACCAACAGTTATACCTCCTACTTCAGACTCTTTTCCCATCCACGGGAGCATTAGGTCAGGTTTCAAAGGACGGTTTTCAGAGGAAATCTCCAAAGGGCAGATGTCAACGGAGCCCTTAGAGGTAACAGTTTGAACACGTTTCAGTCACCCTTCGTAGCAACATAACTTTTCTATCTTCAGCAAATAGATCTGCTTCAACAATCACATCATATTTCAGAATATTGTCGTCCAGTAATTCTCGTCTAACGCATACAAACAACCCAACGTGAGCGACATGTGAAAGACAATTTCCTAAAAACCTCGAATCGACTCGTATGTATAAGTTCCCTGAATTTGTCTTGAGACGTCAGTCATCATAATTTGCAAGGACTCGTATGTGCACAATTGTATGCGGGTCATGCTAATCATATGTTGAGGGGCTTCGTTTTAACCAGGAATCAAAATTTCATGCAGACTTTGGAAATACCTGAAGTAACTTTTATAGCAGGCGAGATATAATAAGCCTTAGGAACTTTTGCTAGAGAGAACTTACGTATGCACAAAGCCAATATTCGTCGGTCAGAAACACATTAATTTCTTGGAAATCATTTCGATCGACCCAGGTACGGGAAGATTGTGTGATTCGAGATTAGACCGAGCAATAGGTGGGTTAACAACGTTCCCGGCGCAGACCAATTCGAGCCTATCAAGATAGTTCTATCGGTATAACCAAGGATACAGGACCGTAGTTCCGGGGTAATGCAACTGCCAAGCGCCCCATTTCCTTCGAGAACAATTTAATCCTGGATTCACAAGTTCCTGGCAAGTTTCGCAATAACTCTGGACCAATCAGACGAATCTTAAGAGGGAATTGGCTAAGAGCGACAATCAAACACCCGTAAATCGACAATTGTCCTGCTCCGTCTCCAGAAAGGAAAGGCATCAATCTGGAGAAACGTCAAGATTTAAAAAGCTAACGAGTATGGACTTTGGATTTTGTCTGCGAAGTTTTCGTCGTTCAAATTAGCGCTGTAAAATATAGTGGACAGGATGACGGGACCAATTCGACTTGCACTATTTGGCCTCTGGTCGTGCGTCGCCTCCGCGGCAGCAATTGGGCGACGCGCCCCATCTGGATTTGTCACAACAAAAGGAAACGAATTCGTACTGGATGGGAAAAGTTTCTATTTCGCCGGTAGCAATGCGTACTACTTCCCCTTCAACGATGTAGGTCTCGTCCTAAACAAACGCTTTGGAAAAGAGATTCTAACATAATCTAGAAAGCAGAAGATGTTGAGGCTGGTCTTGCCGCAGCAAGGAAAGCAGGATTGAGCGTTTTCCGGACCTGGGGATTTAACGACAAAAATAAAACTTACATTCCAGATGGATTGCCTCAGTACGGTGATGAGGGCGCTGGACCTACCGACAATGTGCTCCAGAGGTGGGAGAATGGCACCTCTGTAATTAACCTAAAGCCATTTGACAAAGTGGTCGCTGCGGCAGAAAAGACTGGCATCAAGCTTATTGTTGCTTTGACCAACAACTGGGCTGATTATGGAGGCATGGACGTATACACAGTTCAGCTTGGAGGCAGGTACCACGATGATGTATGCAACCGAGTCTTGGAGATCCCTCAGAAAGCTGACTTTTTATGCATAGTTCTACAGATTGCCCAAAATCAAGGACGCTTATAAACGCTACGTCAAAGAAATAGTTAGCCGCTACCAAAACTCATCAGCAATCATGGCATGGGAGCTAGGCAACGAACCACGCTGTGGAGCCGACGGGGTCCGCAACCTACCACGCAGTGACGACTGCAAACCAGAACTACTAACATCATGGATCGATGAGATGAGTACGTACATCAAGAGCTTAGACTCCAATCACCTGGTCACTTGGGGAGGAGAAGGAGGCTTCAACCACAAATCCGATGATGGATTTTACAATGGTTATGATGGTGGTGACTTTGATGCGGAGCTCGCTCTGAAAAATATCGATTTTGGAACTTTCCATTCCTATCCTGATTGGTGGAGTAAGACTGTTGATTGGACGGATCAGTGGATCAAAGACCATGGGAAAGCCGGTCGCGATGTTGGAAAGCCTGTTGTGCATGAGGAATATGGTGCGTAATGTACGAAATGCAACTCCAGAGTGCGGCTAACATCGATTCAGGTTGGTTGACACCCGACAAGCGACAAGAGTTCCTTGGGAAGAGTTCCAATATCACTCGAACTGAGGCTCTTTCTCTATGGCAAGCAACATCGCTCAAGGAGAAGATGCCGGATATGTACTGGCAGTTCGGATTCTCCAATTACTCCTATGGTCGCAACCATAATGATGGCTTCACCATCTTCCTCGATGAGTAAGTCAACTTTTACTTGGAACTAGAGTTGACGGCTAACCTGTTGTCTTGCAGCCCTGAGGCACAACTGCTTGTGTATCAACACGCTGAGGAGGTGAATAAGTTGAATAATGGTAATGCTACTGCAAAGCTGCTGCACTGAGGTAATACTGTACTCTAAATTTTCAGTCGTTCGAGTGATCAACCACTACTCGTGGAATGTACATACGATCGCTTCTTCCGATTGGAGCTGACAGAGGCTAACCTCACGGAGAGTGGGTTGTCGCAATATAATGATACATCTTTAAACAGAAAGATATCGTCAACAAGTTTCACATTGCCAATGATCTAATACTAAGCCTGTCATATGACTAAATATCCAGGATGCTACTTAACAGCTACCATTCTGTTCTTCCCAGATGCAGGAATAAGTTCCTAGATACAAGGCTACATCAGCCGTAGTCAGTATTTGCCTATTAAAAGCTGCAAATACCACAAAACTTTCACAACTTCTCGAAGCGGCATAGATACTGATTCGCTACTCCTCAGCCTCCTTGATAAGCGTTTGTGCAGTCCATTCCGGCCTACTAAGAAACGGAGAATGGCCAGTGTCTATCTCAATAACCTTCTCAATCCGATGATCTCCACTTTCCTTCGCCGTCTCAACAAGATACTTCGCTCCAGCCACAGTAGTAGGTCGATCGCGGGTACACAAGATGTAAGTAGTCGGTATAAGCCGCCAAGCAGCGAAAGTCGTCGTACACCAAAAAGCTGCAAGACTTTGGGGCCGCAAGTCCTTGTTAAGTTCTTCAATAACGTCATCTTCTAGGTCCTGATAGAACATGTCCTTTGTATCTTCAGGGCCTACTATGACGGTACCAGCCTAGAAGTGAACCATTGGCATTAGCCGCACTGTAAGGTGTAATTTGACAATTTTACTCACTGCGAAATCGGTCTTCATTTCGGGGATCATGTTTTCTCTAGTTCCGCTGGGAGAGTGTTGAAAACCCTCCGGAACAATGAAAGCAGCAATGTAGATCAGTCTGATCACGCCTCCCTTCAAGCCCTTCGATTTACAGGTTTCGCGGTCCAGCTCTTGCAGGGAGGTACCTCCCGTCATACCACTGAAACTATGCATGACAACGATGACTTCGTGTTCCTTGACTAGCTCGGAGACCGTTTCGCGGATGACTTTGATATCCTGTGTCCAGTCTGGAGTCGGTGGGTTCGATCCTGTAGATGGAAGACTAGGTGCGGCAACCTTATGGCCATGATCCTCTAGTTGAGAGACTACATGGTCCCAGCACTTGGGGCTGTGCCATGCGCCATGGAGTAGAACGAATGCTAGCTTAGCCATAATGGAGGTCTATCCTTTGGTCGTGGCGAAATATCAGGAGGGAGACAATCGTCCCTCGATATAATAAATATTGATCTTGCGAAAGATTGGAAGCGGCAGAGGTGACAGGAGGTAGACTTTTTACTTATACAATCTTGGTATGCGCCCCATTGATTCCCAACGGGGATATTCATGCTGTCGAGTAAGCTGACCCCAAGCGGCTCCACCTCATGCCGTAGACGGCTGTTAGGTGCGCTTTCCTAGGCATACAGAGCTTGACCCCCCGCGAGGCGTTGTAGAGCGATCCTTCTGAAACTAGGGGCTTCCGTATTGCATTTGATATACAGAACTGAAAGCTTGAAAAGATTAGTTGCTTGAGCTAACCCAAAAAACATCTGTGGACACTAGTCTTAATCACCCTTGCAACCTAGAAGAGAAATTGAACAAGATAATGTTTATCTAGACGAGTCTGACGAATATCGATACTTTTGTGATGTCTCAAGCAGTAGAGTTTGTATAATCAGGCAGGCTTTGTGATACATTACAGCGTTGGTTCCGAATCATCAATCGACTCGGAGCGCCTAATTTATTACATAGTGTCGTATTCTGCTTCGTACTCCAAAGTACGACCATGATGATAGCAGATGCGCATAACATCACACAATGTGTGAACACCTACATACCATACAAACAGCATACGCCTTGAAGCGGTAAGGTGGTTGGATTATTCAGTGAATTTGGTCAAATTCCTTGCTTTCAGCTAATGTTGGGTAAGAGAATTATGCACCGAGGTAAGTGGTTCATATTCCCAGGTATTAGACTATGGTCTGGTCAGCTTCTGGGGCTGAATCGCTCGAGAAGTGCATATTGTGCGCGGCGCTATCTTTCGAGGCTTATCATCGAAGGTGTTGTCTAGAAAGGCAGACAGGGTAAATCTAGCAAACATCGAGGGGCTTTAGGGCCTTCAGTCGCAGTCGCAAGCTTGCGGCAAGGGAGGGGATCCTGTGCATCGAAGAGATGATCCTCTCATGCACCGAACGGAGGACGGACAAGGCCTCGGACCTGCGTACGTATGCCCTATCTCGGCTATGCGAGGAACGAGAAAGTGCAATTATATGTCTGCACTTTTTATCTCTGATATGTAATGGACGACGCTAGAGTCTCATGTTGTCGTTCTCGAAGATATAATTGCTGATTCAGAGCATCTCCGATGTCCGACCTTGTCACCCGCTAGAATGATCCGCCATAGGTTGCGAAGCTGTACTGAGCTAGCCCCAGATAACTCTGCATGCCCATGGTACATACAATGCGCTACTTTAAGCATTAGATAATTTAAGTTGAAGTTGAACAATCCCCAGCGAGCATGAGTAGTCAATCCATGTATCCACGTAGCGACAGATACCCGAGGTTCTGCGATCATATTAGCTCCAAATCTAGCTTGCGGGGTCTTCCTCAAGCTTTACACGTCTAGGAATCTGAAAGTTCCGCACAAGCGATGGAGCGATGCAGTCATTCTGTCAAGGTATATCTCGTACCAATACATCTAATCAATCCTTCCCTGTTTCTTTCGCTTTAGTAAAGGCTAAGAGCACACCGTGGCTTCCACCCTCCCGGGCTCACCGCCTACCAGCTTCTTCAACAACTTTCACATGAATAGCTGCCCTCAACATGCAGAGCCGGAGGCTGAGATTCGTGAATCTGACATGATAAGCGACGAACGCCTGCGTGAGGCATGCATCAATGTCGACCCGGATGGCTTCTATATCCGCCACCCGCCCGCACCATCAACGTTCAACTCCTTCATCACTGCGGATGATGACCTATTCCAAACTATCCATATGGGCGCTGCAGTCATCGATCATAACAAATGGCGATTAGTCATAGATGGACTCGTCCATCACCCATTCATCCTTACATTGGAAGAACTACTCCGCCTTCCCCGGACAACCATAACAGCTTTCCACGAATGCTACGGCAGCCCAATTAAGCCCCCTACTGACAACGTATGGCGCATCGGCAACGTAAAATGGACAGGGGTCCGACTTTCTCACATACTCTCTCTGGCCCAACCATTTCCTGAAGCACGGTACGTCTGGTCAGATGGGCTGGACCACGGCTCATTCAACGGCGTCTTTTCCGACCGATATCAGAAAGACCTGCCCGTCGAGAAAGCGTTGTGTCCTGAAGTTCTGGTTGCTTTTCAACTCAATGGCGAGGAGCTGAGCAAAAATCGGGGCGGACCGGTCAGACTAGTCGTGCCGGGTTGGTTTGGGACGAATTCTACCAAGTGGCTATGTAAGTTGTCATTACAGCGTGAACGATCAAAGGGGCCATATACTACCATCTTTTACAACGAGATCGACCCCACAGATCCGGAAGGTAAGAGAAAAAGACCTGTGTGGGATGTAGAGGTCAATTCGATGATTGTTAAACCGGCACCTAACGAAGTAATTCCTGCGGGCCATCTACTCGTTGAAGGATTCGCATGGGGATCTCAAACAATTACGAAGGTTGCAATTTCTGCAGATGAGGGTCGTTCATGGATTGAAGCAGAAGTCAGCCCAAGAGAGGAACTCAGTTGGCAAGGGTGGAAATGTAGCTTGGTCCTAGCACTAGGTGAACATACACTAATGGTACGAGCGACAGTAGCCTCCGGGGTTTCGCAACCGCTCACTGGTCGGAGGAATCACGTTCACAGAGTAAAGATATCGGTGGACCCAACGAGATGAGTGCTCTTGTACGACATAAACTTCTCCACGGACAAGATCCAGTGCGCATATTTCAACAACCCTGGTCTCTGCCATGCGCATGATACCTAATGAATATTGAAAACCTCACTGTATTTCGCAAGATCTAGCTCTCTACGGTTACTACTTCACATCTAATTACGATCTCTCGTAAGGCTCAACCCCAGCAAGGCGAAGAATCTGTTTAGTCTCAACTGGCTTCTCCAAGGGCTCAACCCGCTCCAGAGGGTCAAGTTTCCCATCAATCATGGCTTTTCCCTGACCAAAGATATTACAATGTGGCCAATGAGTCGTCGTCTCATACCTCTTGAAAAGTTCAGTCTTGTACGCAATATCCTCAGGTTTAGCCAGTGCAGCAGGAGTCATGCAAATGTAAATAACACTGCGAATAACATCCGACTCAACCTTAGCAACGTGGTGAATAGTGCGAGAATCCCATATTATAAAGTCTCCCGGCTCAGCATCCACCTTAAACTGATAGCAGCCCTTAGACTCGAACCAAGCAAGGTCCTCAGGCTCGAACATGTAAAAGTCGTAATGCTGGGCGCCATTAGTGGTGCGTGGCCGAGCACCGAAAGTCTCGAAATACTCCTCGACGAGTGCCGCCGAACCCGACATTAGCAATAGCCCTCCATCTTTCGGCCCTGCTGGTGACAGGTTCAGAAAACCCTGTACGCAGGCAAGACCCTTACGCTCTGGGGCTTGGTCGACATGAGGCCATGGTCGGAAATCATCGTCCTTTCGATGCGGCAGCGTGACATTGAGAGCATCAAATGAGACCAGAAGTTCGTCGGTGCCCCAAAGTTGCTCGAATATCTTGATGATGTTTGGCTCCCTAATAAGTGTCAGCATGTACATAGACTTAAAGAGTAAGATGTGTTTCTGTAAGCGTGACGAGAGTGAACAACGTACGTCCGCGCATCCCACATGAATTTCTCGTGCGATCCACAGTAGTTAAAGTACATGTTCTTAGCACCCTGTGGTAGGTGCTCTTTAGTCCAAGTCTCCTTGTCATCGATGTCTAATCCAATATCGAAAGACTCGAGCCAATTCAGAGCCTTCTTATAATAATACTGCTGCGCCTTTTCTGGGGAGACGACCCCTTTGAATATATAGTAGCCCTGTTTGAAGAAGTCGTCTCTCCAGTCGCCATACTGCTGCTGAGAGTTCAGGTACAGCGAAGGAAGTGTTTTCGTTGGCGTTTCTTCTGTTTGTGTGGTCGACATGATAATATTAGAGAAGGGGTGAAGCTAAGGTATATTGAATAAGGTATACTCCAAGCCAGGTTCTTAAAGACAATTCTTCTAGGATTAAATGGACTGTTATCAAAGATACGATTCCTCTCACGCCGTTTAAGTATTGCGCGGTCGTCTGCGTCACACGCATGGAAGGATCGCAAGGCTCAATCCACTAGAGGAACGGCGACCCACGAGGCGTGGATGCATGGTCGAAGTTTGGCTGACCCCTTGTAAGTACCAATCCTTCGGTTTATCATTCATATGCTGAAGAGGGGTCCTTTCGTAGAACATAGCTCGCGCTTTCCCCAAAGGAATCTTGAAATTGACTTAATTTAACCTGTTTCACTCATGTGAAAACACATGTGTACCTAAATTGCTTCTTAGCCTTTGGGTTTTGGACATGTACATGTATGAATTGTCCTACTCGGCGAGAGTTAGAATGGAATGACGTAACCATGACTCTGGAGAGATAAGTATCTATGGTCAGAGGCAAGGCAAATAGGATGCAAATGCGAGCTAGGGGCCAATCCCTCATGTTTTTGCATATAACAGGATGTGATAGGCCCAGATGCGTGCTTTCCGTACAGTCTTAGCGTTGGACACGTCCGAAGTGGCGTCAAGATTCTTTTGCATACATACAAAAGAGGTTTATGTGGTGATGCAATAGCTTACCGAGTGCCTGCATGTCGTAAGGCAGCAGTCCGTACAGGGTGTGGCACTGTAGTATCTACTAGCGTACTCGTTCCGGATTCGCGCAACTAATATTTGCCGATTGCTTAGTGACGTGGATCTGCAGCTTAAGTTGTGGGGTAGGTCATTTTTAGGGGAAATCAAATCATACGATAAAGAACCCTTCCCCACGAACATTTTCAAAGAGCGGTGCCTGGGAACTCATTGCTTCTCTTTGGCTTAGTAATGAGCCATATACAAGCTCACATTCAGACCTTATCTCTGTGTACATGTCTGCGATACATCATACCATTACGCACACCTTGTTCAATATGATCTAATGCTTCGCCTAATTGATTGGGTTTGACGTCTATCAGTGAATAGGCCAACGATAACCGTTACCAAAGCCTTCATCGCCGTTCTAGAAATTCACGTATGGCATCCATTGGTTTCATTAGATACTTACAACAGAAGAGCACAATGTTCGAAGTCTAGTTCGCGCTACTCCATAGGCCGGCATCCATGGCTACTAAATTCGGTCTACAACGTCACACGCCTATGTTTTGAGCATGGATCTCATTCGGCAATAACTTCGGTGGGACCAAAATGATCTATGAGAAATTAGAGATCCCTGTAAAAATGAAATTGGATTGGAATGGGCTGATTATTCCAACATTAGCAGATTTTCGCCTCGAGGTTCTGGCGTCGTTAACATTGAGACATGTCATAGTTAACCTAGAAATGGTCCTATAAAATATAGATAAGATACTAAGTGGTAAGCTAGAGAGGCGGGGGGGCCATGGATAGGTTAGAGATTCACCCTCTACTTTGGAACCATGGCCGGGAAAATCTCAGGGAATGCGAAGAATTCGATGTGAGAAAGCATCGTACTCTTTCCAGCAAGAGGATAACAAAGTATATATATTACTCCTATGTAACCGTCTACCGTGGCTGCGAGACCTTGAGTAGACAAACTCTGGTTTGTTCAGAAATTTCGAGTAACAGGGGTCATTAAAGGAACAAAAAATTTTTGACTTATCTTGAAGAACATAGGGTCACACTAGAATCGCCCTGATGAAACAAAAACTATGTCGGTTTTCGGCCCTGGCACTAATTACAGCATGATTGAATAGAATTCTCAATGCAATGCGGCTAGAAGTCTATATACAAGTAGTTCTTCGTCGTATTGCTACAAATCAAATGTCCGACCATGCTCCTGTACAAGATTCTGTTGTTCTACAACGATATAGTCCCCGCCAACGATCAATCTTATTGACTCGGCATCGATAAAATTAGCCTCGTCGGGTTGAATCTTCTCAAGATACTCCGGGTCGCTTCCCATCTTAGCAAATGTCTCAATGTTAGGCACCCAATATTCCGCAGCACCGTCGAATTCGAGCATGGGCAAGCCGCCGGATCGGGCAAGATCGCGGAACTCCGGCGTGGAGTGATACTAGACAGAGTGAGTTCATTAAGGAGCCTTGCAAGTAGGGAGGGAAATTCTATTAAACGAAAGGCTTGATCACATACCTGTGAGTACTTCACGGCTCCCATTCGAAGGTGGAAGTCCTTGACCAGCTCCACATGTTTGACCGACCAGTAATTGTTGAACTCCTCTGGAGTGATGCCTTTCTTGCGATTGTAGAACATCTTGATATGGAGCGCTCGTTCAAGGTTCATTGTGCAAGTAGATTTGTAGGACATGGAGCAGCACTCTTCAGGGGCTGTGATGTTGACATTATCGTTGGACAAAGGTTTGGAAGCGCATTGCGCTGCAACGAATGGAAGAGCAAACAGAATGTTTCCGAATTTCATGCTGATGAAGGGAGAGAATGACTTGTGGTAATTTTTGGTGTTACTAAACTTTGGGATAGACCTAGAGCGATGCAGCTGTTGGCTTTTATACTTCTGATGTGCAATGCGGCGGGCCTCCAGCCCCCGGTTCCCACTTGGTGAATGTAAGCATAGGCCCCGGGTCACACATCGTTGAACTCAGTACTATAAGCGTATGGAAGAAATTCTAGCCCTTCCATCAGAGCAAAATCTCATAATAACGGGTCGAACTCGTACATGATTCCCAGTTTCGGCTAGGTCATATCATGCTTGAGGCTTGCTTACAACTACGAGGCTGAACTTAGATGGTCCCATCTGTAGAAGAACGGATTAAGTCAAAACCGAAATGACGCGGAGGCACTGGCTTCGCTCAGCAACACGTTGGGGGCCATCTCATGAATACTCTATTGGATGAAATACTAAAGATGGAGCTATGGTCTTTGCTTAAACTCCGCAAGCCTTGCTCGTTTGCCATTTCCGAGCCTCACAGCCTCATAGTCTCACAAAGCGGTGTCTTCAATCCCACTAACGAATCGGACTGCTAAGTTCTTTCTACTTCCAGGTGCGCTCGGTCCAATTTGTATGCTTGTGTCTCCTTTGAGTTGTAGTTTAATTTTCTTACGGCCGTAAGACTAGTTACGCCAAGATGAAGCCTCGTATCGTTCTTCAGCTCGTAGATCTCAAATGGGACTACAATTTAGATTCTCGGAAGTCGGCGTCATCATTTTGCGTGGGCTGGGATATGAACATTGGAGGCAGTCGACATGCGTTAGAAATATTTTGATAACTATCTAGCTTTATTCGATATTACTTGTTTTGGGGAGGGCGTTATAGCATGCAGTGGCTTCTGTAATCAATTTTATCGAGGTTCCCATGCTGGGCTCAGTCACTTAATACCAAAATTCCTAGCGAGAATCATGTATGATAAAGGTACCGTATATAGAGTTAATTATCAGTCCCGCATGACACCGCGGACTGATTCCCGAGGCTGTGACCCAAGTCAGTCACCACGGCAGGGAACAACCTACTGTATCTAGATCGATCATTAGCTGTAAGAGAACAAGGTCATCTAAATATGCTAGTTTCCTTGGTGGAAAACAAACTTTTTGGAAAGTGAGCCACCAAGAAACTTCGTGTTAAGAAGTAATTAACCTGTACCAATTGGGAGACTTATACTTAATTTGAGCCTTATCTCAAACCTGGTATAAGCCATCCGTTTCGTCGCTTTTACTGGCAGCCAACGGAGATGCTACGGCATGCGACCTGTTAGGTGCATCATGTCCCCTCACTCAACGAGATTATAGTGCAGCCCCGATCTCGACATAGCAGTACTACAGCCTTCATTGCGGAGGGGTGAATCGGGAACACAGACTACGTTTTCGTGCACGCGCCTTGCTGATGGCGATCCGGATTGGCTACTTCCCTACTTCGTCTTAGCAATTACACATGGAGTAGTATTGCCCACAACCAAAAGGATTCTGTCTAATTTTTACAGACGCCAAACCCCGCTAGATATCAATTTCCTCATGAGCGAGTCTAACTTCCCCATCCGCATTTCGGTATGATTTTCCGATCGAAAAGGGATTCCAGTGAAATTGACTGTGTGATACGCCCCGGTTTAGTTCCCAGGCTAGATTTTAGCAAATTAAATTGAACCATTCCATAGACTGTCCCCGTCGCGCTCAATTTCGAGGATTGAAAGAGTGAATGCTCTGTAATTAAAATCAATGGAGCTTTCGAGTGAGAAATGAGCTTTCGAATTATTTGATGATAAGATCCGGGGCAAGTAGATTAATATACTCGAATGAAAAAGAAAAAAGCTAAGTGTTCTCACTAGCACTAACCGAGCGACAAATACCCACCCAAATGCGTCATCACGTGTAGTAGTTCGCTACGTTCGTTCCGGTAGGCCATCTGATTAATTCCTGCTGATTTCTAAGACGACATTGCTTACACGGACTTTATAAACACCAATTGAATCCGCACCACGAAACTTGACACTCCAATTCTGCGACTTCATCAATATCACCATGTCTTCTGCTCGCAGCGAACTCGTTCTACCCCGGCCTGGATCAGTGTCTGACTCAGCACCAGCGCCGATTGCAGGCCCGTCCGAAGCAGCGTTTACAGCGGCGTTTGGTACTCTTCTGCCCACTGCCAAATTTATCACAACATCGGATGGAAAAGCAGCCTACTACATATTACATCCATCGACATCTTCGTCCCCCGCCAACACTCCAAGTATACCGAATCGAGTGTTATTTATTCATGGCGTGCAAACCCCAGCTCTGGGAATGCTTCCGCTGGCCCGGGCTTTACATGAAAAATTTCCAGGAGCGGAACTTGCATTGATCGATCTCTGGGGCCACGGGCTGAGCGACACTCCTGTTATCCCACATGAACCAGAACTCTTTCATCGTTTGGTTGACACTTTGCTTGATCACCTGCGGTGGAACTCGGTGCATCTGGTTGGGTACTCCTTCGGTGGAGCGTTAACGGCAGGATATGTTGCCTCGCGATCATCGCGAGTGATTAGTTTTGCTCTCGTTGCACCCGCTGGACTAATCCGTGCCGATGATTTCTCAGCCCAGGAAAGATCTTACCTTCGCAGTGATGGCGATGAGGTGGCAGCGCGCAATTGGATTCTGCAATTTCTTGAGGGCGGTGACCTGGTCGTGCCGAAGGATTGGAAAGAGCGAACTAGAAGAGGTGAGATAGTTGCACCGGCTATCCGTAAATGGCAGCTAGATGAGCATCCCGGACATATGGCATCAGTTGTTGCGGTATTCAGGGACGGCGGCGTCATGGATAATGACGCTGCATTCATAGGAGCAGTAAGCACCGGTATTCCAGCAGCAGTTGTCTTGGGAGAGTTGGATGACCTGTGTACTAAGGAGGAGCTAAATGAGCTCGGATTTGCTAATGTCGTTGTAATTCCGGACATAGGGCATGGTGTAGTCAGAGAAAGGGTACCAGAAGTTGCAAATACTATAGGCAGTTTCTGGAAAACTCTCAAATGATCTGCCAATGATTATACTAGACGATGAATAGGGCTATGTTTGCATTTCTTGGAAGCTCTCGTCACATGAAATTAGCGCAATGCAATATCATAGTAAGACAGAAGCTCTCAATTAGATAGGCCTAAATCGTGGCGTGTTTTGGTTGGAACCAGTTTGGGCAAAACTAAGACAATGTAGTGTTTTGAATGAGTATATGCACTTCTCATAGTCACCTTACAGCTGGATCAATACTTTTCCATATATAGATTAGGTGTTGCAAGGTCACCTAGCTTGTCAATCACTGTGTTTGTGCCGTCTTGGCTGCATAATGAAACATCAATAGCTGGCATCCCTTCTATAAAACATAGCTCCCTGGAATGACACAGCTTGGATATTGACCCTTCTTTCGCGAGATATCCCTTTCTTACGAACCTCGATCCATCCTCACTAATTGAGACCATTCCTCTTATCTCTCCTTCTTACTAATA
Source organism: Nigrograna mackinnonii (assembly GCA_001007845.1). Lineage (NCBI taxonomy): Eukaryota > Fungi > Ascomycota > Dothideomycetes > Pleosporales > Nigrogranaceae > Nigrograna > Nigrograna mackinnonii. Next base: position 53,572 of record JGVQ01000244.1, on the reverse strand, counting down.
CCCAAGTCGTGATTATTGACGTGATACCAGCAACAAGTACAGACAAATTGACCGCATACGAAGTGCGGTACCTAGGCCCGAAAATAGTGCTGAATACGTGCGGCCCAACTATGCCCCTAGGCAATGTAAGCTCCAGTCCAACGATAGCAGTGTAATACAGAGATAACGTACCCAAATTGAGCGCAAGCATTCGTTAATCCAATGCCAATTCCCGACGCAACTGTTCCTTTCAGCGCGCGAATTCGCTCTGGCCAGATGACTGGATAGGCGCAACCAGCACAAGACACTGCGATAATTAAACACAGGTATCTTACTACAGGGTCGTCAACTGTGAGAAGGATGATATAGCAAATAATTATCGTAGATTCAACTGAACTCATTAGTCATGTTTCAAAAAGCTGTAGGTGTCTACACTTACTGCCAACTGCCGTCATCCAAGGCCTGATCCATTTCCGCTGTAGCATGAACCCTAGAGTGTTCAGGAGTAAAAATGCCGAGATATAAGGTGGCTATCATAGTTTAGCTATGTTCAACACTTCTTGAAGGTTAGTTAGATGATTTACCATATTCATCAACTGTGATTTTGCTGTCGTGGTGAACCCGAGTTGGTAGATGACCGTGGGTAATGCAAATCCGACACCAAAGCCTCCGATGCCGTGACAGATCCAGTATAAGCTGAAAGTATATAAGGTTGGATCTTTAACCATTGGCTTCAAAGACTTCCAGTCTAGGCGCCTTGTTTCTCCCTTAGGGGCGGTCACGGCTAGTCGGTTCTTCCAGAAAGTTCGCTCCTCTTCGGTTAGATACTTTGTAGACTCGGGATAGTCGGGAAGCCAAAAAGCAACAAAAGCGAGAATTATGGCTGGKAGACCTTCCAAGAGGAACAGCCATCTCCATCCGCTTAACCCCCCAAGTTGGTCCATATAAGAAATGGCGTAGGCGAGAAGTCCGCTGAGAGCGGAGGAGACTTGGCCGACAGAATAGAAAAATGCGATACGCTGAGGCATTTCCGAGGGCTTGTACCAGAAAGCATAGTGATAGAGCACGCTGGGGAAGAATCCCGCTTCGCACATCCCAATGGCAAATCTAACACACATCATCCCTTCAAAGTTGGTTGCCGCGGCGCTACAACAAGCACTGATTCCCCACGAAATTATCAAGATAAACATCCATCTCGAAGGCCGAAAGAGCTTCAAGAGAATAGTATTTGTTGGCTCAAAGATAAGATACGAGTACGAGAAGATAGAAAGCGTCCAAGCCCATTGTGAGGGACTGAAGTTCAGCTGTTTCTTGATGCCGGTCCCATTCTCCAGGTTTATGATTGCGGCGTTGGAGTAATTTGCGCTGTCAATGACGCGAAAGATGTAGACAAGCGAGTAAAAACCGACTAGCCAGGTATCTATCTTTCGTAAGAGCTTTTTTTCGAGGTGAATGTCTGTCTGTGAAGACGTTGCAGACTCGCTAATTTGCTCATCAATGTTCCTGGTCTCGTTGGCAACGTATGTCAACTTGTCGATTGGATTTTTAATGTCCGTCATTCTTCAGTATGGAGGTTGATCAAGGATTGCTATAGATATAGCTAAAATAGTTTCGATGAATAGATAGCTTCCAATATCTGCAAGGCAGAACCTACCCTATGATTGGGATTGAGGTGATTTTAAGTACGCTGCAGATACCTTGAAGGGACAGCAACCAATGACGTGCTTCACCCCACGCCATGCTGGTCATCACGACATGCGAACGTAGATGACGATTATCACTTTTCCCGCTCTATCGTGTGTTTTGTTAAGCGTACACCCTAGTAGCATCGGCTGGACTCTAATGTATCCGGTCTTCCTATTGATGTTGTAAGCTAAACGCTATGCCAGAAGTCGACACAGATCATGACAATCAAGTATTGCATGACAAATATGATGGAGCTACAAGGCAGTTGGTGCAATGTTTGCATTTCCGAAGAAGGATTTATGCATGCCAAGTTGTAGGTTAACGGTTGTTCGAAAAACGTTGCCACGGAAGCTTGAATCCGCCACACGTCGTGCTTGAAGAACCCCGCATCCGTCTCATTATGCGATACAGTGACTGGCTGTGAGTACTTATCAAGGTTTGTTGCGAATACATCGCCGAAGCACGCAATATTGAGGGGACATGATGCCGCTAGGAGTTGCCCAATCAAATTTGTGCACATGAGTGAGCAACGTCGGCTAGCATATCTATCTCTACATAAAGAAGACATAAATAATATTTGCATTCTCCCCAATAAATGACTAGTCGTATTCGTTACATTGTGATAACTTGAACACGGTATATTTACAGATCATAACAATGGCTCCAGGCCTTACCGAAACAGCACATCACCTTACTAACGGTCGTTCGATTGAACCCTGGGCTCGGCCAAAACAAACAAAAGAGAATCTGGATTGGGCTCCTCTTGCAACTATTGACCTATCACGATTTGATGAACCAGGAGGCAAACAGAAGCTAGCGAAGCAGCTCTACGACGCAGTAAATGACAGCTATCCCCTTGAATAGGAAATTCGCTGACAATGACTTTTCCCATTAAGGTGACCAAGGTGGGCTTCTGGGTAGTTGTCAACACTGGCATTGATGACCGCGATGTGCTTCGTCAATTTAGTATTGGCAATACCTTTTTCAAGGAACCTCTTTCCGAAAAACGCAGATTCCCGTGCAATTTTGCAGAGGGCGAGTATTTCGGATATCGCGAGAATTCGCGATGGATCGGAGATACGGGAGTGAAAGAGAATATTGAGATGGTTCGTTTATCATAACAATCCTGATTGATCTGCTCTTAGATGTACAATTACTGATGATTTGCCTTAGCTCAATATTCATAAAGACATCCCCGCGTGGAAACATGTTGGTAAACACCATGTTGTACAAGAAAATTGGGAGGAGATTCGCCGATTTCACCGCGAAGTCTGGGAGAAAGTTGCACGTAAACTCTTTGTTCTTATGTCTATAATCTTAGAGTTACCGGAGAACTATCTCGCAGATGCGCATGCGTATGATGAGGCGTCGGACGATCATCTCCGATATATGATATACAACGTTCGAACCCAAGAAGAATGGGACAAGGCGCAAGCGTACTCTAAAGGAGGACATACTGATTTTGGAAGTCTCACCTTGCTTTTTTCGCAACATATCGCAGGCTTGCAAATTCAGACCCCAGAGGGCGAATGGAAATATGTCAAGCCGGTCGAAGGAGGTATTACGTGCAATGCGGCGGACACTTTAACATTTCTTACCAATGGTACGTATATCTTCCCCCTATGCCTTAAGCTTTCTCTATCTGACGGATGACACGTTATGAAAGGTTTTATCAAATCTACCATTCATCGTGTTGTCAAACCACCTAAGGATCAAATCGATACCGCTCGTCTTGGCCTCCTCTACTTTAGCCGACCAGGAGACAATACACCGATAAGGACCGTGCCATCACCTCTCCTAGAACGGCGAGGCCTTATTCCTGAGGAGCACAAGGATTTGAGCAAGCCCGTACCATCTGGTACGGAGTATGTTCGAGCGAGAGTCAAAGATGTGCATTACAAGTCTGTCATCGATAAGAGAGAAGGCACGTCATTTGAATTCAATGGCTTAGCGGTGAAAAATTACTACGAGTAGGCTGGTGGAATAGTACTGTTACTATGAAATGTTTCTTAGAATATATCATCCATTACGTGAAACGAAGTGTGCGGATATAGAGCTACCGCGCTACAGCGATTTTTACAATTGCCACCTTCTTTGGCGGATTGACCGTTCACGGCTGCCTGAACGACCTCTTCTTCCTGCTTTTCCACACAACACGATAAGACTAATTATGTGCCTACGTCAAATACCGTTGGGTAAGCCACTAACTCTCTCGCTAGATGCGACCGCTTCCAGCTCGTAAACAGGGGGCCTTATTTGGCAGAACGACCGGCTGACTGCGGTGTGCGACCTCACCACTACAAAACCGACATCTTTCCGCTTTTCCACTGAACATAACAAGACTCTGGACCTACTTGAAGTAGCCCTACTGGCTTTTACCAAGATACCTTATCTCAACATGCATATCCGTTTTACCCCACATCTTGCGGCTCTGTCGGCTCTACTCGCTTTGCCGTCTGCAACGGCACAGCTCGACAATGATCCAATGACGCCCCTCAAGGTAACATCAAGCAACAAATGCCCCGAGATTTTTCCTGGGCCCGCAAGCCTCTTCGACCTGGCAGAACATTTGCCCATTCCCGCTCTCACGGATGCCAGCAGCATCGAATCAATTCGTCAGACCCTAGCAATTTACGCCTTGGCAATTGATGGCCGCAACTTCGAAGCTTTGAAGAGAGTCTTTGCTGAAGATGTTCGCGCCAATTACGGTGATCCATACGATGTGTTTCAAGGCGTGAAAGCCGTCATTGATGGATTGGGGCCTGGCCTGAACCAGTTCGCCTCCACGCAGCACCTCTACGGAGCCCAGTACATCCACATCTGCAATTCCACAACCGCCCTCTCCATCACCTACGCAGAGTCGTCACTATTCTTCAGTCCTTATAATGGCATCGTAAATCCGGTAGACAATAGCCAAATTATGATCGACAGGGCTCATTATCAGGACGTGTGGGCAAGACAGAACGACGAAACATGGAAGATCACAAATCGAAATCTAGTGCGAATGGTAAGTCTTTGATTTGCTTTGTTCGAGCTTCTGGGATTAGGCGCTCTAATTCATTCATACCTAGGGTCCCCCAATCTTCCACGGCACCGTGCCAATGCCGGATTCAGAATCTTGAACTATCTATGTAAGCAGGTAACCCAGGTCAGATCAAGGTAGTATCCGCTGGTCGGATTTTGGAAGTCTATTTATGACATGTTACCCCTGTTTAGTAGATATGGTCGTAGTTTGAACAATTCAGTCTGCAGTCTACACCATAGCTATACTTCGCGCGTGCGAGAACACAAGGCACCAAGCCCCGGCAGGGCGAACCTGTCATCTGTAGAGACTCCTAAATTACTATTATCCCATGGCTTAAGGTAGGTACCAAGTCCAATTGTTGTACCGCATTTATGTCAGGTTGCCGTATACATTCATGACTACATCGCTGGGTCAGTTAGATAGCGTTGAATGGCAGAGCTTTAGAACGGCGTCGGGGGAAAAACAGTTATGGACACGAAAGGCCGTATAAGGCCGCCACAGTTGGAGCCCAAAAAAACATACAAAATGAAGTTCGGAATACCGTATAGAACAAGCACAGTATAAGCTGAATTTTACACATGTTGCCCTAAAAGAACTTGGGTTTTCTAATGCTATCGTCCGTCTTGAGATATAATAGAACTCTCTCAATCCTTCAGACTCATAACGCTGACCTCACAGGCCCAGACTCCAGCCCATTAACCGTATTCCATATGGTCTGCCCCTCTTCCCAGTGCTCGTCTTCCCAAAAGTCCATACTCCCTTCGTTTGTCAGCCTCCACACCACCTTCTCCCCTTTTCTATCCCATTGTACATCTTCTCCGGCGACAAACTTAGAGAATGCCTCATGTAAAGGTCGAGCTGCTGTCTTCTCCACATTAGAAAGCCCTTCTGCCCAACCGTTGCCCCACCACCAGAAGGCATCATCTGTGGCATGCGTAACTTCCCAGTCCGCCGGCAATAAAACTTCCGCGCAACCAGCCCTCAGCTCAATACGATATCTCAAGACGTCTTTCCCAACAATCAATCCAGAGAACGCCAGATTCCTTACGAAACCCCTCTCTAAAGCGTGTACTTGCAAGTCCGCATAGATTCTCCCGAAGAGGCCCTTCCAGTCCTCAGATTCCCTTCGTAGTTTCTGGCCAGGTGCATAGAGCTCCATTACTTTCTGTACAATATCTGCGGGATAGTCTTCGCATAAACGATCACGAACGTCAATCCATGAATTTTCGGGAGTTTTCCACGCTCTGTAGAGGTTATGCTCATCACGACACTCGCCCATCATGAGCTTTAGCCCCCTAGCTTTCATTTTTCTTCCATATATGCCGGAATTTATATCTCGGATGAGATCCTTCCGAATGAAATACCCGTCGGAAAGACCACGGAACTGCGAGTGGCGCAATTTCGGGATGGCAGCGATCAAGTCCGCAGCTGGTACGGCGCGGAGCTGCTGCAGCTTTTCGGTCGCAGAAGCAGACAAAGGAATAGAGAAGTTAGAAAGAAGTTCATTGAACGCGGCCTGGTGCTCAGTGATGGATTTGGGCTGCACTCCTGTTCCGTTGGAAAACATTATCGCACGATAGATGAGGGCTTGTGGAGGAGGAACGTATAAATCGTGGGAGAGTTGGTGAAAGACGGAATGTGCTCCTACCAGAGAAATGTGTTAGTTTCATTGCCACCATCAACCTTCAATCATGGTGATGGGAAGAAATCTGGGAGTTCTCACCTGCAGAGTAGCCTGCGACTGTGATTCTCCTTTTATTCCCACTAAACCATCTTGCCATCTTCGCAGTCCACTCCAACGCAGTCCTCTGATCCCAGAAACCTATATTGCCCCCAATCCCTTCTCCCACTCGTCCTGCCTCTTCTGCCAACTCCTTACCTGCAAGGAACCCAAACAAACTGACCCGATACGCTGGCATGACCACCACAGCGCTGAATCCCGTCTCTTCATACATCCTCGCTACTACCTCCGGACTCTTATTCGGTGATCCAAATTGCAAGAACCCGCCATGAATATAAAATAAAATCGGCCATCCCCCGTCTGGAGGAGGTCGATGGATTGGAACGTAAACATTGGCGAAGAAGCAGTCCTCGCTCCATGTTGTCGGGTCCGTAGGCGTGAGAACTCCAGGCCAGTCCGGTTGTGGACAATGCGGGCACTGTGCTGTACAGTCCGCGAGAAAAGAGGCGGCCCCGTAGGTGAAATCTTCGGGAAGGGGGATAGCACGTTTGAAGCGTTTAGAGGGTTGAGCATAGCGGACGGCACCAAAATACCTAGCTACGGGGCGAGTTGAGCTTGGTGAGAGTAACTCGATGCCGTGGAGAGTGCCATAAGGGCCAAGAACGTGAGTGACATGTCGACGTTGGTAAGGTTTGGAGAGAGACATTAGGAGAGAATGTGGACCGAGGTAAGTTAATTACCTTCTCCTGGATATTCGTGAGTTTGAGGGGTATATTTGGTCGAGAACTTGGAGCTTTTGGCTGCTTGACTATAGGACACTATATCTGGGGGGTTATTGAGTTCCTGTTCTCGTCTGCGCTTCTTCAAACTCTGCTATCGAGCTAGGGTCTCCAACTTTTAGATTGGGTATTTCATATTGTTAGTAGCATAAAGCGGTGCACCTCGGCCTTCGCAGAAAAATGTATTGCCGAATAGGTTGCGGGGTTAGGTTATCTTAAGAAGCCTATAAAGCTGGCTAACCCTGTGCGGAAATCGAACACCAAATGAAGAAGGTACTTCGCAGTAACACTTGATGCAGATCATTATTTGGCTGTTTGAATTGCGCTTCAGGCCGAACATTACGACGAACTTCGTCCCATAATCCTAGCTACGGATGATAATATGGGATAGCGTAGTCTACTAACCGACTCTTGTCGGCCATTTATTAACAGCCGCGACGCGCAAAAGCTCGAAACCTGACATGCTAACGTTCCCAAGTATACGTAAAGGTGAAATATTTTCTTTCGGCACATTGGATAGTGCCTCCGGGGGCTGGTCCGGCCATGAAGGAAGCATGTAAGGAGAGGCTCGATATATGTGTGTAAATCGAACCATGTAACTCTCAGTTTACACCCATCCGTCCACTCTGGTGATCTACCAGAAATGTACATCCATCTTTATTTACTATTTTATCTCAACTCAGTTCTATCGCATTGGCATGTCATTATACAATCTCCAACTGTATATCGAGTGCTAGACGCGAAGACAGGTCTGTCCAGTCATCCAATACGAAATCCTGCAGGTATGGGTCTGCATATCCAAGATACAAAGCAAGGAATCGGTGACAAGTGTTCAGATCGCGCAGATGGAGTCTTTTCGTCGCTGAAATAAGACGTGCAACCAACCATGCTAGCTCGCAAAGGTGATCTTGGTTACAAAAGTCGACCAAGATATAATACAGCTCCTCGGGATACACAGTATACTTACGCTCCCGATCCAACACTTCCATCTCGATAGCACGATACTCAGGGTCATCCTGTAAGTTGTATTTACTGCGGAGTGAGAGTGCGGTCAGAAAGAGGAGACATGCTAGTCGTGACTTCCGCCATTTGCTGATTGCATATGCGTCTTTCTTAAATGAACGATGGTGGAGAGCAGTCAGAATTGGACTGGTCAGCCTGGTCTTTGGAGCGTTATAGTTATGAACAGTAGCCGAGACTTCAGCGCTGACTTGTTTGAAAAATTCCAATAGGTCCATGGACGGAGCCTCAGTCGCGACACAGTCTTCAGAAAGTTGCCCTATTGATGTAACACTAGAGCTGAGAACAACACCTTCAAGCCAGAAGAAGAAGGTGTAAAGCTGCCGGTACTTGCGAAGATGTTGAACTCCACCGTTAATGTCGACCATCTTCTTAAGACCCTTCCAGTGCCACCGGACAAGCTCGTGCTCTTGTCGACATTCTCTCAGATTCGCCAACATTGAGACAGTAAGCATAGTGCTGATAAGAGGGGTGCTTGGTGAACGTGACAACTGCTTGCTAACGTCCCGCAACGCTTGGTTCTCTAGCTCTGTTGTGTTCACGGGCGGTATCTCACCCGTCTCGGCCGAATAATTCGTAGCTACTATAGCGAGGAAAGCACTGAATGTCGCCGCTGTTTCCCGATAAGCTCGACATAGATTATGTGGCACCTTTGAGCCGCCCCCATATTGCAGATCTGTCATGCAAAGTTAGCCTAATCTAGAGAACCTAAGAACACTGCAGCTTACAATATTGAATAAGCAATTCCTCTGGTAAAGGCTTCGGGTCGACGCCCGTCGGCTTAGCGACAGCATTCGGGAAGGTAGAATCAGGAGCGAGTTCTTCCGTTGATATGGACGGAGATGTTTCTTTTGCGGGATAGTCGGCTGCATGTGCGTCTTCGAAGGCAATGGGAAACTCCTCGGGGCTCTCGGCGATCGAGACTGGGGTAGTTGGCTCACGGTGGCCTTGTTGGGCCCTTGCCTCTGGTTTCCAGATATGGAACTGGGTGTCAAAGGGGCATTCGGGGCGAGCATTCTTCTGTGGCTTTATTCGCTCCCTCCGTTTTCTATGGTGAAGGCGCATTACATGTACTCGGATAGCCTCCTGCGTGGCCTGGCATTTCGGGTCGCCTGAAATGAAGGTAAATGAGGGTGGTTCGACTCCAGCCATTCTTGGTCGGTGAGAACTGTCGATATCCAATTATTGTGTAGCAAAGACGGCTGAGGAGCTCGATTGAGAATTCCTTAGGGTATGATACCCAAGGTAGGTTTTGATGGCAGTATGCAGACACGATCCAGATACCTGGTCAGTTGATGGGTTCGGGGGACCTGGATTAGTGAAGGAGTGGAGAAGTCGTGGATTTTGGGTCAAAGCACGGGCTGCGTAAGTGTCTACGGGCCAGAGCGGGGAGTAGAGGATCACGACACGTGACTGCACTACTACCCGCAGGTAGCTATCACACGTGGACAATCTTCCCGCCCCGGGGCGTACTATCTGGACGGCTCTAACTCAGTTTGACTATCCCGAAAAGGATATACAACACCTATTGAGGCCTAGTCAACCCATATATCTCGCCCTCCGGCTGACTCCGCCCCTCAAAGTTTAGACAATCCTCCAACAGAACCCCCGGACGCTTCCTTAATATTTTCATGTCTGCAGTCCTTGATCCAGCAGGGGATGTATCTGCCAAAGACATATAACATGGTGTGAGCTCAAACAATTAGTTGCCATAATGCTTCGGAATACCCTCTCTTCTTTTCTTCAAAAAGCTTTCATCCACGACACATAGCTATGTTACAGCTTAGCCAAGACCATTGTTTCCATTTCGAACTACTTCGTATGCTGGCGACCAGTCGCTCGTATGGAGCAGACGTTGCCGAGATTTTGCATATATGTGAACGAGTCAAACCTGGCGACTTTGAAAGTTGGTATTATGAATTCAATGCACTTGCCGAGCAAGTCCACTCGACCATCTCCAAAGGCCGTCAGTACGACAAGATCACCCTCCGAGACGTCTATTTCCGAGTCTCCCGGTATCATTTCGCGTCGTCGTTCTTTCTTACTGGCAATGAAGCGGACCCACGCCTGATGACGTCCTGGAAACTTTGGACATGCTACTTCGACAAGGCAGCCGCCCTGCTCGATGTACCCCCATCCCGTCACACGGTTGGCGCCGATGGCTTCAACATTCCCGTCATCCTGTTCCGGCCCTCTCTGGACAACCAAGCTAGACCTTGTATCATAATGGGAAATGGTCTTGATGGATCCATGGAGGAGATGATGCACTTCCACGGTTTCTCTGCGCTTGAGCGTGGTTACAATGTCCTGGTCTACGAAGGGCCCGGTCAGACGACAGTACGCCGAGACCAGGGCCTTGGGTTCATCCACAATTGGGAGATTGTCGTAACCCCCGTCATCGACTGGCTTGAACCTCTGTCATTTGTCGATTCTAGCCAAATAGGGCTCCTTGGGGTCTCCCTCGGTGGATACCTCGCGGTACGAGCTGCCGCTTTCGAGCATCGTCTTAGGGCTGTGATGTGCAACGACGCCATCTTTGACTGCTCAGTATCGATGTGCAATATATTTGGGGAGAATGCCATGAAATATGAGAGTGATGATGTGGACAAATTTCATGAGGAGGTTGAAATCCTCGGTCGGTCAAACACCACTACGCGGTGGCTCGCAAACCAGATCAAGTGGGCCTACAACACCAAAACTGTGCATGAAGGTCTGAAAAGGGCTAGGAAGATGACTTTGGAAGGAATCCTGAATAAAGTCCAGTGTCCTGTCTTTGTTGCAGATGCCGAGCACGACGGGCTTGTCACGTCAGAACAGCCTCCATTGGTGGCAGACGGACTTGGAAAGTTGGCTACGTACAAAAAGTTCACTAAGGCTGAGTCTGCGGATGCCCACTGCCACCTCGGTGCGACGGTGTATGCAAACCAAATATTTCTTGAGTGGTTCAAAGACCAAATTACGCTACCAAATTGATATGCTCGATGTTATCATACAGAGTTTCGTTGATACTTTCACTTTGCAAATAGTGTTCGCAAATATATAAAGATATATTGTTTCTACATGAATGTTGTCGCGACTAGCGAATTTCCGCAACCCATTGACCAATGCTTGAAATTAAATATGTCTCAAGATCATTCAAATTACGCTAGAGTCCAAAACTGTGACGCTTCTTATTGCTCTTACTTCTCCAGACATTATATCTCCTGTTGAGGATGTTGTAGGTATCACGGTAACAAGTGGCGTTTGCTCAAGGGGTAAAATGAGCCTCATTCTTCACGGTCGGCAGAACATGTAAACTTATTTTAAAGACCATATTATCTCACCAAGACAGGGTCTACAGTGTACATTTCATGTGTACCGAGTCTATGCCACATGTAGGAAAAAAACACTCCTCAACCCTGCCAAGTCTCTCTTTGACCGGAAAGATCATTATAGAGATCCGTAGCGTCATTGCTCTCATAGCACTAATAAGACATTGGGGTCGGTTCTAGAACCTCCCTATTCTTCTCCACTACTACCTTATCCGAGGGGATCAGAATAAAAGCCATCACGCAATATTCCCGAGAAACATTCACCCATTGCTATAAGAAGTTAGTCCCTCCATTGACACCCTCCAAGATCAGTGCTTCGGACTCACATGATTTGTTCCCCTTTGTATAACTACACCACCCTTCTTAATCGTCTTCATCGCCCCGTTATCCAACCATAGCTGGATCTCTCCCTCAATAACAATCCCGAAATCGACACTCTGAGTCCGGTGCATAATGTTCATATCATCTGGGACATCCCCCTGTGGAGGAAAGTGAATGGTACGGCAGATTACACCGCTCGGGTCTGTAATACCGATGGGTCTCTTGTACCATTCGATCCAGGGTGCATTGACTCTTGGAGGAACTCCTTCGGTCTTCCACATGGTGGCAGTTCCATAGAAGCCTCCAGACTGTGGTTCATTGTCACGAGGATTTAGGGAAGTGAGCTTCTCTTCCGAGATGAAGATGGCATTGCCGTCAGCATCGTGGCCTTTGATGCGTCAGTAATTTACTCGGTGAAGATTTCAGCGGTTTAGAGAACTGACCGGTAACAACTCTCTGAGTTGTAATGTCGTGCATAATGACAATTGTTTCTGATAGTACGGTCTGATTTGCGAAGCAGATTTTGATTCTAAACGAGCATATTGGTCGTAATGAGTGGACTATCAAACTTATAGTACAGGTCGGATATCTTGATTTCCAATCATCCTTTGGCTCTTTTGATTAAGTAGCTCAGTCAAACTAAATTGGGAAAGATTGTGATTAGCTTCGTCAGCTGTACTCCTTCGATGCCGACGATCTCTCGCAGTTGTTGCATATTTACTACCGAAGCTCCATCCTGGACGGAGGCCCGGCTATCTTCGCTACCTAATTCTGACTCCGAGGCTAAGTCTCCGTGCCACTCACGATAACGTGGCATTGAAGCCACGAGTCGAGGATCTTGGCGGTTAGGATAGTATGGGGAGTAGTAATTAGCCGAATCCGGGCAATGCACCCCTATTGCGGCTTAGGCTCAGAGGCAAACTAAACTCTAGTCTTCCGCCCGTGAACGACAGATGGACCACAATCCCATCCATTACAATGGATGAATGGGTCTGGGGCCCCAGTCGCCAGGTCAACCTTTCCCCACAAACTCCTCCACTAGGCTCTCGACGACCCCTATATGATAAGGTCTAGTGACAAGGCTATTAGACACTTGGTTGAGACGACGGTGCAGGTATAAAGTTCAACTGCCAGTGCTTCATATTGCAACGTCGATGCATGAAAATATTCTCAAACTCTTCAAAGTCGACTCCAATTTCTTACATTACCATCCATGCATAATCAAGACAAGACTAGTCCCTCGTTGGACGCTGTTAGGCATGACAAGATTGCGGTCATGACCACGACGGACACAACCTTCTCCGCCGCAGACGATAGGAAGCTGCTATGGCGCATTGATCTATTGTAATGACAAGAGTTCCCACTGTATGACATAGAAACATGTGGCTGATCATTACGAAACTTTCAGCATCTGTCCCATGATGGCTTTGTCGATGGCACTGCAGTTTCTCGACAAGCAGGCCCTCCCTGCAGCATCGATTTTGGGACTTCCAGAAGATCTGGTAAGATGGTCAAAATATTGGAGAATTTTCATCAGACTGATTGTATTCAGGGTCTAGTGAGTAATCAGTACTCATGGGCAAATAGCATTTTTTACTTTGGTTACCTCTCCTTTACATTCACCACCGCCTTCCTTATGGTGCGCTTCCCGATAGGTAAAGTTCTAGTCGCCACTTTGTAAGTCACTCTTTATAAATTGTGGTATATAGTTTATGGACTGATCCAATGCCCCAACAGTTTCACCTGGGCCGTTGCGATCGGCTGCCATGCCGCATGCCGCAACTTTGGGGGACTCATGACTGTTCGCTTCCTCCTTGGCGCCGCCGAAGCAGCAGCAATTCCTGGATTCAGCTTAATGACTGGCATGTGGTACAAGCGCGAGGAACATCCCCTCAGACACGGCTTGTGGTTCCTCGGAACCTCTACGGGAATCATATTGGCCGGCTTGATCTCATTTGGCATTGCGCATATCAAGACTAATCCCGGTCCGTGGAAGGTAGTAGCTCTTGCCCTATCAATCAGTGGACAATAGTACTGACTGTATAAAACAGTGGTTGTTCATCGTACTTGCGATAATCAGCGGTGTATGGGCGGGGTTGATGCTCTGGCTGCTCCCCGACACTCCGGCCAACGCGAGATTTCTCACCGATGCCCAGAAGATCAGAGCTGTTGGGCGTGTTAAAAGTAACCAGATGACCATCAAGAGTAATGTGTTTCGCTGGGATCACTTCAGAGAGGCTATACTAGACCCCAAGGTCTGGCTAATCACACTGTTTCTTGTTGCCGTCACCATCTGCAACAGCTCTATCACCGCTGTCAGTACACTTAACGTCTACTACAATGATTCTGGTATTGACAAAATATCTAGTTCTCTCAGATCGTTTTGGTTGGGCTTGGCTTCGATGTCTATGGTGCAAACCTGTTTACCATCGCCACCGGTACGATTCATGGTATTTTTGGGGTTACTGCAACCTGGCTCTGCTCCAGGTACAAGAATGTACGCTGCATTGTGTGTATCGTGCTTCTAAGTCTGAGGTTAGTCGACACCTAGAACGACATCGTACGGTTTTTCCGGTGACTAATCTTAAAAAAACAGCTTGATGGGTAGCCTCCTCGTCCGATTAGGTCCAAATCTTGGAAGCCGGATTTTTGGCTTCCTTATCTTTTACGCCTATCCCTGTACCGTGGCTATTGCATTATCGATCATCGCTTCTAACGTTGCCGGTTTCACGAAGAAGAGTGTCGCAACCACAATGGCCACCCTAGGATACACCACCGGTAACATTATTGGGCCATTTCTCTTTCTGCCCAGCGAAAAGCCGGGTTATCCGGTAAGAGAAGGCATTTTTATCTATCAAAAAATCTTTTGGCTGACATGTTATATCATAGACCGGTTTCAACTCGACTTCGATTTGCTTCGGCTTCGCCATTGCTTTTATGATTGTCCTTATCGTAGTTGTCCATCATGAGAACAGGCGTCGTGACCGCTTGTACGGTTCTCTTGATGGCGAGCCCAATGAGTTCACGGATGAGGACGTCCAGTCTAATGACCTTACGGACGGAGAGAACTGTCGCTTCCGATATATGGCTTAAGAGTACTAAGGCCTGGAATGTTGGCCTTGAGACCCAAAGCTCCGGTGAGACGCACGATATCAAGCTCAGAACGCATAGGAGAAGTTTCTGATCAGATAATGATAAAAGCTCAACTTGATAGGGGCATCCTGGAAGTGATAATGAGGCTGGTATTGTGACTATGTAGCAAGCAATTTGAAGACACAATGCTCAAGTAAACATATTCGCTATCTTACAATATTTCATGTTATGTTCACGAAATCAGCAGCTCTAAAGCATTTCAACAAACAATACATTTCCATAGCCATCCAACAGAACTCCTGAACGGCGCACAGATTCGGGAAATTACAGAGCGAGAAACGATAGCGCTTGCAATCACTGTGGAAAAGCTTTCATCGGGGGTTTCGGGTGTTTGAGACGATCGGAATTATGCCATATGGTTTTATGTGATCTCAGACATGATGGTTGACCAAGGGATGATCCCACTCTTGGAGCATTCGAGGCTGCAGCATAAGCAAACAAGAACAAACTTAGCCTTAGGCAGGTTATTAGAAAGAAGACTCACCCAAAGCGCTTTAGACCAACACATGTGCATGCCGCAGAGCCATTGCCACAGAGGTTTGGCATGCAGAGGCCCATAGAGGCGTTCCACGCGTGCTGGGGCTAGTGTTTCTGCAGGGTCAATCCTGAGCTCTGTTCATCGCCACAAGTCCCAAACGCTTACGAGAAAACATTTCCGGGGACCCCCACAATCAATTCTTGGACACCGGTTCGTTATGCATACTACAGGTACACCTTGAAACTAAGAACCAAAGACTCGGTACTTACCGGCACTTGAATAGCCTTCCGGATCATGGCTCAGACTACTTATGCTTAGAATTCCGAATCAAGAGTACGTTTTCCATTTTAGGCAATACCTCAGATCTATATCCAAACGGCGAACTCGACAACCCACTAAGCTGGTATCTTGTCCAAGAAGTTGCTTCTACACCGTCGGTTGTATTTCTACAGCCGAATCACACGAACGTAAGCGGTTGAAGGGTGGGGTGGTGATAGTCTAAGTCTAGGATCAAGATGAGCGGTATTATGGTTTTACCTCGGATTGATAATCGACTTTTACGTTTGGAAAACTCACTATATGTCAGCTAGATAGCGAATACAGGGTTGTTCATGGCTATTCATTTATATAAAGAAGAAAAGATGCGCACACTTCCTGTCAGCTCAGGTGATAAGCAAAAGGTCACTTACTTACTCGCATTAGTTATCTCAGAAGACTGCTATTATTGCATTGAGATGGGTGATTCTAGAGACCCCTTCCTTACAACGAGTGCGCACTGGCATTCGCAGCCCCGTCATCTAAGGATAGTGACGATCGGTGCCGGGGCTACGGGTTTGCTTGTAGCGTACAAGTTGAAAAAGCAGTTCAAGAACTACCAGCTAGCGATATACGATAAGTGAGTACACACCTAGAAGCTGCATTTATGAGTCAACTGACAAGCTTGATAGGAATCCCGAGATAGGTGGGACATGGTACGAAAACAGGTACCCAGGATGTGCATGCGACGTGTAAGTGGCGTTGCAACACTGTCTTACGCAATTCTGACAGGGCGTCTGTTAGTCCAGCTCATATCTATACATACTCTTTCGAGCCAAATCCGGACTGGTCTAGTTTCTACGCAGGATCAGCAGAGATTAAGCAATACTTTGAAAACTTCGCTACCAAGTACAACCTAAGAGATGAAATTCACCTTAACACAAAGCTTGTCTCTGCAGCCTGGGTCGAAGAAAAGGGCATCTACGAGATTGTTCTAGACAAAAATGGAACCATAACTCATGACTGGTGCCACATCCTAATCAACGGCACCGGCATTCTGAACAAGTGGAAATGGCCGACCATCCCCGGCCTCCATTGTTTCTCTGGTAACCTCCTCCATAGCGCTAACTGGGACGACTCTGTTGCGCTCGAGAACAAAAACGTCGCTATCATCGGCACCGGATCCTCCGCAATTCAAATCGTACCGCAGATTCAGCCCAAAGTGAAACACTTAGTCTCGTTTATGCGGTCCGTGACATGGATATCACCACCTTGGATGGAGGAGGTTTTAGAGCAGGCCAAAGCGGACTATCAGTCCTCAGATATTTCTCGACAATCCCAATTCCTGTATTCGGAGGAGCAGAAAAAGCTCTTTAAGGAGCATCCTGAACAGCTATTAGCACATCGGAAAGAGCTCGAGGCTCGATTCAACGGGATGTTTGACATCTTCTTAAAGGATACAGATGCCTCGCGTATCGCAGAGGAGCGCATGCGGGCAGAGATGCTTCGACGTCTAGGCTCTGGACACGAGGAGCTTAAAAATAGGCTTATTCCAAAGTGGCCGCCGGGGTGTCGTCGACTTACTCCTGGAGACGGATATCTTGAAGCGTTGGTCAAGGATAACGTGACACCAGTGCATGATGAGATTGTTGAGGTCAGGCCGGAGGGGGTTATTGACAAGACTGGACGACTACATCATGTCGATGTTCTAGTCTGTGCCACGGGCTTCGATGTCTCATTCAAGCCATCATTCAAGCTTGTCGGGGTGGAAGGGGCTGACATAGCGGAGGAGTTTGATTCAGGGCCGAATGTTTACCTGGGGATGACAGTGCCAAAGTTCCCGAACTACTTCACGGTGAATGGGGTGCGCGGGAGTTGGGCGACCGGGACTGCTCTGAACTCGATCGAGGCTTGTTTCGACTACATTCTCGCCTGCATGAAAAGAATCCAGTGTGAAAACATTCGAGCGTTGGAGGTGAAAACAGATCCGATCAAGGAGCTGTATGCTTTTATCGACGAATGGCACAAAGGTTCGGTCTGGGGGGCAGACTGTAAAAGGTAGGTGTTCCAGCAGTTTTGCAGTATCTCTCACTGCTGACAGGCCTAATAAGTTGGTACAAGAACAATGTTCCAGATGGGAAGCTCTGGATCTGGGGAGGCTCGGTAAGTCTTCTGGCGCTGTGAGCAATTACCTGGAGCTAACCGCCGACCAGTCTCTGCATTACATCAAGTCAGTTGAGTTCGTGCGGTGGGAACACTACCAATTTCGGTATAACAGATCAGGCATATGGGACTTCTTAGGCAACGGCCAAGTCAAGGCAGAGATCGCAAAGGAGAGGGACCGCTTAGCACCATATATTAGGAACTCAGATGAGCCTTGGTATATCGACTAGTATATACTATAAAACCTATAAAGATTTTATCCTTATAATTTTCTTATAATTTCTAATTATAGAATAACTAGTTAAGCTATTATAGTGATATTTATATAGTTTAGTTCTATTTTTAGTCTAGTTTCGTTTAGTATTAGTCTTATTACGTAATCTTAAATATTTATTAAGATATTTTAATTTTCTATTATTTATAATTAAATTTAAATTTAGCCTAAATACATAAAAATGCCTTATAATAAAAGAATTACTAAAATATAGATTTATAATAGATAAATTATGTAATAGGCTAGTTATAACTATTAAACTAGTACTATTATTTAGTTTACATTAGTTTCCTATTAGTATATAGAAATAATAGATTTAAATAGATTTAGATTAGAAATCTTATAGATTTCTAATTATTAATTAGTAACTAAAATCTAAATAATAGATTTATAGGATAATAATAGTATTTTAAGGCTATTAGTAGATTTATTTTATTATAAAACTAGATAAAATTCCTAGGTAAATAACTATTAAATCACAACTTTATTTATTATAACTACATCCTACTATAATACTATTCTCGCTACTATGCTTATTCTAACTACTATTTATACTATTTAATTAGTAGTTTTTATACTAGTTACCTAATTAGGAAAAAAGAAAGACATAGCTTTAAATTTCCCTCTTTACTCTAATCTAATAGCTATAAATACTACTTAAGCTCTTCTTTCTCTCTCTCTCTTATACTATACTCTCTTACTCTACTATAGACTCTATAGCTATAGGTGAGAGAGTATAAGAAAATTAAGTAAGAGAACTAAAAAGATAAGCCTAAAGCTAAGCTAAAAAAAGAAAAGAGGAGGTAGAAGCTCTAGAATTTCTCTATTACTATAGTAAATAGAGAATTCTAGGTATAAATACTTCTCTTAAGGCTCTAAGACTTTCTCTCTTATACTCTACTCTTAGCTACGTATACTAGTAATAGCTTATAGCTAGAAGAAGAAGAAGATTAAGAAAAGAGAGTATGTAAAAATTATAGATAAAATTATAAGGACAAACTCTATAGTAGTCGTTTAAACAAAACTTTATAATTTTTTATAAAAATTGAATTACTCAGCGATTACTAAAGCTATAATRATRAAACTAAAAACYTAGTGCGTTTTTATAGTTATCTATCATGTATTAAAATTATAGCTTAGTCAGCCTATTAATTCTAGAGTAATTTAACTTTTTAAGAAAATTATAAGGAATGCTTAGAATAATTATAAGGAGCCGACTCTATAATTTTTTCATATAAGCCCTAGTACTATCTAGGAACTTAACTAACCTATTTAGGCTAGTTCCTAGATAGTTATRGAGCTATTACACGAAGTGTTTGACTAAAGATAGGGGCTGCTAGAACACGTAACTAGCTATTATAACCTCTAATAGAAATGCTAGTAAAACACTAATAAAACTGTTATAAAACCTAACTAGTGATTTACTAGTCTAGTAAAACTAGATAATTACTATCTAAAATCACGTGATCGGATAGTAGACTTGCCGGGTAAGTTAGTTAGGTGGATAAATAGGATAGTAGCCTCTGTAAAATAAACAGATTAATCAGACTTTAATATTCTTCCGCTCTTAGCTATTTTCCACTAATCCTACTACTTTTTACATAGCTAATATAAGAAAGTGTAATATAATTATTAAAAAACTCTAGTTTAAGATAATAAGAGCTTACGTTAACTATAAATATAAAAGACTAATATAGAGCTACTTTAAGTAAGATCTATATCTATATATTAATAAGAATCTTAAGCTACTTTAGAAAAAGCTACTTCTTACATTATAAGTAGAATAAAAAGACACTACTTAAAGAGATTAAGTACTTAAGAAAGTAATATAGTAAGAGAAAAAGTAGTAATAAATTAATACTAGATTACTTATAAAAAATAGTAACTAACTAAAGCTTACTATACTTATATTAGTATTATATAAAGAACTAAGCACTAAAATAGAATAACTATTAACTAAACCTCTTTAAGTAATTAGTACTACTAATTCTAACTAATTAGAAATAAAGTTCTTATTAAGTATTATACTTTTAGAGAATTTCTCTTCTAATTAGCTAAAAATAAAACTATTTAGATTAATAGAACTAAAGCTATATAAATATAAGATAAAGCTTAAAAAGTATTATAAGTTTCTAAAGCCTAGAGATTCTATATAGTTCTTTAATATTATAGTAATAACTCTTAAGAAGTAGCTTTAGTATACTAAGAAATATACTACTAAAACTACTTATCTATATAAAATTAACACTATAATAAAGAGCTAAGAAACTAACTAAAAAAAAAATATCTAATAAACTTTAGATAAGAAGCTACTTTACTTAAACTAAGTAAGAGTAACTATTTAATACTTTTTAAAAAAAGACTCTAATAAGCTACTACTATATAGAAATAAAGTTAATTATAAGATAAAGCTACTTAAAAATACTAATAAGCTCTTAACTATACTTCTATATAATATATCTTTTAAATATCTAAAGTGTCTATACGTAGTAGTTTAGTTAACACTAGATATCACATGACTTCTTATGTGACTACGCATAGTGCCGTGTTTTAGTATTAATAGTTACCTCTATCCTCTATAGATAGAATAAGAATAAGTAATTAATTAATTACCTATTAAAAGATACTCCTTATACGTAAGTATAGTGACTAGTTATAAGCTATTAATTATATACATAGATAAGAGATAGTCTATTTAACACTAATTAGTAAATTAATTAGATAGTAGGATGCTAACCTCTTAACACTTATAAATTAGTAAGAGTGAAGATAGAGCCTAGGCTTATAAAAAGTAAGCCTTTTATATTATACTAAAACTAGTATATAGATCCTCTAGAATTAGAGATTAAATTCTTCTCTATACGTGTATAGATCTTTATATAAAGAAGGACGTAATAGTGTGTAATTATATAAGAAAATAAGCTATATAAATAAGCTAATAGTAACTCTATAAAACTCTAAACTTATTAGATAAACGTAAATATAATAGATAACTAATAATAGTTAAAAGTTTAAGCTAGAGAGATAGTACTCTATTACTACTACTAAATAAATCTTTAAGCTAACGCTCTACGCCTAAAGAGATATACTTATATAAATAACTTATAAAAGATATAAATATATTAGAAAGAATACTTAAGAAGAGGATAGAGCTAAGATATTAGATAGATAAGATTAATATAGAATTAAACCTAATAGATATCTAGCTAGCTTTATACGCTAGATGTACTTTAGTAGATCTCTATATAATAAGCTTTATAAGAAATAAGTTTACTTACTTATTTATTAAAGACTTTAATAGATAGAAAGAGTACTATTTTAAATCTATTACTTATATAATCTAAAGAGAACTACTTAGCGTTCTTACTAGTAAGAGTGTATATCTAATATCTCTTAAAAAGGCTATATAGTATAGAAAGCTATATAATATAGCCTAATAAGAATATAATATTAGACTTCTAATATTAACTCTATCTTATATAGAAGATCTCTAACTACACCTCTCTATTAAATAACTATACGTAATAGAGAGAGAGACTCTTACCTCTTTTAGCTATTAACTATTATAGGAACTAACCTTAAGAGTAATACTAATAGCTTATAAGTAGCTACCTCCTATATAAACTCTTTCTTAAACACCTCTTATATAAATACTTTTAAATATTAGGAGCTAGTCTTTAGTATAACTACTATATAAGCTATATCTCTTATATCTTCTACCTCTTCTATAGTAGATCTTATAAGACCTATATATACTTCTACCTATATAAGAATTTACTAGTAAGAGAGTCTACTTAGAGAAGCTAATTCTATTCTAGAAGGTATAGAAGAAAGAGAATAACTATACTAGTAAACTATATAATATCTTAGTAGATAAAATATAGATTTTTATTAAGCTATATTACTACCTTAATATCTATAAGTCTTAATATACTAATATCTTTCTAGATATCTTAGAAGGCTATATAAGCTTCTATTATATATATAATATAGGCTCTAGCTATACGTAGAAGTTCCTATATAAGTAACTTAATTAATATTTTAATATAATAGTTAATTATAACTAATACTATGCTAGAGCTATAGGTGCTAAAATAAAATTAATAGTTATATGATTTTATTAGGTGACCTTAGGTCACCTAACCTAGCTTAAGATAGCATAGTAGATAAAGCATCCTCTTAATAAGAGGAGGCTTAACACCTTAAATAATACACACTTATTTAATGCGAAGATTTAATTAAGACTATTTCACATAGTAATTTATTAATTAATTTATATTTCTATACTATATCACCTAGTACTTAGGCATTACTATAGCTATAAGCTATTTCACCTAATTATTCTACTATAAAATAGCGAAGCCTATAGAGCTTAGTAGTCTACTATCACTTAGTAGTAAGTACCTAATATAATAAAGTATTAAAAATAGGATAAAATACTTAATTACTAATATATAATTATAAGTATAGCCGCGCTACTAGAAGAAGATAGTAACTAAGTAACGCACTATAAAGATAATAATAATAATAATAGAGTAAGAAGCTTACTAAAAGAGAGAGGAATAGCTAGTATAGAGTAAAGAGCTAGAGTATTTAATTAACTCTAAAGAAGAACTATAGAGTTCACTATAAAAGTACTATAAGATAAGAAGATTAGCTACTTAGTATTATAGAATACTAGGAAAGAATACCTAAAAAAAGACTTACTATTAATAAGAGATTAAGGAGCTAGAGCTATAAATAGCTAGCTAGGTTCTTTAAAGTATTTAACCTAAATAGAGTGCTAGAGAAGAAAAAAGAAGTCTTTATATAAGATAGTAGTCTACTAAGAGATAAGAAGTAGAAGTTAAGAGATACTAAGTAAGAGAAGAGCTAGAGCTATAAATAGCTAGCTAGGTTCTCTAAGAATAATAGTAGCTAGAAAAAGTATAAAAGAGACGTAAGAGATATAAGAAAATAGATAGATTTAATAGAGTAGATTCTTAGTAGTACATCTTTACTTAAGTAGTTTCTAACTTATTAGAGGTTATTTATTTTACTAGCATTAAAAATTAACTATTTTCTAGATAGTAATAAGTGCTAGCTTATAAACTAGTAGTTAAAATAATAGTTAATAGCTAGTACTAACACTAAGAAGTGAAGAACTATACTTTATTAGTAGTAAGTCTAGTTCTATTAAATAAGAAGATAATATAAGAAAATAGAGAATTCCTTTTTAAGTAGAAGACTATCTCTAACTAATCTTTAATAGTAATAATACTACTAAGTTCTTTAAAGAGTATAATTATTACGTAAGTAATATAAGTTACTAAGATAATTTACGTCTTAGCATCTTTCTTAACTTCTATAGTCTAAGGTGCTAGTAGTTTATTAAGAAGGTAAAAGAATATAAGTAAAGTAATTAGAAGTAGCTCTAAGAGATGCTTAAAAAGTACTATACGTCTTAAAATAAAGCGTAACGTATAGGTAACTAAGCCTTCTTAGAATTATAAGTTAAGAAGTGCTCTTATAAGCTAATTAACTTAACTAAATACTACACTAAGTTTATAGTAACTACTAGAGCATGCTAAGACTAAAGATAAATTACTAAATAAGAAATTAGTTACTATTTCTTTTAAGAGCTTAGCCTAATTAACTAAGAGCATATATTATTCTATATACTAGAGACTAATTAACTAAAAAGTAGTAACGTAAATAGCTATAACTTAGAGAAGATTTATAACTACGTCTAAAACGTTTATATATAGTAAGAAGGTCTCTACTACCTAAGAGTTAGTAACTATACTAAAGAAGCACGCTACGTAATAGTATAGTACTTATAGTTAATAAAGATAGCTCTATTATAAGTAATATAATAGTAGGTATAAACTAATACTCTTTAAGACTAGGAACTAGAGCTAGCTATACTATAGTAAGATCTTAAAGTAGATAGTGATATTAATATACTATCTAGAGTAGTTAGTAAAATAAGTATAAATAGTATATAAGAGTACACTAGTTACCTAGTAAAACGCTTACTATATGCTAAGAGTAGAAACTTTAATTAATTTATATAAGTTATGTTCTTAGAAGACTTAGCTATAGCGCGTAATAATAAGTTATTTAAAATAAGTAAGCCTCTAATAATAAGCGTAGATAATAGAAAGTATAAGAGTAAGTACTTTATATACGCTAAATTAAACTACTAGATTAGAGATTACTTATAGTTTAGCTTATTTACTATAAAAGAATAGGTACGTAGAGACTAGAATTTAGAGATAAGGTAATCTAAATATTACTTTAGTATAAGGTACTACCTATTTAGAGACATTAATAAGAAAGTACTAACTAGTTTTATTTTACGCTAGTTAAAAGAGAAGTACTAAGAATAATTTAGCTTACTTAAGAGCTATTAATTTAAAGACTCTTTATAAGAAAAGAAACTAGAGCTATTCTTAACACTACTTAGACTCTAAGAACTAAATAATAATACTATAAGTAATAATGCCTAGACACTAAACATAGTAAATAGTAACGTAAATAATGCTAAAGAAGTCTTTTAGAGTATATAAAAGAGCTAACTACTATCTAAATAAGAGTAGGAGTTTAAAAAGTTCCTAGAATTAATAAAAAATAAAGAAATTAAGTTACTTAATAAAGTTAACTAGAGTAATTTACTCCTAAATAAATGCTACGCTATAAAAAATTAAAGTCTTATAGAAATCTTAAAGAATAATAATTAAACGTAGTTAAGAAGGCTTACTAAGCCTACTTATAAAGTTATTAATAATTAAGCTATTTAAAGAGCGCTAGAGTAAGAGTCTATAGATACTATTAAGAGATTATAATCTATAGATTTAGGTAATAAAGTAGGACTTTCTAGTATAAGTAGTGCGTATAGCACTAGTACGTAGGATTCTTTACTATTAATAGAACTAGAACCTATAGTTTAGGAACTACTACTACYAAGCCTAAGCTATAATATATAGAATAACTTATATCTAGTATAAAGTAGTACTTAAAGAGAACTAAAAGTATCCTCTATAAAAGAAGAAGCTAAACTAAGTAGATAAGATCTAGTTAGGCTACTTAAACTATATCTAAAGTATCTAGCCTAAATAGTATTATAGACTCTAATTAAGAATATAACTATTAGAGATGTTTTTTCTTCTTATGACGTCTTTAAAGAAGTATTTATAATATTCTAAGATGTAAAAGATTAAAGTAAGACGTATTTTAATAAAGTGTATATATTAACTAAGTTCTATAATCTAACTAGATTAGTAGTAGTTAGCCTAGTTAATACTAGTAGAAACTAACTATTAGTTAGCGTAGATAATGTACTAGAACTTACTCTACTAAGTATAGAAAGCTATAATTAAGTAGAATAATAGTACTATAGAAATAAACTAGCGTTTATCTATTATAATTTACTTATATGCTTTATTATAGTATATAAACATAAAGCTTATGCGCTAATTAATTATAGCTTATAAATTAACTTAATAAAGCGTAGTGCTACTATAGTAATAGAGCTTATAATCACCTCTAATAATAAAGACTATAGATAGGTAACTACTAAAAGTAAGAAGAGTAGATACTATAGTATAGTATTTAACGTGCCTATTTTAATTAGATACATCACTATTTAAACGCATTTCTATATTATAGAGAACCTATAAAAATTAGTTATACTTAGAGCACTATACCTAGCTACTAGTAGGTTTAAAATATAATAGAATGTGTATACTAGCTACGTATATTACATTACTTCTAGTAATAGAGCGCATATAGTAGAGTTCTACGCTTTAAATCTTAAAAAATAAGACCTAAGCTTTATAATTAACGTACTAGGTAATTTAGAAAACTTAATTAAGATAGATTAACTAGAGTAATCTATCTTTAAAAACTATACTTAGACATATAGATATCTACACGCTATAGAATAACTATTAGTAGTAAATAGATGTAATAGACTCTAGGTACTCTACGCTAGGCTACTTATAACGTGCTTAAGTATTTCTAAGTAAAGAGATAGGTATTAGTATAAGTAAAAGAAGGAAAAGACCTACCTATAATAAAATATAAGTAATTAAGAAGGTAATTAGTAAGTAACTTAGTTAAGTTTAGTAAATTTAGTTAGGTCTTCTCTTTAGAACATTAATCTAAAATTTATAAATAGGCTAAGCAGCCTTATTAGTTAGAGATTAATAGTAATAATAAAGAAGAAAGAGAAGACTTAGTAGAAATAGATATACTCTAAGAATTAAATACTTAAGTATTCTATAAATAATTTACTTAAGAGAAAAGACCTAGCTAGAGATACTAGTAAGTTAACACGCTAGCTAAGCGTATAGCTAATAAAGTAAGGCTAGTTAATTAACTACGCGCGGATAAACTTATAGAGCTAAGACGCATAGATTAGAAAGAGCGCGTAATTTAATAATAGCTAGAAGCTAATACTCTTAGACTACCTAATATTAGGCTATTTAATTATTTATTTAAGAAGAGACATAGTCTATTTCTATAAAGTATAAAGCTAACGCTTAAATAAGTAGTAAGTCTAAAGTTTAGTTAATAATTAACACCTAAAGAGAAAGGYATGTTTATTAAAATACTTTTTAACTAAGAAGAAAGTATTACTTATAAGTTTAAAGACTATACTAGAATATAGTCTAAAGTCTACTCTCTTTATAAAATTAAGACTAAGAAGTATAAAGTATAGTAAGCTCTCTTATTTAATCTACT
Organism: Nigrograna mackinnonii; assembly: GCA_001007845.1. Lineage (NCBI taxonomy): Eukaryota > Fungi > Ascomycota > Dothideomycetes > Pleosporales > Nigrogranaceae > Nigrograna > Nigrograna mackinnonii. The sequence goes on along the minus strand of JGVQ01000244.1, from coordinate 26,720 downwards.
AAAGGCGCTTTAATAGATCTATATTAATATAATTAATAAGCGTATTAAAAGAAGAGTRCTTAAACTATATAATAGTTAATACTATAATCTATAGTTTCTAGTTAAGAAGAAAACTAATAATAAAGGCCTATTAATAAAAGATAACTTTAGAGTTATTAATAACGTATAGAAAATTAATATAGTAATAATACGTGACGTGAACTTACTACTAAATATAGATAATTTCTTAGAAAGATTTACTATATATAAAATCTTCTTATTAATAGACCTATTCTCTAGATATAATTAAGTAGCGCTACACTCTAAGAGTAGAGACATAACTAGATTCTATACTCTTATAGGCTTAGTGCGTATGTGTACTATAGTATAAAGTGTAATAAATTTAGTTATAGCGTTTTTATAAGTAGTTATAAAGATCTTATTTAACTACTTAAGCTATTATAGAGCCTTTATAGATAATATCTACGTAAGAAGACTAAAAAATAACTATAATAGAGAAGAAGTACTTCTTAGAGTTAGAAGATATGTCCTAGAACATATATAGTAATATAATAGGATCTTAGTAGATATAGAACGCGCTAAAGTAACTATGTCTAGTAAGAAGTATATATAGAGATGTAATAGCTTTATAGTTATTAGCTTTACTATTAGTAAATAAAGAARGTTACTAGAAGTAATAAAAGTTAAGAAGATTATTAATTAGCTACTCTATAAGAATTAGAAAGAAGTGTAAATATTTATAAGTATTTACGTCTACTATAGAATCTAAGTACTATCTTTTATAATCTAAGTAAAGCTACTATTTAACCTATTAAAGAACGACACTAAGTTTTACTAGATAACTAAGTATTAGTAGAGTATAGACTTACTTAAGYACTTTATAACTACTACTCTAGCGCTTATATTAATAGATTATAAATTAAGACTTATAGTCTATCTTAGTGTAGATGTAAGCTATAAGAGCGGAGGTGTAGTACTAGAGTAAATAGGTTATAATAGCTACTAACACCTAGTCTAATTTAAAAGCACACTATAGTTAGAGTTAGAGAGAAGCTAGTATTCTATAAAATAAAAATATAGAGTAGTTTTATAGGCGCTAAAGAAATTCTATATATAGTTATATAGAATTTACTTTACTATTAAGACTAACGCATAAATATTAATTACCTAACTAAATTATAGTAATACTAATCTACTTAGATCTCTAATAAATAGATAGCTTATAGCTATCTTAATATAGGACTTTAATATTAAGCATATACCTAGTAAGAAGAACGTAGTAATAGATGCTCTATTAAGATACTTAAAACTAGATAATTAGTAGCTACTAAAAGAGCTAGAAGATAATCTAGACTAATTTATAGAAGATTTAATTAATTCTATAAATATTTAGAATAGTTATTATAACTTAATAGAGCTAGAAGATTAGAGGCGTGTCTTTAAGTTAGAATATTCTACGTAATTARAAGAGATTATAGTATTCTTAATAATAGGTATAAAGCTAACTAACTTTAGTTATAGTAAGAAGTGCTCTTAGATAAAGCGCGCCCTTATATTCTATACTATAGAAGGCCTATTATTTAAGAAGACATCACGAATAGTTATAATCTAATAAGTAATAGATGACCTAGATCTTAAGTAAACTATTATCTAGGAAATCTACTATAAGATTAGATATTAAAGTATTAATAGAGTATTTAGTATACTATTAAGGTGATATTAGTAGTAGGACATGTATTAGTATATTAAAGTGATGATTAGAACCTATACATAGTGTTAGAATATGTCTACTAAAAAGTTAAGGTTAATACTTACTACTACTTACTTATAGACGCTATAAGAATAAGTCACTATTAACGTCTAATATATACTAAATAGGCGTAGTAGTAAGAACTATCTAGTTCTTATAAGAGAATACTTATCTAGTTAAGTTAAAAGATAAGCACTAAAATAGAATAATTTAAAAAGTATTATAAAGTTTATTTATAAAGATATTCTATATTACTAGAGTATCTCTAGGAAAATTATAGTTAATAGTAGCCTAGAAAATAGAAAGGTTATAGAAGAATTATGTTCTCTTTATAGTATAAAGTAAATTTAATCCTCCGCACATAACTTATAAGTAATAAGACTAATTAAAACTAGATATAAGCTAGTTATAAACGCGCTAGTAAAATTACGTAGAAACTAGGTAGATAATCTACCTACTATATTATAGGTAGACTAGTGCTTAGTATATAAACTAATAAGATACTCTCTAGTATAACTTATAACTAGATAAAACTCTATCTTACCTATTAAGTTATACCTCTTAACTTAGTAAGCGCTGCTATAGCTAATAGTAAAATTATAAGATAAATTACTTATAATTAGAGTAATATAACTTAATCTCTAAGATAGAGACCTAAATACTATAGTAACACGTATAGTAAGACTCTAAGAGTAGAATAAAGARTATTAAGATACGTATTAAGAGATTAATTATAAAGTAATTAATATAAGTAACTTAGTAATAGTATAAGACTTAATTAGAGAGCTAGATATATTACGCGCGTGAAAATTATAGCTAAGATAGCTTAGCCTATATTAAGTTATAGAATTATTCTAGAATTAAAGACATTTCTAGTTAGAAGACTTAGATAGCGTAAAGTTTAGAAATATAACACTAGAGTACTAACTAAAGCTCTTTAATCTAAGAACGTAAGAAGATATTAAAGAGACACTACGTAGGTAATATAAACTATAGGATAAGAATAGGTAGCTAGTAAGATATTAACTAGCTAGTAATAAGTATATACGACTAATTAATAATAATAATAATTAATTAGAATAGCTTAAATAATAATAATTAGTCTAAAAAGAAACGCTAATTAGTAAAGGCCTAAGAATATAGTTATAACTATAGGTTATTATCTCTAGAGTAATAATTAATTACTCTATATACTAAGTGTTTTTAGATAATTTAGAAGAAGGTTCTTTAGAAGATAAACTAGCTATAAGATAGCTTAAAAAGTAGAGAAGAAAGTAGAGTATTTTTTTATAAGTAGTAGCACTACCTATAAAGAAAACTCTATAGATAAAGAGATTAGTAATTATATATACTAATAATATATATAATTACTAATTACCTTATCTATAGAGTTTTCTCTATAGGTAATACTACTACGCCTAAAGCTACTCTACTTATATTTTTTATAATAAACATGTTAAATAGGCGAGCTAGATATAAGCTACGTTACTATAGTTATAGTAGTAACTTATATCTAGCCTCTTTAAAAGCTAGTAGCACTAGTAGACATAATCCTATATTTACTACTAGCCTCTAGACGTAAGTATATAAAACTAGCCTAAGTAAGATAGATATGTAAAGTTATTAATTCTACTTAAGCTAGCTTTATAAGTGTAGAGTAGGCTACTCTATACTCTTAGAGAAGCTAATTCTTAGGTACTAAGTATATAATGTCTAAGAACTAAGCTCTCTAAATACTATATATTAACCTAGTAAGAACTACTCTTTAGTATCTTTAGAAGAGTAGTTTAAACTAGGCTCTTTAAAAGATATAAGCCTACTACTACGCGCTAGTAGTAATAGGACTTATGCCTTTTAGTAGTTATTATAAGTATTATTTTATTATTATTAATTTATTACATAATTATTTTCTTATATTACTATTAAGAGGTGAGAGCCTAGTACTTAAGCTAATAATATATAAAAGAGGCTTCTTATTATATTAAAATATAAATAAGTCTTAAATTTCACTATTAATTTCTACTATATAAGTTTAAGAGTTTTTATATAACCTACCTATAGTAGAACCTATAAGGTAGGAGAGGCGCGTGTTAGTATTTAATATATTAGCTATTTTATTAATAATTTTAATATTTATTTTAATAAAATTTAATAGTTAGTAAATTAAAAGTGTAGAGAGTAAGAGAGTTAGAACACTAAGTAGAGTTAAGCTAAAGATTAAGCTAAGTAAGTAACTAAAGTTTTCCTAGAGCTAATTAAGAATAAGCTTTTTAGTAAGTACTACACTCTTAGAGAACTTATAAGCTTATTAGCTTACTAGTAGTGCGCTATAACTAAAAAGAGTAGTAATTAACTAAGAATAGTCCTATGTAAGACTATTATAACTATCTAAAGCTAACTATACTAAGTAAGTAAGTATAGCATTAATACTATAAAAAACATTAAGTAAAAATATTTAGTTAAAGTAATAACTTAAGTACTTAAAGTAAAAACATTAGAAGTCTTTTAAGAACTCTCTAATAGACTATATAAAGCTAGTAGTATAAGAGGCGCGCTCTTAGGCGTATAAGCTACTTAGTAGTAGTATCTACTATAAGAAGAGATATATTACTTTTCTATACTAAACTTTATAGTATTATAACTTTTAGCTCTATAATTTTCTAGCTATAGTAGTATATAAAAATTTTTTCTTATATAAGTAAGTTTACTTTTACTTACTAACTTCTCTTAGCTTAGTCACTATTTACTTTTAGTCTACTAAGTAGTATAATTAACTACACTAACTTCTCTTTAAGCTAAAGATATTATAATAGCTAGTTCTAATAAGTATACTTAGAGACTTTCTAATTAATAGCGCTAACTACCTAAACTACTAAGTCTATAAGTAGTAGGTAGCTCTACGCCTTAAAGCTATAGACTACTTCTTTAAAGTCTAGTAAGTAGCCTACTATTACCTCACGTCTAAGATTTAGTTATATAACGACCTCTATAATATTAATAAGCTAGATAATAATTAATAGAGACTACTCTTAACCTATAGTACTACTATAATTAGGTTATACTATAGAATTAAGCGCTAATAATTTAAGACTTAGCTAAGTAACTAGATAACATAAGTCTAGATAGTTAGCGTAATATGTATAATTATATTATAATAAACATGTCCTCTTATATAATAGAAGTTACTATAGTTATAGCAGCGCTTACTTAGAAGATAGAATAAGACGTAGTAGTAATAAAGCTTTTTAGTAGTATTATAAAATTCTAAGAAGACTACGTAATTATTAAGAATATCTAAAACTAGAAAGAGTTAGCTAGAAGATAAGTTAGGTATAATTAGTAGTGAATTATTAATAACTAGCTAGTAGTAATTTAAGATAAAGTTATTCTTAAGTTTAGTCTAAAGAACTAAAATAGTGTTATAAGAGTAGGTAGACTAGCCTACTTAGCTACTTAAAGAGACCTTAGCTTATTTACTCCTCTTATTAATAACTACTTCTATAGGCGCCTTACTAATTCTATACGTAGAAAAAGTAAAGAAGTCTATATTAGGCTAGAAGATTTTATTAATATACACACCTATATAAAAGAGATGTAGGAATTAGTTACTTAGCACTAGAAGTAAGAGAGGATGCTATACTTAGTAGTTTAATTAAATAAGAAAAGTAACTAAGCTATTTAGGAGCACTAATATCTATAGAATCTTACGCCTATTCTAGAATAATAGCTAAAGAAGAATAGCTTTAAGTATAAARTAGAYATAGGCCTAATTATTCTAGTCTTAGATAGTAACTCTATTAGAATCCTACTAAGATAAGACGTTACTATAACTAAGCTATTAACTAGTAGTAATAGAGGCTCTCTAATATATAGTGTAGAGCCTATAAGCACGTAATAGGTTACTATTTAGATAACTTTACTTTACTTATTATAGTATATTTAAGCGCYRTCTATAACTAACTAGCTTAGCGCGCCTTTAGTACTAATTAGAGCTATAAAATAAGACCTCTAACTAAGAGATAAGTCTAGAAGAGTAGTAAGCACTATCTTAACTCTCTTAAAGAGTATTCTATTAACTCTAACTCCTCTTATTACTCTAGGAGAGGTAGTAATATTAAAGTGACTATAAAAGAAGGCTTAATAGTTAGTAATAGAGAACTTAACTCTAGTAAAAGAAATAGAGATACTACTACTTAATAACTAATTTAACTAAGACGTAATTAATAACTTAAAAGAGGCGTAAGTAGTATTTAAAAAGAATGTAGGTTATTATTACTATAAGATAGTCTCTAAGAAATATAAAAAAGTATTATAAAAAGCTAGGTATTAGAAGTTAAGTAAGCCTAAGCGTCTTAAGTTTCTTTAATAGTAGTATTATAAAGCTAGTTCTAATAAGTACTCTACTAGAGTCTACTTTAATTATACCTACGCTACTATAAGTAAGCTTAGCTTTACTACTAAAGGCTATAACTATATGCGTCTAGTTACTATACTCTAAGTCCTCTACTTTAATTAAGATTATATTAGTAATATAAAAGTAGATAATTTAATATACTAGCTATTTTAAAAAGATAAATAAGCCTATAAAGARTCTAATATTCTTCTTAGCTATTACTTTATACCTAACCTCTGCTAGCCTACTATTAATTATAAATGTATCCTAGCTAAATTCCTAGAAGTATAAAGATAGATTAATTAATTTAAGCATAATAAGAATATTATTCTTAATTACTTTTAATAGGTGATTTAGGACCCTAAATTAAAATAAATTATTAATAATAAATATAACATATACTAGTATTATACGTAGCTTATAAGAAGAAAGTTAAACTTAAGATAGTATTAAACGTAATACTATTCTCTAGAGTAATAATTAATCTATAGAGACTTATAGTACTAGTTCTACTATATAATATTATAAGAAGTAGTCTAGCTTATCTTATATCTTTACTATGTAAAATACGTTAAATCTAGAGACGCTACTTACTTCTAACACATTAATTTAAATATTATAGCTACTATTACTTATAACTATTAAGTTAAAATAATTTAAAGAAGCGTATCTTAAGATAATAAAGATAATAAGAACTACACCTAGATTCTCTCTAGTATATACTAACACCTTTATAATTACTAGGTATAGAGAAATAAGAATAGACGAATAGCTAATAGTATTATTAAAGCTTAGAAAGATTCTATTAATTTCCTACTAGAAGTTTAAGCTAAATACTCTAATATTAAATAGAAGAACATAGTCTATAATATAGGAGATATACGTATTACTAATCCTTATATACTTTATAGCTCTACTAGGCTAGTAACTAAGTAGCGCTAAATAATATTACTATAGTATGTTTAAGTTTATAATAACATGTATATAATAGAGAATCTAGCTATAAGAACCTACGCTAAACTAGCTCACGCGTATAATATACTTATAATAGGACCTTACTTACTATCTAGTTACCTAAATATATATAGTAGAATTAATAAAGCCTTCTCTAGTATAGTACCTCTATAATTCTTATTAAACATCTTAAAAGCTATCTACTATTAAATATAATAGGATTTACTACTTATAATTAAAGAGCTCTATACGTTTCTAAGAGTAGATACTAGGCTAGAGAAATAAGAGAAACATGTGTAAAAATGTCACTAATATATAGCTAAGTAGGTAAAGATATAATAGAGACTAGTTAAAAAGTTTAAAATAGAAGCTTATAGAGAAAAATCTTTCTTTATTACTAGTAGATAATATAATGTAGTAGGAGAAGACTATAGCTATAGAACTAAGAGAGACGCCTATTAAAAATTACTTTAATACTATTTAGCTATACTAGAAAAGTAATAGATTAAAATTAAAAGAGAGAGTTCTCTACCTAGTATACTAAGCTCTCTAGCACTATTCTCTTCTTACGTACCTAGCCTATTTAATAGTGCGCAAGACTCTAATAATAAAGATAATAGTGATAAATAATTAGAAGTATTATTATATAGAGGATTTAGTAGAGATAGCACCTTTAATAAAAAGAGTGATAAATAGCTAGTTATAGTAGGTAGGAAAGAAGCTACTAGTTAGTTAATAGTCTTCACGTATACGTAAGAAGAACTAGAGTAAAGTAGCTTTATTAACTCTCTTACTATAGTAATACTTATAATAAGCCTAAATAACTAAGTTAGAGAGTAAGAGTAAGCGTAAACTACTATACTTAAACTAATTAATCTTAAGTAATTYTAAGTAGTTATTTAAAGCCTTCTAAGCTAATAAGATTATATCTATTAACTATTTAGTAATATATTTAGTAATAACTACCTATAACGTATAGAGAGGCACGATAATCTAATTATCTATGTGCTTATTAATAAGCTAGTTAGTCTACACCTAGTAACACACATAGATTTAATATAGAATAACTACCTACTTTAACTATATAATAGTAACCTAGCGTATAATAAATTAATAGAAATAGTAGCGTATCTAGCCTAGATAAAAGATTATATAGCTATTATTATAGAAGGAGAAGTATAGTTATAGGCTCTTTAAATAATAGAGTAAAGCCTAAGTAGTAATAAACTAGAATCCTATATAGTAATAACTTATAAGAGCTCTTATAAATACTAATAGCGTAAGCTAGAGAGAGTAGTTCTTATACTAATCTTAAAGATACTAAGATTAGAAGTAAGAGAAGATTATACTAGAGCTATAAGTGCTAAAATAAAATTAATAGTTATATAATTTTATTAGGTGACCTTAGGTTACTTAACCTAGCTTAAGATAGCATAGTAGATAAAGCATCTTCTTAATAAGAGGAGGCTTAACACCTTAAGTAATACACACTTATTTAATATAAAGATTTAATTAAGACTATTTTATATAGTAATTTATTAATTAATTTACATTTCTATACTATATCGCCTAGTACTTAGGTATTACTATAGCTATAAGCTATTTCACCTAATTATTCTACTATAATACTAGATAGATTAGACTACTATATTATTTATACGCTATAGGTAAGAGAATAGTAAAAAGACTCTATATAAAGCTTTAGAGATTATAATTAATAAGCTTATACTTACTTAGAGAGTACTTAGTACGTAGTTTTAAAGTAAGATACTACTCTATATAGTAGTTATATAAGCCTACTAAAGATAGTTTAAGCTTAAGTAAGCTATGTTCTTAGTTAAACTAATATATAAAAGACTCTTTAGTAACTTATAATTAGCTCTATAGATATCTATAGACTACTAAATAAACACGTATCTATAAGAGCTACTTAAAAGTTATTATATAGATTAGAGATATAACTTTACTTTATATATAAGACTCTTAAACTTCTAATAAAGCTACTACTTATTTACTATATAAGCTATATATAGCTTCTAAGAGAGAGATATATATAAGAAAAAGTATTTTATATACTATAAAGAAGGTTATTAGTTAATAAACTACCTTTATATAGACTATATAAGAGCTAAATAGTAATATATTAGCTTATATAAAGATTTCTATAATAAATCTCTATTAAATAACGTAGTTATAGTATATATTATAGATTTTAAAAGTTAACTAGATTATAAGAACACTATTATTCTATATAATAAAAATAATAGCTATAATAATAACTTTAAAGAAAGTAAGGAAGCTATTAACTACTTTACTTCTTCTATATTTCTTTACTATATAACTAGTGAAGATATATATAGGATAGAAATAGATAAGAAAGTAGACTAATTTATACTTAATAGCTACTACTATATAATATACTAAAGTGAACTATAAGATACTAGTACTATATAAATATTTACTATAAGTAAAACCTAGCTTAAAGCTTACTTATAAGATAATCCTTAAATAGTAATTAATTAGACGCTAGGTAAAGCTAATATTAGCTTTAGTAGCTAAGATCTCTAAAGATTTATAAGTATTATACATATTAAGAATCTTATTAGTATAGTTACTTACTATATCTTTAATATACTAATACTATTTCTATTCTCTCTTACTAATACTAATAACTTTAGAGCTTATTTTAATAATATTATAAATTAAATAGTATAGAAGGATAATATAATAATCTTTATTATATATAAATAGAGATACTTATTCTTTAATATTAATAAAGAAGATACTATATTATTCTTTATAGAATTATAGCTCTATATAATCTATAAGTAATTTAGATACTCTTATATAGAGCGCCTATATAGATTACTATTAAATACTAGCTATACTATAGATACTAAAGTACTAGAGTAGATTAAGAAGTTCTACTATTTCTATTAACTATATAGACTTATACTAAACTAATTTAAGTTTATAATTAAAGATAATATATACTTTAACTATAAGATTATTATTAATATTATATAGATAGGTAGGAGAGACGTTTTATATATAATTAATATAGATACTTTATTCTAAGTAGCTACTTTCTTTAATTCTCTATCTATATAAGATACTTAAGAAGTATTCTATAAATACTAGATTAATATATACCTAAGCCTACTTAATAATATTATATATAACCTAAGAACTAACTTTACTTCTAATAAGTTTAGAAATTACGTAAAGATTATTAGTATAGACTACTATTAGATGCTTATAGAGGTATATTAAGTAGTAGGAAAAGTTAAACGTACGCACGTACTTCTAAGAAGAGCCTATAATATCTTTAGAGCTAAACTAGATAGTTATATAAGTAATAAATCTATCYTYTAAATAGTAGTAAAGGCGCTAAATAATACTACTAGCYTATATAAGATTATACCTACTCTCTTAGTATTTAGTACTTATCTAAGAATTAATACTAACTTACTATCTTTAGTAGATATTATTTTAAAGGCTAATACTATACGTAAGGCTATAAGAGTAATTAAGGCTAAGAGAGTAAAAGTAGATATTAACTAAGCTATTAATACTTATAATAGCCTATTATATAACGTTCTAAACTTTCTAATTAGTACTAAAGTACTTACTTAGAGAGAAAAGAAAAGATAAATAGGTCTATATAAAATTAAAGGCTTTAATAATAGAGACGTTATCTTAGAGCTAGAAAATAGTCTAGTAAGCCTCTATTATATATAAATTAAATAGTATAACTAACCTAAAGAGCTATATAAACTAAGAATAAAAGAAAAAGATAAAAATTAAGAATAAGAAGACTTAGATAAACCTAATCTTATATAAATTAAGCTCTAGAAGCCTAAGAAATAAAGACGCTTATAAAAGAATTTAACTTAAGATTCTAGAGAGTTTCTAGATAAATTAACTCTTATATAGCTTAAGCCTCTATAGTATAAGAAGCTTAGAAGGCTACGTAAATACCTAATACTTAAAGAAGCCTTTATATAACTAGAGCTATAAGTACTAAAGAAGCGTAGTAGGCTATATAAGAATCTATTACCTAAGCCTCTACTACCTATATAAGATAAACTAGCTTAGAGATAATCTACCTATTAAACTTATATATAGGCCTTTCTTATATAGAAGAAAAAGGATAACTTTACTCTAGCTATTAAGCTCTAGTAAGATAGTATTATTATAACACCTAGAGTACTATTTAAAGAATCTAATTATATAGAGTTTAAAGCTCTAATAACTAATAGAACTTTTAAAGTAACTATATATAATCCTCTCTAGTATAAAGGCTATATATTTAACTTACGCTTTATATAAAAAGTAAAAGAGAAGAATATAAAGCTATATAAGAAATTAAGGCTTATATTTATAAGCTATTTAGATAAAGAGAAAGAAGAGATTCTTACATAATTACTTATTATCTAGAAGATAAGCTAACGCCTAATACTAGTAATTAGAGCTATACTAATTAATTTATATAGAATATAATATAAACTTAGAGATATTATATAGGCGTACGTATAATCTAAAGATAAGCTTCTCTATATACTATATACTTAGCTTCTAAAAGAGCTCTAAAAGTAGTTTCTAATAAAAACTATTCTTAAGATTATATAACTACTTTATAGTATAGTAAAATTAGAGCTATACTAGTTTAAAACATACTATAAGTACTATCTAGAGAAGCTTAAGATAAAAGTATCTTTATATAACTTATACTTATTAATTATATATAAAAGCTAATAAGACTTTAGTATTACTAGTCTTTAAACTAATAATATACTTAGTATTATTACTTCTTTATTCTTAGAGAGAGAGGAAAAGTAACTATACTAAGCTAGGTTTTATATAAAACCTAAAACTATCTTTATAGAAGATTAGCTAGTTAAATTTAATAGTACTAAAATTACGTACGTATAAGATAAGATTATAATACTCTAAAAAAGCTAAGAGAAGACTCTTTATATAATTAACCTATAGAGAATTAACGTAGCTTAAGAATACATTAAATAATAAGCTAGAAGCGCCTATATTACTTTAGTTTATTAACTAGAAGTAGCGTTTAATCTCTTAACTACTATATAGACTATAGAGCTATTACCTAAAGATATTAAAGCTTTTAATATATAACTATAGTAGTAAATAGATAACCTATAGAGAAGTATTACTTATATACCTATCTAGCTTAACTATGTAAAGCTATTTATCTTTACTAATAGATTATTTACTAATAATAAGGACCTAAGCTCTTAGCTTAGCTTCTTTATTATAATTATAACTAAAGATTATATAAGAAATAGTAAAAACTTTAAAATATATAGTAATATTATATACTAGAACTCTATAAAGTATAAGAGAGTTATAAAGAGCGTTTTAGTAAGTAAGCTATATAGTATAGTTATAGGATTTAATAGTACTATTATACTAAGTATAATAATCTAGTAAATTATATATAATTTATAGATTCTACCTCTACTACTTATTATCTATATAGATTTAAGATCTCTATATTAATATCTTATTAAACTTAGTATAACTAATAAGAAGAGACTTATAATTAATATTATATCCTTTTAAGAATTATATAAGAGATAAGAGATTAGTAAAGTTTACTAGATTAATAGTAGTAATAACTCTATAGATGTAATAACTAAGAAGAAGCTAAATTAAGCTCTTAAATAGCTTATTTTAATAAACTATATATAAATTAGAGTTAAAGCCTTTATTAAATAGCTAGAGCCTATATAGAGAGATAACTAAACTAAACTATACTTAAAAGACTAAGATATTTTATTTATATTCTTTATATATATACTTATTTACTTTATTTCTATATCTTTACCTATATATATATATATTTCACATATTTAGAAGTATAAATTAAGAAAGGAGAGTAAAGATTTTATTTCTTATCTATATATATCTAAGAAAATAAAAGAAAAATAAAAGAAAACCTATATAAACATACTATAAGATTACCTAAGTATAATATTTATACTTAGAACTATGTAATTACTAGATATAAGTAGCGCACGCTTTATCTTAATAGCCTAGAAAGATATAGTAATCTTTAAATAGAAGACTACTCTTCTTATACTAATAAAGGTATAGAGTATTAATAGCCTTACTATAAAATTATACTAAGATTATATAAAAATATCTCTCTTAGTAGATAACTTTAGTAACCTACTCTTATACGTTAGTACTAGTAGCTAAGAAGACGTTAATATCTTTAGAAAGTAATATAGCTATTATACTTTCTTTAGCCTATAATTAATAATTAGTATACTATATAAAAATATAAAAGACTATAAAAGGACTTATATTAATATAAATACTCTAGAAGAACGTATAATTAGTATTTTAGCTAGTTAGTAATATTAAGTAGATCTAACTACTAAGACTAAGAGTAATAATAAACTACCTAAGATAAGTAAGATAACTACTAGTAGTAGAAGTAAGAGCTATTATAATTAACGTAAAGTACTACTAAGCTAGCTATACTACTAAGCTAGCTACTTTTTCTTAGTATAGTAACTTTTCTATACGTAACGTTATATCTTAATAATATAAAGCTAATCTATCTAATTAAGAAGGTAGAATTAAACTTACTTTTTAGGCCTATACTTTACGCTAATTTTAAAGTATATAATACGCTATAATAGCTTTTAACGTATAATACTAGTAGCTCTCTAACTAGCTTTATAGAATTACTTTTTAACTTTAAACTTAACTAAATTATATAAAGCTTATAGTAACTAAAGAGTAGATAATTATATAATATATCTTTAACTTTAATTTATAAAGATTTACGCTATAGCTTTATAAAGTAGTAGATATAGTAGATAAACTATTATATACGTAGAGTAGGACACCTATAAGTAAAAACTAGCCTATATAATAGGCTAGTTATATAATATTAACTAAGTAGTAGGTGTTAATAAATATATTAAAGTAGTAAGTAGAAGTAGCCTCCTAGCCGCTCTATCTATAGTAGAGTAGGATAATAGTTCTTCTACTCTAAGCCTAAGGTTCTCTTAGGCTCTATACTACGTAGAGCTATAGTAATAGCTATATAATCTAGGTTATATAACCTAGTATTACGTGACTAAGAGAATATAACTCTAATCTACCTCTAAAGTTACGCTAGTACTCTAAGGCTCTAAGTTATCTTAAAGAGAGGCCTTTATATTACTTCTTTCTCTAAAGTAGGCTTATCTCTAAGCTTTAATTAAACGCCTAAATAGATTTCTTAGTATATAATTTCCTATTCTAGTATAGCGCTAGCCTTCTATTTTCTTTTAGCTTTACTCTAAGCTTTATACGCTTATATTTCTAGGCCTAAAGCTAGTAAATTATCTTCTCTAGTTATTTCTAAGTATTTATCCTCTTTTACTACTTCTAGCTATTACTATAGCTATTTTAGAGGCTCTAGTTTACYTAGATATACTTTATAATAGCTATTAACTAGTTCTAGRGCGTTTATAAAGTTACTAGCTAGGTAATATATTAGATCTAGGTTATAATTTACCTACTATGCTCTATATTAAAGCTTACTACGTATAAGCTTACTATTAAAGATTTCTTATATAGGCTACTCTAAGTAGCCGTCTACTTCTTCTAGTAGCTCTAGTAGTTAGATTTAATCTAAGAGAAGATCTATAGTAGCTTTACGTATCTAATCTATGTATAGTACTAGGTATACTTTAAGTCTTAGAAGTAGCTCTATCTAGTAAGAGTATCCTTTCTTATTAATAATAAGATAAGGCCTATATATCTACTAGCTAAGCTTTATACTTAGTTATTCTATATAAAGGCTTTTACTTATAATATATACTTAGTCTCTTATATTAAAATTAGGCTCTCTCTAATACTTATTAGCCTAAGTAGCTTATTATTATTAAGCTTTCTTTAACTAGTATTAAGCTACTTCTATAGCTTACTATATAGCTTCTACGYRCTCTTATATAAACTAGATAGCTTATTTAGTAGATATCTCTTTAATTAGGCCTATCTAGTAAATCTTTTCTCTCTAATCCTAGTAGTATTAGGCTTTATAGCTAAATTCTATCTTAAAAAGGCTTAACTCTATTAATTTATAAGGTAGAATTACTTAAGTAAAGTCTATAGAAGGTAGTAAGTTAGACTAGTTATCCTAGTAGTAATTAATAAAAGGCYTTAAGCGTAGATCTAAGTATTAGTTATAGATCTCTAAGTTTCTATCTATTTAAGAGTAATAGGTAGTAGATAATAATTACTTAATACCTAGTAGCTTATATAGCTTCTTTARGAATTATAATATAAACTARRRGCYTCTATTAGAAGTAATAGACTTTAGTAAGCTATATATTCTAAAGATATAATAGTAATAGAGCTAAGCTACGTCTTCTATAGTAGCTATTTTATAGTATAGTAGTAAGAAAGCGCGTTTACTTAGCTTATCTACTACTACTAGGACGTTATTATAGCTATATTTATTAACTAGGAAGCTCTTAAAGTCTATAGTAATATATTACTAGACTTTCTCTAGTATAAGAAGTAATTTAAGTAGCTTAGGCTTCTTATCTAATAGTAAGTAGCTCTATCTATACTATTTATAGTTCTTAATAAAGCGCTTAATATTATCTTCTATTTCTTTCTAATAGTAAAGCTCTTTTACTAGCTTAATTATTTTATATTTACTTAAGTAAGCTATTACCTAAATAGTATAGATAGATTAGATAACGTGTGTTTTTAAGAAGTTAACTTCTAGTATTACTAGGCGTCTTTATTTAGTAAAGATTCTAGTATTACTTAATTTAAACTTACTTTATACTTTCTAGGTGTCTTCTTATAGTTCCTAAAAAGAGTTATAGGTATAATTAGTATTTAGTAATTAATTAATTACTTAATAAAGATACTTCTTAGGCTAGCTAGATCTCTCTAGGTCCTCTAGGTCTAGTTCTACTATATAGAGAGTAGCTATAAGCGTCTCTAAGTGCTATATCCTATTAACTAGTAGGAATACCTATATTTAGGTAGCTATATCTTTAGCTTTTTATATTTTTAACTTATCTTATTTATAAGAGAAGGTGTTAGTAATAATATTAGCTATTCCTAGCCTATAAGTAATTATATAGTTAAACTCTAAAAGTTTAATTAACTACTAAGCCTACTTAGATAATAGTTCTCTCTTAATAGTAAAGTATTTAAGAGCTCTATAATTAGTAACTATTAGAAAAGGCTCTTTAAGTTATAATCCTAGTAATAGAGCTCTCTATTCTTCTAAAGCTCTTATTACTACTAGCATCTTCTTATTATAGATCTTATATACTATCTCTATAGAGGATATTATTTTACTAAAATAAGTAACTAGGTACTAGGTTTAGTTATCTTATAGTTAATAGTATACTCTAGCTACTAYTCTATTACTAGTATTAGTTTCTATATAACTCTTCTTATAGAGTGAGTAGTATTATAAGACGTTATCTAATAATATAAGCTACTTAGCTTTATTAAAGGCTAATTATTCCTCTTTTCTAAAGAGCTAGAAAGCTCCTTTTTTAGTAAGCTTAGTTAAAGGACGTATAACTCTATTATAGTTTTCTAACTAGGCTCTATAGAAGTTATAGAATTCTAAGAAGCTAAATAAAGTAGTAAGAGTAATAGACTTTAGCTAATTAGTAATAATACTAGTTTTAGTAGAGTCTTTCTAGATACTTTCTATACTAATAATAAAGCCTAGAAAGTAAGTCTTAGTAATAGTAAACTTACTCTTCTTAATATCTACTTATAGTCCTATGTCTTTAAAGCGTTAAAAGACCTATTATACATATAGCTTATATTCTAGAAGATTATCTAAGTATATAAAGATATTATTAATATAAGCTATATAAAAGTTATCTAGGAAATTATATAGTACTAAATTTATATACTATTAGAAGGTAGCTAGGCTATTATATAGCCTAAATAGTAATACCTTATACTTAAAGCTACTATATCTAGTTTTAAAGGTAGTAAGATCTTTAGCGTTCTTATCTATATATATATAATAGAAGGCCTAGTAGATATCTAGTTTAGTAAATACTTTAGCTAAAGATATATACTTAAGAGTCTCTTAGATTAATAGTATAGGCATCTTATCTTTCTTAGTAATAGTATTAAGCTTTTAATAATCTACGTAGAATTACTACTCTCTACTAGACTTCTTAGTAAATAGAACTAGAGAAGCCTAACTAGTGTTACTAGATAATATAGAACTATGCCTTAGTTAGATAGAGCCTCTACTAAAGGCTAAAGCTTAGTATTTATACTAGGTACATGTACTATAGCTATAGATAGTAAAGAGATAATTTATTTATCTATCTCCTAACTAGAGTATTCTATAATAAGTAGTAGCTAAAAGAGGTAACGAACCTCTACTATATAGCACTAGCCTTCCTAGTACTAGCACTAGTGAGTAGAAGTTTATGCCGCTAATAGTAGGCCTTTAAGTATTATTACACTAGGACGCTACTAAGAGACTAAACACCTAGTCTTAGCTACGCACTACTATACGCGTACTACTACACGCGGAAATTACTATAGAAGATAAAGATAGGTAGTTCTACTCTTAGTAGAAGCTAATAATCTTTAGAGCTATTAATAAGTATAATAATTATAGATAATTTATATAATCTTAATACTATACTTTAGGCTACTAAGCCTACTCTTATAAGCTCTTAGGCCTATAGTAGGTAGTATTTCTGTTTTTAATAGCGTAAACATTAGATATTATAGGAAGGTAGGTAAGAGCTATAGATAGTAGAAAGAGTAACACCTTAAAATACGCTCTTTTCTATAGGATTACTCTACTACACATACTTAACTATTAATAGACTCTACCTTCTACCTATCCTATAGACCTATAGTATCTACTTCTAGCTTACTTATTACCTACCTTTAGGTAGCTTATTACTTAGATACACTACTAATAAACTAGTAAACGTTACTCCTCCTTTACTAGAGCTTTCTCTATTAACTATATAGTTAGCTATTAATCTCTTACACTTTATAGAAGAAAGCGACACTAACTACTTATTTATCTTTAACGTTAAGCTTAACTAAGTCTACGTAATCCTAGCTTAGTAYRACCTACTAACTATAGAGTAAATTACTATAGAAAGTAGACGCCTAAGTAACTAAGAAACTATAAACCTTAGATATCTATTCTACTAGAATCCTATAATAGATAAAGTAATAGCACGTTAGACTATCTAAAGAGCCTATGTAGAATTTATTAATACTACTATAATATTAGCACGTCACCTAAAGTTCTAAAACTATAAATATAAATTAGAATAGCTTTAGGCGGAACTTTACTTAAGACCTTATAATATTAGGACACGTTTATTATCCTCTTATAAACGTTAGGCGCTACTAGTGATTAGCTCTTAGTAGACATCTAATAATCTAGTTAATCTAGATACTATTAGTAAACTAAGTAGTTAGTCTACTAATTCTTCTAGTTTAAAGAAACGTTATAAGCATAACTATAGAAAGAAGAACGCATTAGTTAGAGGGGAGTTCTATAAGTAGATAGTAGATAAGTCTACATTAGAACTATTCTAGTAGTATTAGAAAATAGCGGACTTAGGACTAACCTCTACTAGTACTTAGCTTCTATACTTAGTTAATTTATAGAACCTATTATTTCTTAGCCCTAAACGCGGGAACTACTAACGTCACTAGTCTAACCTAAGTAGTATTAACCCTACTCTACCTCTAATAATACTATTATAAGAACTCTTAGCTATACTATTCACCTAAATAGACTTTAATAAAGTTATAAAAATCTTACGCGAAGTATAAGAGGCTAGTATTAATACTAAATACTTAGATATACCTAGCGCTTTCTACTAGACTATAAGACTAGGAGATATTAGACTAACTATCTAAGATAAAGTCTACTTACTATAGGAGTAAGAAGCCTAGCTATTAAATCTCTAATTCTAGATTAATGCCTACACCTAATAATAGGCGGATACTCTAGAAGTATAAGATGAAAATTTCCTAGATAGCTCTATACGTTACTATAAATAAGAACGTGTAGAAGATCTTAAAGTAGTAGATAACTTTTATAAGCTATAAGAAAGTTATAATTAGTAACGCATAGAAATTAGAGCTAGTAAGAGTAGAATACTAGATCTATCTAGGTAGGATAATACTAGATATTAAGATAGATACTAACATCTACTAATATAGAATATAGATAATAGTCCTCTATATAATAATACCTAGGCTAATAGGACGTCCTACCTATAGTAAGCTTTAGAGTAGTACTCTAGTAGATTTTCTAAAAGATAGTAGGCTTATATTAATAGCATAATTATTAGTTCTAGATACTAGATACGTAAAGATCTTTCTAAAGTTATTAGCTAAAGAATAGATAATATTAAGAAACTTATATTTAACCTCACATCCTAAAATACGCTAGCTTAGCTAGATAGACACTACTAAAATGCTAACGCTAACGCTAAGGATAGTAATAATTCTAGGTTAGACTAATATACTATAATTAGACTACGCTCTACTAAACTTAACTAACTTAACTAACTCTTTAGTAGATAAGACTATAATCCTAAAAGTTACTCTACTAGATAAGACTAGGCTTCTAGTAGATATGACTACTATCCTAAAGTTTACTCTACTAGATAAGACTAGGATTTAGATAGACTTAATTAAGACTTTAAAGACTACTCTACTAGACTAGACTACTATTTTAATAGACATACCTAAGATTCTAAGAAGTCTACTATAAGACTAACCTAGTCTCTATAAGACCTTAACTATAAGCTAGATAGAAGTTTTAACCTATTATATAGATAGGAGATATTAAGCTATTAAAATCGACTAGATTATAGTATAGATAGACTAGAAGCTATAAGTAGAGTTAACTTCTACGACATTTATTACTCTAATTAAGACATACTAGAAAATATTTATTAGACTACTAAGACCTATGCTCCTCTTAACTCTAACACCTATAGACTAAACTTTAATAGCTACGCTAGCTACTAAGACTACTAAGATAATTAGGGTGACTTATAATATAGTTTTAAAGATGATAGACTTAGTTACTATAGACTAAAGATAGCTATCCTACTAAGCTAAAGCCTATACTTTACTAATAAGAGACTTTTAGTAAGAGGATAAGAACTATACTATAGAGATAATTATTATACTACGTTTCTAACTAAGGTAGAGATGTAGGATAAATATATATAGGTTAAATAAATAGGAGGCGAAGTAAAATTTAAGCTAGATAACATTAGTTATTTTAACCTAGATCTACGTAATATAGACTTAAGTAGAATACTTATAATTTAAAGAAAGACTTACTATAAGCACCTCTAAAATTTTATTAAGGTGATTAAAACATACCTAGTGACCTACTCTAAGTATATAGTCTAAGCTAATATTTAGAAATACTTAAAGAGAATAGTATAGAACTAGTATACGTCCTAGTTACCTATAGGTATAAAAGAATATATAAGAGGTAGTGTTAGAATTAATAACTAGACTAAGTTACTTACTAAAAGGTATTATAAGCTATACGTAGTTACCTACTAAGAGCTTTAGTAAGAAGAATATACTACTAGAGATATTCTTAATAATAAGCTAATTACTACTTTTACTATAAATATTATCTATAACCTATAGGATTAAGAATATAACTAACCTAAAGATACTAAGAAATAGGTCGCTATAATCTATAAGAAGCTTAAAGCTTCTTTCTAGGTTAACATTCCTAATCCTACTAGAGATCCTAATATATAATTTAATAAATTCCTATAGAACCTTAAGTAGAGAGCCTACGTATATAAAGAGAAGATTTTAGATAACTAAAAGACTACTAGTAGGTATTTAACCTAAAGGTATTATCTTACTATAGGTAGAGCGAGATACCTATAGTACACGAACTAAGGGCGCTAGTATAATACTAATACTTATAGGACCTATAGTAGAAATGCTCCTTATGCCTAAAGTAGATTTACACCTACTCTAAATAATTAACGTCCTAATAATAATAAGCTAGAATATAGAAACATAAATAGAGTAAGGAACTAGTAAGACTAAAGAAGAAGTTATAATAATTACTAGAACTAAACGTATTAGTAGAACTACTAGAGTAGAAACTATAGGTACGCTTTAAATTCTAATAATAATTACTAACTAGGTATATAGAGTAGTAGTGACTATAACTATAACGCGTAGAATTAATACTAACGTAGGCGTCTATAAGGGGCATACCTAGTTACTACTAAAGATTAATACCTCTAATAAGATAACTAATTTAATCTACTACGTAAAGTAGACGTTTTTATAGTTAAAGACTACTATTTATATAATAAGGAAGATAACTACTATAATAATAATAGAATTAAAGATAATACTAGGTTTCACGACTCTAGATAAGGATACTATAAATAACCTGTATTATATAGACTAGAAGTAAATACTAAACCTATTACTAATCTACCTACTACCTACGTAAACTTAGCTATAGCTAAACTATAATTTATTAGCTTTACTAAAAACTACGCTAATAATAATACTAGAGCTAAAACGTGTATACACTATAAGGAAACATTCTCTTCTAGAAACTAGCTATATAAACACATCTATTTAATCTACTAAGCATCTTATCTACTTAAAGCTAACATAAGTACTTATACACTATCTACCTTTATTAGAGTAACTAGAGTCTAGTTAGAAAATAGCTAGGTATTATAGATGTAAATAAGTCCTCTTAGGAGGAAATTAATAGACATAATACCCCTATTATTTAATCTTCTAATAGTAAGTCTTACCTACTAGAGACTAGGTGGACGAGATAGTAGTATACCTATGTTAAAGTAAAGTTTTCTCTATATAGAGAACTTGCTAATATTACGCTAGATACTAGAGCTACTATTATATTAGTAGATTATAAGTTTCTAGTAGAATTTAGTAGTTATATTTATATTAAATAACTTAATAGTAACCTCTTAAAACTTAAGAGTATTAGTAATAAGTTTTTTAATTCTTTAGTATTAGCTAGAGCGACTATCTACTTCCTAGTGAAAGTAAATACTACTAATATGCTCACTATAGTTAATTTAGAAATATAAATAGTAGATAACTTAGATCTAGAATTACTCTTAGAAATAGACGTAATAGGACTAGAAGGTTTTATCCTTAATCTTAAGAATAAATAAGTAATTATGCCTTACTATAGTTACGTAAAAGTACTAGTAACTCTTACTCTATAAACTATAAAACTAAATAGAATAATTAAACTACTAGTAGTAGACGTAACTACTATACTAGCTAAGTCAGCACATTATGTAAAACACTATAGTAAGTATCTACTACCTACTAAGTTTAATTCTAAATTCTGCGCCTAGTAGAACTTATATTTAGCTACCTATAGATATAATAGAATGCTTAACACATCTTCTTAGTATTTATTATTTTATAATAATACTAATTAGGATATTATTATACCTTAGCGTGCCTATTTAGGTTATATAACTCCCCTAGTATTTAAAGCTTATTACTAAGTAGAAGCCTATATAGCGCCTCTTATAGCTATAGAAGGTATTAGATTTAAAGATTAGGAAATAATACTCCTAAATAGTATAAACATCTATAGTACACTAGATTCTAATAACGTGAAAACTCTAGCCCTCCTTATAGAACACACACCTAAACTATTTATAGATAAGAGTATAACTATTAACATTCTATCTAAATCTTATATAAGAATCCTGTTGATCCTAGGCTAGGAAAATATAAAGTTAAACATTAAACTATATTTACTTACTATAGAAGAGAAATAGATTATAGATAAGACCTTTAATAGGCTCTATACTAATTAAAAGATAAGCTAGGCGAAAAGAGACATCTATTTTAACTACCTAGTGTTTATAGCCTAGAAGACGATCACGGATAAAGATAGGAACGTTACATAAAAAGAGAGACCTATAATTAACTTCTAAGCCCTAAATAATATAGTAGTTAAGGATTCTTACTTACTCTAGAAGTAAGTAGATATTATATAAGACTTAAAAGAGGCTACTTACATCTCTATTATAGATAGTCTTAGCTTTTTCTATTAGTAGCTAATTATAGAAGAAGACTATTATAAACTTATAATTAATAGCTACTAAAGTTAGGAGTTCTTACACGTCGTAATTATAGGCTACATTAATAGCATCTAGCACGTATAGAGATAAATAGAAAATATTATAAGAGGCTTTCTATTTATATAAGTATATATTAATAACTTTATTATTTTTAGTTCTAACCTAAATAAGCATATAGCGTATCTACGCCTAGTATTTAAGAAACTAGATAAGCTTAGATTTTTACTCTCTATAAAGAAATACTACCTTAGCTACCTAAGCACTACTCTCTTAGAGTAGAAAGTAGACGTATTAGGACTTTTAATAACGAATAAGTATATTATAGCCTTACGAAACCTTAAGTTCCTATAAACTATAGCTACTCTAGAAACGTATATTAGGTTAACTAACTTCCTATAGGATAAGACTCTATATTTTACTTAGCTCTCTACTCTCTTATAAGACCTAAAAATAGAACTATTAAAACATACGCCTTATAGTAAATTTAAATAGAAGATATTTACTAAAAACTAGCCTATTATAGAGAATAGAGAGCTTCGCGCGGTATTTAATACTATCTAGGATTAATTTAGAGAGAATATTAAGCTCTACTACTTAGAACCTAGACGCACTTTGTATAGAGATGTAGATGTATTAAAAGAATAGAGTTTAGTAGCTTTCCTATACTATATTAATAGCGACCTAGAACTAACTATAGAAGACGTACTAGTACTACTAGGATTTAAAGGAATTAAGAATAGGCTAATAGTTTAGTTAAAAAAAGTTAAGGATTTTAATAAAAGATTAATATAACTAATTATGTTCTTATCTAAACGTCTTTCACTAGTAGAGAAGCGTTACTACCTAATAGAACTAGAAATATTAGCTTTAGTCTAGCTTATAAAAAAGACTAGATATATTATTACGTTAGCGCTAAAGTATTTTATCTTTATAGACTACTTAGTAGTTACTGCTATTACTTACTAAAAGACTCTTAGCTTATCCTTAGCTAATAGACTAAACTTATAATTAATTCGCTATTTATAGTACCTATAATAATTTTATAACCTAATTATATAGTATAGGCTAGGTCGAATTCACTAGGTACCTAATATACTAAGTAGACTAGAAAGAAAGTTAACTAAAAAAGACATTACTATAGACGTCTTAGAAGACCTATAATACGCCTACGTAGTCTTACTAGAGGTAGAAGCATTAACCTATAGGACTATTACTTATAATTACGTAATTCCTATTTCCTCTAATAAAGATTATAGAGATATTCTATAACGCGTAGATAATATATACGCCTTTAATATTATACTTATTAGTATAACTAATGATTTTAAGTTAAGGCTTAAAACTATATACTAAGATGACCTACTATAGTAGAAAGTTTTATAAGTTATCTATAGAACGCATAATAAGGATAACGCTAACTACCTACTCTAGAGGCTAAACTTTATTAAAAAGGATAGCCTTATATATAATTATAATAGAGTAGATAGATTAGAACGTCTCTACATTCTAAAGGCGCTTACTAAAGAGATATTCTAGATAGCCTATAATAATTAATTCTATACTAGGTTCTATAGAATATATTAAAGAATTAGATAAATATTATTTATTAGGAAGCTTATAAAAATATTAAAGTTATATATTAAATTCTACTCTACGTGCCTTTAGAACTAAACTAAGAGACATTAGCTCTATAGAACTTTAGAGCCTATTCTAAACCTACTAGTCCTACATAAAACTATTACTATTAATTTAGTTATAGGCATGCCTACTAGTGCCTTAGGCTTTAACGCATTAATAATAGTAACTTATAAGAGCATAAAGTAGATTATCTTAATCTCTAGTATATTAGACTAGTCTGCTGCTAACTAGGGGACGGCCCTAATTAAGGCCTTAATAAACTATAAATAGAGTTTTCCTAAAGGAATTATCTCTAACTAAGATTAGCGTTTCTTAAATAATCTTTAGTAGGCTATGTTTATAGTAATAGGCACTAAGTTTCTTATAAGCATAGCATAGCACGTATAAATAGATAGTTAGTCTAAACGTATAAATTAAATAGTAGAAATTACCTTAAGATACTTCTACATAGCTAACCTAGATATAGACTAGGTATCCGCGTTACTCTTTATTAAATTTATAATTAATACATCTCTAAATACCTTAACTAGAGTTTCCCTACTATAATAGATATAGGGCTTTAACCTATAAGACTTACTCTAAGCTCTTACTAATCTACCTATTATAGACTTTAAAGTACTTTAGTTATAATATAGGGACATAGCTTAAGAAGCACTTACTTTTACTAACGTTAGTATAAAGTATCTATATAATTAACGCTATAAACCTCTCTAACTAAAGATAGGTAATTAGGTAATACTTAGATTACACTATAGTTACTAAGTATAAGGCTATTTAAATAGAAAACTTAATATTTAATAAACTACCTCTATAAAAATTATTAGTAAGGTTAGGAATAATATATATAAGCTAGAGTTACTAGAAACTCTTAAAATCTACCTAGTAGTCTTAGTTACCTAACTTAAACTAATACTAAAAGGAACTAACCTATTTAGACGCGTAATAGAATAACGTTAAGGCCTAGTTAAAGTAGTAGATAAAGATGCTCCTTTCTATAAAATAGAGAGGCTCTTAGCACGTAAGCTTAATAAACGTACTAGGAAATAACACTACTTTATATAATAGAAAAGATAAGGTAGCGTCTATAATTAATAGTATAGCATTAATAACCTAACTAACGCTCTTAAGCTTATAAACGAGTTTAACGCGATACACTCTAAGATAGTAGATAAAAAGTAAATTTATAACTCTTTATAAAACTATAGATAGTAGAGACTATAACTATAGCTCTAACGCGTCTAGCCTCTCTAAAGAGAGGCTTAATAATAATAAAACGCTCTATAGTATATAGACTAACCTTAATAAGAATAATTAACTTAAGAAGGGGCTAGATAAAACACTTAGCTCTTAGTAGATAAACTCTAATAGCTTTACTAACGTACTTAATAAGCTAGCCTATAGTAGGCATATAATAATTAACACTATAATAACTAGCCTAGATAGCCTAGACTAACTTCTAGACTAACTTCTCTACCTAAAGCTAAAGGACCTTAATAACTTTATCTACGCACTTAATAACCTCTTTAGTAGATTATAGAGGACGAGTAACTTTACTAGGATAAACCTTAACAACTTTAACTATATAACGTAGACTAAACCTAATAAATAGAAGAAAACTCTTAACATTATAATTAGTAAATTATAGAGGGCGCCTAATAACACTAACCTTAACTTTAATAAGATAACCTACCTAAGGCTAATCCTCTTTAATAAAGCTAACTATAATTTAGATAAAGTTAATCTTAACTTTAATAAGACAACCTACCTAAAGCTAATCCTCTTTAATAAAGCTAACTATAATTTAGATAAAGTTAATCTTAAC
>JGVQ01000243.1:0-25580 GCA_001007845.1 Nigrograna mackinnonii | reverse complement strand
TAATCTTAACCTTAATAAGATAACCTACCTAAGGCTAATCCTCTTTAATAAAGCTAACTATAATTTAGATAAAGTTAATCTTAACCTTAATAAGACAACCTACCTAAGGCTAATCCTTCCTAATAAGGTTAATTAGCATATCTACGCGTTAATTAGCCTAACGTAATCGAACTCTAATAGTGCTCCTAGTAATCTAGATAACCTTAACGTTACTATAGACGCATTAATAATCGGGCTATATAATAAGATGCGTAATTAGTAAGTTATCTAATTATATAAAAGCTACTAGAGGTCCGCATCCTATAAAAATAATAAACTACTAGTGTTTAATGCACTAGCGTTAAATTATATGTACTATAACATAGATAACTAATAAATAATATAATAATAATTATAATAATATAATAAGAAGTAAAGTTAAAAACATATAATAAAGTAAAATAAACTTACTCTATATTCTTTAAATTAAGTATAACACTCTTACCTAAGGGGCCTATAAAAGACTTACTACCTATGTATTTATACTATCTCTCTTATATAAACCTCTCTCCTATATAAACACTAGACTATTTTATCACTACACTATTCTTTTAAATTATTATAGTTAATAATAACCTACCTAAAGCTAACGCTAATATTAACTAAGCCCTATAAATTATAGTTAATAAGACTATTATAAGTATAACTAATATAGGCGTTAAGCCTAAAATAGGTTCTACTCTAAACGACTTTACTATAAATAACTTTACTATAACTAACGTTAGCGTTAAGCCTAAAATAGGTTCTACTAGTAATAAGCTAAAAGTAGATAAAATAATATTAACATTCTACTAGGAATTATTAGAAAGGTAATAGGAGGAATAAGATAAGGAAAATAGCTATACTATATCTACTAAGGGCAACATCTAGGAGATCTTAGATCTAGACTAGGAATCACCTTAAGACTAACTTTAGAAGCTACCTATAGAAATTAACCTATAACTTCTAAAAAGTAAGAAGTTTTTAGAAAAAGTATAGTAGGCTAACGCCTATAATTATAAATATTTATATAAGGTCGCTACATCCTTTAAGAACTAGCTTAATAAGGCGAATAAGAAACTAGAATAGAGAAATAAACATTTAGTAGTAATTTACGTAAGAAAAGATAAAGATAAAGAAGTTAGTAAAATAGTATAGCGTAACTATACTTAAAGGATTAACGCTAGTAAAGAGTAGAAGAAGAATAATAGTATAGTATATATCTAGTCTTCTCTAGAGATAGTAAGATATATAGACACTCTTAATAGATCTATTCTTAAAAACTATAAAATAGTGCTACTACTAGAAGCTAAGAAAGAGAAGAGAAAATCTATTTAGGTCTACTAAGTAGAACATAATTCTAGATAGACGTTTACTATAGAAAGATTATTAGCATACTATATAGAATATAGATATCTATCTAGAGACTACGCTATAAAGTTTAATAATATTAGCCTCTTTAAATACTATAAGATCTAGTTCTTAAGAGACTCTTTTAGAATTAATTAGGATAGTAATATTATTTAAACACTTATAAAGAATAGACCTATTAACTATAAGAATAGTAAAGAGAAAGTTAAGCTAGGAGTAAATTATATTAAAGACTATAACCTTATAGGACTAAAGCTATAGAAAGAAGGCGGAATTTAGATTAAAGATTAAGACTTAACTATAGCTAGTAAACTAAAGAAAGTACTAATAGCTAAACTACTAAAGAAAAAGCCCGCCTAACGTAGTAGCTTATACCTATTTTAAAAAGAGCTAGATAGGTAAATAGTAGATAAAGATGCCTATAATAGTGCCTATAATAGTAGAAAATTAAAATTAGTACTATCTATGCTAACGGTGTTGTTTATACTAATAACTAAAGTTAAAGAAGAGGAAGAAGATGTTAATTCTAACTCTAACTCTAATTCTAATATTAACTCTCTACCTAAGGTAAATAATACGCCTAAGGCAAATAATCTTATTCTAAATAACATCCTAATAGAGAGCGTTAAGCCTAAAATAGGTTCTACTCTAGGTTCTACTCTAGATAACATCCTAATAGAGAGCGTTAAGTCTAAAATAGGTTCTACCCTAAGCCTCTCTATAATAGCTACTATTAGCTCTATACTAACCTCTTCTATAATCACTTCTAAGCTACGTAAGCGCTAAAATAAAGAATATAACGCGTTACTAGTTAAGATACTAAAGGTAAATTACCTAAAAAGCGTCTTTAAAGAAGAGGACGACATGTAGAACTCTATAATAGAAGAGATAGTAGGTAAATATAAGAAACTTAGAAACGCTATACGCTATAACCTACTTAAGGAATCTATAGTAGCTATAAAATAGAAAAAACTTAGAGAGAAATAATACTAATAGTTTATAAAGGATAAAAGTAATAAAATAGATAACCTATATGTAGTTAATAATAATTAATATAGGTGTTATAGACTCTTATTTCCTACTCTTAGACTCTTTTAATAGTAGATAGTAGACTCTTTTAATAGTAGATAGTAGACTCTATAATTAAATTTAAATTTAATTTATTATTTTTATTTTTTTATTTTTTAAACTTTATAGCTTTAGTAGTGAGTAGAAAGATCTATATAGATTATTATTACTACTAGTAAACATATTAAAATTCTTATATAGTAAATATATTAAAACTACGTTCTTTTTATATAATAGTAGACCTATATAGACATAAATACTAATTTAATAGCCTCTACGACGTAGTAGAGAGTAGATAGTAAATTAATCTAATCTAACTCTAGTAGACCTAGTGAATTAATCTAATCTAACTCTAGTAGACCTATATAGCTTTAAGCCCTTATTAACTTAGAGAGAGAGGGTAGTAGATATAATATAGAACTATACCTTAGTTAGATAGAGCCTCTACTAAGAGCTAAGGCTTAGTATTTATACTAAGTATATGTACTATAGCTATAGATAGTAAAGAGATAATTTATTTATCTATCTCTTAACTAGAGTATTCTATAACACTAGATTATATAAAGCTTTTTTAGAAGTGCTTATTAAGATAAGTCTTTATAAGTTATAGGTACTTTATAGATATATAGTAGAGAGAGCTAGTAGTTAACTAATTTACTTTCTTTATAAGCTCTATCTTATAATCTATACTAGGCTAAGTAGGTAGTAATTTATTAGAGGCTATCTTAGAGAAATACTCTACTATAGCTCCTACCTACTCTAAGTAGAGTAGTTTAGTAGTAAGTAGCTCTATAATATCTAGTTCTAATTCTATAGAGTCTTTATTCTAGATAAGAGTATTAATCTTATATAAACTAGTATACTCTAGTAGAGCTTTCTAACGCTTACGCTCTATATATAGTATAAAGGCTCTAGCCTTAATTATACTAATATTAAGTCTAGTAGATAGTAGTTTCTAATATATAGAGACTCTAACTAGAGCTAGTTTCTTAGTCCTAGTTTCTTATACTTTCTTCTTTAAACTAGATCTTTATAATTTTTTCTAGAATTTTTATATATTCTCTTTATATTAGAGTTATTTAGTAAGATAGAAGAGTATAACGTATTACTTAGTAGGCTCTTAGTAAAGTTTAGGTTATAAAGAAGCTAGTAAAGCCTTAGCTACTTATAAGTAAATAATATTAAGGCGCTCTAGTAGAGCTTTAGGTTTATTATAAAGATTAAGTAAATTTAGTAGTAGTACTAAGACTTCTCTAGAAGTCTTATTATTATACTAAAGTAGTTTTACTCTTTATTTATAGCTAGCTTTTTATTTAACTACTTAGTTACGTTAATTAGTATTATCTTATTAACTCTAGGTAGCTAGATAAAATAAATAAAGACGTATTATAAAGTTACTTTTTACTTTTTAGTAGTAATTATCTTCTAGCTATCTTAGTTAATTTTAGTAGTAACTAAGATTAATATTATATTTTAAGAAGAATTTCTAGCTAACTATTACGTTATATAGCTCTATATTAGTAAACGCTATTTATTTTTATAGTATATAGTTATTAATCTTAATTTCTCTATAGAAGTAATATTATACTTACTTAGCGTTCTTACTATTAAAAGAATTAAGAGTAACTATAATAAGTATCTTTATATACTATATTTTTAGCTTTTCTATTATTATAGGCATCTATTTCTAGTATATTAAGACGTTAACTTATATACTAGAATCTATAAAAGCCTATAGCTTAATACTAATACTTTAGTAAGCTATTTAGACTAGTAGTAAGAATAAGCTACTACTAAATAGCTAGAGTATTTTATCTAAAGCTCTTTCTTATAGTACTAGAGTAGAGACTTCTCTTAGTACTATCTTTTTCTTTTCTTATAAAGTAAGTATTCTAATTCTTCTTCTAAAGATTAATTAGCTTTAGATTTAGAGTCTATAGAGTAAGTTTTATTAAGAAGCTTATTATCTAAGTTAGAATCTATAAGATTAACTACTATAGTATATATAGTATTAAAGTAATCTTTCTTATAGTAGCTTTTCTTATTATAATTAAAGTACTTATTACTTCTATCTAATTTAAGTAAGATAGCTTTACGCTCTATAAGAGTAGAAATATAAGACTTCTTTCTAGAAGATTTCTTATTTTTTAAATACTAGTTAGATAATTATTAGAGCTTAACTTAGTCTTTATTTTTAATCTTATTATACTATAAGTAGTACTAGATTAATACTTAAGACTTATATTTATTATAGCTAACTATATTATTATAAACTACTTAAGCTATAAAGTCTTAGAGCTTTAAGTAGAGCTTTTTATAAATTAACTCTTTCTAAATATTACTAAGTTAGTTAATTTTAAGAGCTAGTTTAGTAAATTTACTTTTAAACTTATTCTAATTAGAGCTATAATCTATCTAGAAGTTATTAAGTTTTTTATAGGCTTTCTAGCGCTTATCTAGATTATTATAGCGTCTTAAAAAGTAATTAAATAGCTTCTAGAGCTTATATTACTTTCTTTTAAATTTAAATAATTTTATAAAAGTATAAGTATAATCTATAAGCTTATCTAATAGTTAAAATTATATATAGTTAACTTATAAGTAGTTTATCTTATTCTTAGTCTTTACTTTATATTAATTATTATTAATATGTAATTTTACTATTATCTTATCTAGTTATTAATTATACTAAATAGATCTTAATTTATTATTAAACTTCTTAGAGTCTCTATACTTCTTTAAGTATTAAGGCTTTAATTAGCTTTAAAAAGAATACTTAGAAGAGCACTTCTTCTTATAAAAGAAATAAAGATAATAGAATTAGCTATAGAATTATTAAGACTCTAGATCTCTACTTAAATCTAATCTTAGATTAGAGCTTAGATCTAAGTCTTCTATATTAATATTACTAAGTATAGATTACTTAGATTAGTAGTAATCTTAAGATTACTAATAACGCTCTAATTAATAAGAAGCTTAAGCTATACTTTATAATTTATAAGAGTCTTATTTTATAGTATTAAGATTAATAATAGACTTAGTAGTAAGTTAAACTTTATCTAATATAAAGAGAAATTATAGCTAGTTATACTTCTTCTCTAGTATCTCTCTATTTTAATAAATTTTTATAAAGTTAGCCTCTAGTTAAGTTACTATATAGCTAAGAGTCTTCTTATATTTTTACTAAGCTTAGATTTAGTAACTCTAGTCTTTTACTATCTCTACTAGCTAAGGCTTTTTATTACTAACTTTAGTAGAATTTAGTAGGCCTAGCTACTTAATATAAGTAAGCTTAACTTTAATATCTTTATTAATAAGTTCTTAGTTATAGTAATCTAAATTAAGTAGTTACTTATTTATAATAGACTAAGTAGTAGAGTTTTTAACATCTTTAAAGATTACTTTCTCTAGCTTAGAGAGAGAGATAAGAGTAAGCTAGGTTAATTTAGCTTTATTAAGAGCGTATAATTAACTCCTAGTAATAATAGAGTTAGGTCTCTCTAGTTTAAGCTCTTTTAAGTATTTTTAGTTACTAATAAAGTTATCTATTCTAGAAAGTAGCTAAGATATATAGCTAGTAGTATATAGCGCTTAAAGTTTTACTATATAGTTTTAAGTTTATAACTATGTAGAGTAACTTTACTTAGTTACTAAAGTAACTTTACTAGTTACTATACTATACTAATTAGAGACTAGAAGTGTAGATCTTACTAATATAATTTACTACTTTACTACTTCTAAGAGCTAAGTAAAAGTAGAAAGGTATTAATAGAGCTCTAAGACTTAAGTTTCTTATTAGCTTACTATTCTAATAAATAAGTAACTTAGAGTTAGTTAAGCTTAAAGAAGAAGAGAGGCTAATAGACTATTTTAAAGTATAGAAGTAATAAATAAGTAAGAGAAAGTTAGCTTATAATATTATAAAGAAGTAAAAAAAGACTTTTTAGTTTCTAGAACTTCTAGCTAGCTTACTATTCTAATTAAATAGATAATCTAAAGTTAGTTAAGTTTAAAGAAGAAGAGAGGCTACTAGTTACTTAAATATTAAAAAGTTATAGTTATAATAGAAAGAGGTTAGTAGAAAGAGGTATTACTTAAATAAGTAAGTTAGTAACTCTATATAGACTATATTATAATACTTAGTATAGTATTTTTAGTTACTTAGTTAATCTAGAGCGTAGTATAAGCTACTATTATAAGAATTTTCTTATAGTATTAAGTTTTCTTAGGTTCTTAAATTAGAAAGTTCTACTTCTATAGAGCTAAGATTAAGCTTCTCTTTTACTTTCTTTTTTTAGTTATCTTCTTCTTCTAGCTATAAGCTATTACTAGTATACGTAGCTAGAAGTAGAGTATAAGAGAGAGAGTCTTAAAGCTTTAAGAGAAGTATTTATACCTAGAATTCCTAGTTTACTATAGTAATAGAGAAATCTTAGAGCTTCTACTTCTTCTTTTTCTTTTAAAGCTTAGTCTTAAGCTCTTTTTTTTAGTACTCTTACTTAATTTTCTTATACTCTCTTACCTATAGCTATAGAGCCTATAGTAGAGTAAGAGAGTATAGTATAAAAGAGAAAGAGAAAGAAGAGTTTAAGTAGTATTTATAACTATTAGATTAGAGTAAAGAAGAAAATTTAAAGCTATATCTTTTTTTTTTCTTAATTAAGTAACTAGTTAATTTATAGTACTAATTTAGAAGCTATAGTACTATATCTTACTAGTAGATTAGAGTAACTTAATTCTAAAGCGCTAGGTCTTATTACTAGTAGATACTAACGTCTACTATTATCTAGTAATTTAATTCTTATATACTAGATTAATTACGCGTAGAGAAAGTATTTATAGCTTTATAGTTTCTAGTACTACCTCTTACTAGTAATCTTAGTCTTACTAGATATATCTTCTATATCTCTATTAGTATACTCTAGACTCTATAGACTTYTATCTACTACTAGCTACTTTATTAGCTACTAGTAGTTTATTATATTTAAAGTAATTACTATATACTAAGCTATACTAGCTACTYTTATAATCTTTTATAATAAAGTTTAGTTTCTTAATTCTAGCTCTATAAGTACTTAGAGAAAGACTTTAGTAATCTTTTACTAGGTTAGTATTAGTTTACTTACCTACCTATTAAATCTAGTTCTATAGTTTATAGCCTAGTAGCTATTTAYTAGGCTCTATAGCTCTTATAATCTTAAGTTAATAGAGTTTAATATCTACGTAATAACGCTACTAGCCTTATTCTTAATAACCTAGCCTAGTTCCTACTTTTAACTAGACCTCTCTAGGTCTATAACCTAGTTATATTATTTATAAGATATTACCTACTTAGTAGTAGAGTTTTTATAGAGATAAGAGTATTATATTACTACTACTAGCTAAGTTATATTAACTTTAATATAATATAATAGGCTAGTTATATAATATTAACTAAGTAGTAGGTATTAATAAATATATTAAAGTAGTAAGTAGAAGTAGCTTCTTAGCTACCTTATCTATAGTAGAGTAGGATAATAGTTCCTCTACTTTAAGTTTAAAGTTCTCTTAGGCTCTATACTACGTAGAGCTATAGTAATAGCTATATAATCTAGGTTATATAATCTAGTATTACGTAACTAGAGGAACATAACTCTAATCTATCTCTAAAGTTACGCTAGTACTCTAAAGCTCTAGGTTATCTTAAAGAGAGGCTCTTATAGCCTAAATAATTTATATTATATATAAATAAGCTTAAAATAGCTTTTAATTAAGTAAAAGACTATTAGAAGATATTATAAAAAGATCTAGAGATTATTAATATATAGTTTAAGCTTATATAAGAGATAGTAGCTAAGTATAGTATCTATAAAGATAATATTTATAACTTTAATAAGATAGACTTCTAGATAGATATAATTAGCTCTATAAAAGTTATTATAGGTTTAGAATATTATATAAGACCTATACTTATTTAGCTAGGTAATTAAGAGTAGATTATAGTAATCTAGAGTATCTATACTACTAGGTATATAACTCTACTATTTATTATCTATAAAAGACGTATCTATATCTTAGTATAGTATAAGAAGATAGATATACTATATAACTAGAAGCTCTTAGTTTCTAAGAATAGATAAATAAATAATAAGTTTAGTCTTAAGTAGTTAAAGTACTTTAACGCGTATATAAAGACGTATTAGGTAGAGTTATATAAGCTACTTATTTTTAATAGCTATAAGAGCTATCTAAACTAGGATTTTAAAGATTATTACTTTATATAAAAGATCTTTATCTTCTATATACTAGTATATTTATTATATATTTTATAACTATTTAATATAGTATGCTTTTTACTATTAAAGCTAAAGTACTCTTAGTATATATAAGACTTAGTATACTAACGCATCTACTATATTAATAAAGAAAGCTTCTTACTAGCTTTTAGAGACGCATTTTTTAAAGTATTTATATATAAGAACTATAAGAAAGTCTTTAAAGTATCTAGACTAGTTCTTATTAATATATAAGTTATTCTTAAGCGTCTTAAAGTCTACCTATATATATTACTAGAGCTACCTCTACTAGAAATATTATAGTAGTTAAAAATACTAAGTAATATATAAGAATTTAGCTTATAATTAACTCTTATATAGAAGTCTTTTATATAATTACTAAAAGAAGCTAAAGAAAGCTTTTTATAGTAAATAAAAAGAGCTAAATTAATACTATATTAAAATACTCTTATAAGCTACTAGATTATAGAGCTTAAAGAGTAATTAGAAGTTATAATAAAGTATAAAATATATAAATAGAAGTAAATCTAGTATAGTAGTATAATAGAGTATAGTAAGAGAGCTTTATATAGAACTACTAAAGCATCTATAGCTCTTTAGTAATCTAAGAAGACTTATAGTAGTAGTAGTAAAGAACTAGCTTAACTTAGTTAATAGTACTATAGAAACTATAGAAAGACTAGGTATAATACTTATATATACTAAAAAGATATAGAAGCTTCTTCTAAATCTAGTCTAAGTATCTTATATATAGGTTCTYTTATAGATAGTAAGTAAATTAAAGTCTTATATATAGTATTAGTAGTGCTAAGAAAAAGTAGCTAGCTTAGTAGTATAGCTAGCTTAGTAGTACTTTATATTATATAAAGTAGATTAAATTAGATTTAAATTAGATTTAGATTTAGATTTAAATCTATACTAAAGTTAGTACTATATAGATATAAGAATAAAAGTAAGGTAAAAAGAGAGGCGTAATTATATACTATAAAGAGAGGACTAATAAGTTAAAAGAGAGAGAGTTAAGAGTAAGTACTAGRCCTAGCTTTATACCTAATTAGCTACTACTTAGCGCTTACTACATAACTCACCTAGTAGTTACTACTTTCTAGCTTTATAATATAACGCCTCTATATAAACCTACTAAGAACTATAAAGTATAAAGAGATTAAGTAATCCTATATAGATCTAACTAGTATAAATAGCTAATTAAGCTAACTAAGAGTTACTAGATCTTAACTTACTACTACCTACTTTATAATACCTAGTAGCACGCCTTCTAGTAGCTCTATAATAGAGTATACTATACTAGGAGAAAGGCTATACTATATAATACTAGCTACTTCTACTACCTATAGGTTTCTCTTATTTATAGATTAACTATTTATACTCCTAAGTAGATAGGTAGTATAGTAAAGTAAGAGAATAGGTAGAGAGATAAGAATTAATATACGTAGGATTAACATACATAATTAGATCTATAGAATAGAGAGATACTATACGTAGGTAGGTATTAACTAAAAAGAAAGAATTACTAGTATCTATATATAGTAGTTTAGTTAACACTAGATATTATATAACTTCTTATATAACTATGCATAGTACTATGTTTTAGTATTAATAGTTACTTCTATCTTCTATAGATAGAATAAGAATAAGTAATTAATTAATTATCTATTAAAAGATACTCTTTATACGTAAGTATAGTAACTAGTTATAAGCTATTAATTATATATATAGATAAGAGATAGTCTATTTAACATAAAGCTTATTAAAAAATATATTAATAACTATATTAAGAAAAGTTTTATTATACTAAGTCTTATATATTATACTTTACTAGTTTTATTTACTAAGAAACTTAGAAGAGGCTAGTAATTTTATATAAACTACTAGAAACTAAATTAGATCTCTAAAAAAGATAAAATACTACTACTACTTATAAAGAAAACTTTCTAGTAACTCTTATATACTAAAGTATATACTAAGCTTAATATTTAATAAGCCTTCTATTATATATATATAGATCTAGAATTAAAAGATCTTACTACTTTTAAAATATAATATAGTAACTATAAGTATTATATACTACTATTTAGACTATATAATAGACTAGCTACTTTCTAGTAGTTTAT
The DNA here is from genome assembly GCA_001007845.1 of Nigrograna mackinnonii. NCBI lineage: Eukaryota > Fungi > Ascomycota > Dothideomycetes > Pleosporales > Nigrogranaceae > Nigrograna > Nigrograna mackinnonii. Next base: position 14,716 of record JGVQ01000243.1, on the reverse strand, counting down.
TAATAAGACTTTATATAAATACTTAGATAACTTCTATACTACCTATCTTAATAATATCTTAATCTTTTTAAAAGACTCTCTTAAGTATAAAAAACATATATATAAAGTTTTTAAGTAACTATAAAAAGTAAAGCTATAAGCTAATATTAAGAAAAGTAAGTTTAAAGTAACTAAGATAAAGTTCTTAGAATTTATTATTAGTACTAAAAGTATCTAATAAGACTCTAAGAAAGTTAAAGTAATTAGTAATTAGACTAAACTAATAACTTTAACTAGCCTATAGAGCTTCTTTAGATACTATAACTACTATAGAAGAATAATTCTATAGTATAGCTAAGTAGTATAACTACTTACTAAGCTTACTAAGTAGTAAGCTTTTTATATACTATTTAATAATAAAGAAAAAGCTATATTTTAAGAAATTAAGAATCTTATAACTTTAAGTAAAGTTATTATATTATACTTAAATAAGTATCTAACTAAAGTAGAAACTAATATAAGTAATAGTATTATTACTATAGTATACTACTAACTATAACTAGATAGTACTTAGTATCTAGTTACTTTCTTTTTTAAGATAATAAACTTAGCTAAAATAAACTATAAAATATATAATAAAGAGATACTAGTAATTATATAAACTCTAGAAGAATAGAAGCTTCTTTTTATTAGACTTAAGATAAAAAAACTTTTTATAGTTATTACTAATTATAGAGCTCTTAAGTATTTTAGTACTAAGTATAAGCTTAATATATAATAGACTTACTAAGTAGAAAAGTTAGTAGATTATAACTATGTAATTACTTACTAACCTAGCTTAGCTAATATTATAGTAGATACTCTCTTAAAGAAATAAGATAAGCTAAAAACTTAGAAAGCTAAAGATAAAGTTATAAAGACTTAAGTATTTATATAGAACTTTATACTAAGCGTCTATATTAATAAGAACGCGTAGATAGCTCTCTTTACTTAAAAACTAGATAACTTAGCTCTAATTATAACTTTAGAAGATAATATAGCTAAGCTAGAACTAGTAAAGCACCTAAAAGAGTATCTATACTAAATAGTTAATAGAGTCTTAGAAGCTAATTAAACTTCTACTACTATAGAGAACTTCTAAGAGAAGGCTTAYTTAGAGATAACTAACTACTCTATCTTACTTACTAGCTTAGTACTACGTAAAAGTAAGCTTATAGTAGTACTAACTAACTTCTTTTATACTTACTTTATCTAAATAGTTTATACTACTTAGGCTACTACTTACTTAAGTAAGCGTAAGATAATTAAACTTCTCTAAAAAGCTTACTACTAGCTAACTCTCTAGTAAGACGTTAATTAATTTATAGYTAACTATAAAGACTATAGCTAGAGCTATCTACTTATTAACTATAAACTAGACTTACTATACTTACTACTAATCTCTAAATAAGCTTAAAAAGATATAGYTATAGATTTTAARAGYATACYTACTAATAAGAATAGCTATAATAATATCTTCTTAGTAATCTACTAACTTAGTAAGTAAATAATATTACTACTTTACTTTAAAATAGCTACTACTAAGAATACTATATAAATATACTATAAGTATATCTAGAAGATATATAGAGCTCTTAAAACTATTATCTCTAATTAAGAACTCTAGTTTATAGCTTAGTTTACTAAGCACTTAGCTAAGCTACTTAGTATTAAATAGAAGCTAGCTAGCACCTACTATATACTAACTAATAGTAATATAGAAATCTATAACTAATATATAATTATAAGACTAATACTATTTATTAACTACTTCTAAGATAACTAGTTAGAACTACTTCTATCTATAAATTAAGTATAAGCTATACTACTATAAGAAAGTACTAGATTCTTACTTTATAAAATAGAGTTTAGTAGAAAGCTTTTCTTCTATTAAGACTAGAGAAATTATATAGAACTATGTAACTAAAACTTTAACCTATCTTCTAGAGATACTACTAAATTTATTAAAATTTAAGCTAAGGCTTATTAGTATATATAAGACTTTACTTATAGTAATATCTACTAAGCCTAGTAATTATAGGCTAAGTAGGTAAATAAGAAGAGATAAGAAGTTAACTTTAATATTAGAGATATAGTCTATATTATACTAAAAGGCTTTACTATAAGATAACTAAATTAAAAGCTAGACTAATAAATATATAGACTCTATAAAGGCCTCTCTTTAGAATAACCTAGAGTCTTAGAGTACTAGCGTAACTTTAGAAGTAGATTAGAGTTATGTTCTTCTAGTTATATAATACTAGGTTATATAACTTAGATTATATAGCTATTACTATAGCTCTACGTAGTATAGAGCCTAAGAGAACTTTAGGCTTARAGTAAGAGAACTATTATCTTACTCTACTATAGATAGAGTAGCTAAGAAGCTACTCCTACTTACTACTTTAATATATTTATTAAYACCTACTACTTAGTTAATATTATATAACTAGCCTATTATATTATATTAAAGTCTATATAACTTAGCTAGTAATAGTAATATAATACTCTTATCTCTATAAAAACTCTACTACTAAGTAGGTAATATCTTATAAATAATATAACTAGGTTATAAACCTAGAGAAGTCTAGTTAAAAGTAGGAACTAGGCTAAGTTATTAGAAATAAGGCTAGTAGCGTTATTACGTAGATATTAAACTCTATTAACTTAAAATTATAAGAGCTATAGAGCCTAGTAAATAGCTACTAAGCTATAAACTATAGAACTAGATTTAATAAGTAAGTAAGTAAACTAATACTAATTTAGTAAAAGATTACTAAAGTCTTTCTCTAAGTACTTATAAAGCTAGGATTAAGAAACTAAACTTTATTATAAAAGATTATAAGAGTAGCTAGTATAGCTTAGTATATAGTAATTACTTTAAATATAATAAACTACTAGTAGCTAATAAAGTAGCTAGTAGTAGATAGAAGTCTATAGAGTCTAGAGTATATTAATAGAGATATAGAGAATACGTCTAGTAAGACTAAAATTACTAGTAAGAAGTAGTACTAGAAACTATAAAGCTATAGATACTTTCTCTATATGTAATTAATCTAGTATATAAGAATTAGATTACTAGATAATAATAGATGTTAGTATCTACTAGTAATAAGACCTAGTACTTTAGAATTAGGTTACTCTAATCTACTAGTAAGATATAGTACTATAGCCTCTAAATTAGTACTATAGATTAACTAGTTACTTAATTAAAAAAAAAGAAAGATATAGTTTTAAATTTTCTCTTTTACTCTAATCTAATAGTTATAAATACTATTTAAGCTCTTTTTTCTCTTTCTCTCTTATACTATACTCTCTTACTCTACTATAGGCTCTATAGCTATAAGTAAGAGAGTATAAGAAAATTAAGTAAAAGTACTAAAAAGAAGAGCCTAGAGCTAAGCTTTAAAAAAAAAAAAAGAAATAAAAACTCTAAAATTTCTCTATTACTATAGTAAACTAGGAATTCTAAGTATAAATACTTCTCTTAAAGCTCTAAAACTCTCTCTCTTATACTCTACTCTTAGCTATATATACTAGTAATAGCTTATAGCTAAGAGAAGAAGATAACTAAGAAAAGAAAGTAAAGAAAGAGTCTAATCTTAGCTCTATAGAAGTAGAACCTTCTAATTTAAGAACTTAAGAAAACTTAATACTATAAGAAAATTCTTATAATAGTAGTCTATACTATACTCTAGATTAACTAAGTAACTAAAAATATTATACTAAGTATTATAATATAGTCTATATAGAGTTACTAACTTACTTACTTAAGTAACACTTCTCTCTACTAACTTCTCTCTACTATAACTATAACTTTTTAATATTTAAGTAATTAGTAGCCTCTCTTCTTTCTTAAACTTAACTAACTTTAAGTTATTTATTTAATTAGAATAGTAAGCTAGCTAGAAGTTCTAGAAACTAAGAAGCTTTTTCTTACTTCTTTATAATATTATAAACTAACTCTCTCTTACTTATTTATTATCTCTATACTTTAAGATAGCTTATTAGTCTCTCTTTTTCTTTAAGTTTAACTAACTCTAAGTCACCTACTTATTAGAATAGTAAGCTAATAAGAAACCTAAATCTTAGAGCTTTATTAATACTTTTTTACTTTTACCTAGCTCTTAGAAGTAGTAAAGTAGTAAATTATATTAGTAGAATCTACGCCTCTAGTCTCTAATTAGTATAGTATAGTAACTAGTAAAGTTACTCTAGTAACTAAGTAAAGTTACTCTATATAGTTATAAATCTAAAACTACGTAGTAAGACTTTAAGCGCTATATACTACTAGCTATATATCTTAGCTACTTTCTAGAATAGATAACTCTATTAGTAACTAAGAACGCTTAAAAGAGCCTAAACTAGAGAGACCTAACTTTATTATTACTAGAAGTTAATTATATACTCTTAATAAAGCTAAATTAACTTAGCCTACTCTTATCTCTCTCTCTAAGCTAGAGAAAGTAATTTTTAAAAATATTAAAAACTCTACTATCTAGTCTATTATAAATAAGTAACTACTTAATTTAGATTACTATAACTAAGAACTTATTAATAAAGATATTAAAGTTAAGCTTACTTATATTAAGTAGCTAGGCCTACTAAATTCTACTAAAGTTAGTAATAAGAAGTCTTAGCTAGTAGAAATAGTAAAAGACTAGAGTTACTAAATCTAGGCCTAGTAAAAATATAAGAAGACTCTTAGCTATATAGTAACTTAACTAGAGGCTAACTTTATAAAAACTTATTAAAATAGAGAGATACTAGAGAAGAAGTATAACTAGCTATAATCTCTCTTTACGTTAGATAAAGTTTAACCTACTACTAAGTCTATTATTAATTCTAATACTATAAAATAAGACTCTTATAAGTTATAAAGCGTAGCTTAAGCTTCTTATTAATTAGAGTATTATTAGTAATTCTAGAATTACTACTAATCTAAGTAATCTATACTTAGTAATATTAATATAAAAGACTTAGATCTAAGCTCTAATCTAGAATTAGATTTAAGTAGAGATCTAGAGTTTTAATAATTCTATAGCTAATCTTATTATCTTTATTCTTTTTATAAAAAGAGGTGCTCTTCTAGGCGTTCTTTTTAAAGCTAATTAAAGCTTTAATACTTAGAGAAGTATAGAGACTTTAAAAAGTTTAATAATAAATTAAGATCTATTTAGTATAATTAATAGCTAAATAAGATAATAATAAAATTATATATTAATAGTAATTAATATAAAGTAAAGACTAAGAATAAGATAAACTACTTATAAGTTAACTATATATAATCTTAACTATTAGATAAGCTTATAAATTATACTTATACTTTTATAAAATTATTTAAATCTAAAAGAAAGTAATATAAGCTCTAGAAGCTATTTAATTACTTCTTAAGACGCTATAATAACTTAAATAAGCGCTAGAAAGCCTATAAGAAACTTAATAACCTCTAGATAAATTATAGCTCTAATTAGAATAAGTTTAAAAGTAAATTTACTAAACTAGCTCTTAAAATTAACTAACTTAGTAATACTTAGAAAGAGTTAATTTATAAAAAGCTCTACTTAAAACTCTAAGACTTTATAGCTTAAGTAGCTTATAATAATATAGTTAGCTATAATAAATATAAGTCTTAAGTATTAATCTAGTACTACTTATARTATAATAAGATTAAGAATAAAGACTAAGTTAAGCTCTAATAATTATCTAACTAGTATTTAAAGAATAAAAAATCTTCTAGAAAGAAGTCTTATACTTCTACTCTTATAGAGCGTAAAGCTATCTTATCTAAATTAGATAGAAGTAATAAGTACTTTAATTATAGTAAGAAAGGCTACTATAAGAAGAATTACTCTAATACTATATATACTATAGTAGTTAATCTTATAAATTCTAACTTAGATAATAAGCCTCTTAATAAAACTTACTTTATAGACTCTAAATCTAAGACTAATTAATCTTTAGAAGAGAAATTAGAATACCTACTTTATAAGAAAAGAAAAAGATAATACTAGAAAAAGTCTCTACTCTAGTACTATAAAAAAGAGCCTTAGATAAGATACTTTAGCTATTTAGTAGTAGCTTATTCTTACTACTAGTCTAAATAGCTTACTAAAGTATTAGTATTAAGCTATAGGCTCTTATAGATTCTAGTATATAGGTTAACGTCCTAATATACTAGAAATAGATGCTTATAATAATAGAGAAGCTAAAAATATAGTATATAAAGATACTTATTATAGTCACTTTTAATTCTTTTAATAGTAAGAACGCTAAGTAAGTATAATATTACTTCTATAGAGAAATTAAGATTAATAACTATATACTATAAAAATAGATAGTATTTACTAATATAGAGCTATATAACGTAATAGTTAGCTAGAAATTCTTCTTAAAATATAATATTAATCTTAGTTACTACTAAAATTAACTAAGATAGCTAGAAGATAATTACTACTAAAGAGTAAAAAGTAACTTTATAATATATCTTTATTTACTCTACTTAGCTACCTAGAGTTAATAAGATAATACTAATTAACGTAACTAAGTAGTTAAATAAGAAGCTAGCTATAAATAGAGAGTAAAACTACTTTAGTATAATAATAAGACTTCTAGAGAAGTCTTAGTACTACTACTAGATCTACTTAATCTTTATAATAAACCTAAAGCTCTACTAGAGCGCCTTAATATTACTTATCTATAAGTAGCTAAAGCTTTACTAGCTTCTCTATAATCTAAGCCTTACTAAGAGCCTACTAAGTAATACGTCACACTTTTCTATCTTACTAAATAACTCTAATATAAAGAGAATATATAAAAATTCTAGAAAAAATTATAAAGATCTAGCCTAAAAAAGAAAGTATAAGAAACTAGGACTAAGAAACTAGCTCTAGTTAGAGCTTCTATACGCTAAGAACTACTATCTACTAGACTTAATATTAGTATAATTAAGGCTAGAGCCTTTATAYTATATATAGGGCGTAAGYGTTAGAAAGYTCTACTARAGTATACTAGYTTATATAAGATTAATACTTTTATCTAGAATAAAGACTCTATAGAACTAGAACTAGATATTATAGAGCTACTTACTACTAAACTACTCTACTTAGAGTAAGTAGGAGCTATAATAGAGTATTTCTCTAAGATAGCTTCTAATAAATTACTACTTACTTAGCTTAGTATAGATTATAAGATAGAGCTTATAGAGAAAGTAAATTAGTTAACTACTAGCTCTCTCTACTATATATCTATAGAGCACCTATAACTTATAAAAGCTTATCTTAATAAGCACTTCTAGAAAGGCTTTATATAATCTAGTAATACTAGCTAGACTTCTCTAGTTCTATTTACTAAGAAGCCTAGTAGAAAGTAGTAATTCTATATAGATTATTAAAAGCTTAACGCTATTACTAAGAAGGATAAGATGTCTATACTATTAATCTAAGAGACTCTTAAGTATATATCTTTAGCTAAGGTATTTACTAAACTAGATATCTACTAGGCTTTCTACTATATATATATAAATAAGAACGCTAAAGATCTTACTACTTTTAAAACTAGATATAGTAGCTTTAAGTATAAAGTATTACTATTTAAGCTATATAATAGCCTAGCTACTTTCTAATAGTATATAAATTTAGTACTATATAATTTCTTAGATAACTTCTATATAGCTTATATTAATAATATCTTTATATACTTAGATAATCTTCTAGAACATAAGCTATATATATAATAGGTCTTTTAACGCTTTAAAGACGTAAGACTATAAGTAGATATTAAAAAGAGTAAGTTTACTATTACTAAGACTTACTTTCTAGGCTTTATTATTAGTATAGAAGGCATCTAGAAAGACTCTACTAAAACTAGTATTATTACTAATTAGCTAGAGCCTACTACTTTTACTACTTTACTTAGCTTCTTAGAATTCTATAACTTCTATAAAGTCTAGTTAGAAAACTATAGTAGAGTTATACGTCTTTTAACTAAACTTACTAAAAAGAGAGCTTTTTAGTCTTTTAGAGAAGAAGAATAATTAGCCTTTAATAAAGCTAAGTAGCTTATATTATTAGATAACGTCCTATAATACTACTYACYYTATAAGAAGAGTTATATAGAAACTAATACTAGTAATAGAGTAGTAGCTAGAGTATACTATTAACTATAGAATAACTAAACCTAGTACCTAGTTACTTATTTTAGTAAAATAATATCCTCTATAAAGATAGTATATAAGATCTATAATAAGAAGATACTAGTAGTAATAAGAGCTTTAGAAGAATAGAGAGTTTTATTACTAAGATTATAACTTAAAAAGCTTTTCTTAATAGTTACTAATTATAGAGCTCTTAAATACTTTACTACTAAGAGAGAACTATTACTTAAGTAGGCTTAGTAGTTAATTAAACTCTTAGAGTTTAACTATATAATTACCTATAGGCTAAAAATAGCTAATATTATTACTAACGCCCTCTCTTATAAATAGGATGAGTTAAAAACATAGAAGGCTAAAGATATAGCTACCTAAATATAGGTATTCTTACTAGTTAATAAGATATAGCACCTAGAGACGCTTATAGCTACTCTCTACGTAGTAGAACTAGATCTAGAGGACCTAGAGAGATCTAGCTAGCCTAAGAAGTACTTTTATTAAGTAATTAATTAATTACTAAACGCTAATTATACTTATAACTTCTTTTAAGAACTATAAAAAGATACCTAGAAAGTATAAAGTAAATTTAAATTAAGTAATACTAAGATCTTTACTAAATAAAGACGCCTAGTAATACTAGAAGTTAACTTCTTAAAGACACATATTATCTAATCTATCTATACTATTTAGGTAATAGCTTACTTAAGTAAATATAAAATAATTAAGCTAGTAAAAAAGCTCTACTACTAGAAAGAGATAGAAAATAATATTAAGCGCTTTATTAAGAACTATAAATAGTATAGATAGAGCTACTTACTACTAGATAAAAAGCCTAGACTACTTAAATTACTTCTTATACTAGAGAAAGYCTAGTAATATATTACTATAGACTTTAAGAGCTTCCTAGTTAATAAATATARCTATAATAACGTCCTAGTAGTAGTAGATAAGCTAAGTAAACGCGCTTTCTTACTACTATACTATAAAATAGCTACTATARAAGACGTAGCTTAGCTCTATTACTATTATATCTTTAGAATATATAGCTTACTAAAGTCTATTACCTCTAATAGAGGCTTCTAGTTTATATTATAATTTCTAAAGAAGCTATATAAGCTACTAAGTATTAAGTAATTACTATCTACTACCTATCACTCTTAAATAGATAGAAACTTAGAGATCTATAACTAATACTTAGATTTATACTTAAGGCCTTTTATTAATTACTACTAAGATAACTAGTCTAACTTACTACTTTTTATAGACTTTACCTAAGTAATTCTACTTTATAAATTAATAGAGTTAAGCTCTTTTAAGATAGAATTTAGCTATAAAGCCTAATACTACTAAGATTAGAGAGAAAAGATTTACTAGATAAGCCTAATTAAAGAGATATCTACTAAATAAGCTATCTAGTTTATATAAGAGCGCGTAGAAGCTATATAGTAAGCTATAGAAGTAGCTTAACACTAGTTAAAGAAAGCTTAATAATAATAAACTACCTAGACTAATAAGTATTAGAGAGAGCCTAATTTTAATATAAGAGACTAGGTATATATTATAAGTAAAGGCCTTTATATAGAATAACTAAGCGTAAAGCTTAGCTAGTAGATATATAGGCCTTATTTTATTATTAATAAGAAAGGATACTCTTACTAGATAGAGCTACTTCTAAGACTTAAAGTATACTTAGTACTATATATAGATTAGATACGTAAAGCTACTATAGATCTTCTCTTAGGTTAAATCTAACTACTAGAGCTACTAGAGAAAGTAGATAGCTACCTAGAGTAGCTTATATAAGAAATCTTTAATAGTAAGCTTATACATAGTAAGCTTTAATATAGAGCGTAGTAGGTAAATTATAACCTAGATCTAATATATTATCTAGCTAGTAACTTTATAAACGCCTTAGAACTAGTTAATAGCTATTATAAGGTATATCTAGGTAAACTAGAGCCTCTAAAACAGCTATAGTAATAGCTAGAAGTAGTAAAGAAGAATAAATACTTAGAAATAACTAGAGAAGATAATTTACTAGCTTTAGGCCTAAAAATATAAGCGCATAAAGCTTAGAGTAAAGCTAAAAGAAAATAGAAGGCTAGYRCTATACTAGAATAGGAAATTATATACTAAGAAATCTATTTAGGCGTTTAATTAAAGCTTAGAGATAAGTCTACTTTAGAGGAGAGAGTAATATAAGAGCCTCTCTTTAAGATAACTTAGAGCTTTAGAGTACTAGTATAACTTTAGAGGTAGATTAGAGTTATATTCTCTTAGTTACGTAATACTAGGTTATATAACCTAGATTATATAGCTATTACTATAGCCCTATATAGTATAGAGCCTAAGAGAACTTTAGGCTTAGAGTAGAAGAACTATTATCCTACTCTACTATAGATAGAGTAGCTARGAGRCTACTYCTACTTACTACTTTAATATATTTATTAATACCTACTACTTAGTTAATATTATGTAACTAGCCTATTATAGACTCTATCTAATCTTTACGCGTAAAAGCTACTCTTTCTAAGTATAGCTACTAGACTATATAAAGATAAGTAACGTCTTTTACGCTAATTACTTACGTAAATATCCTAATAATCTACTACTAGGCTAGATGCTACTTAAAGAACTAGCTAAAGAAATTAATAGACACTTTAAATAGAAAGTATAAGAGATCTTTAATAGTAAGCTAAAATATAGAAAGCTTTAATACTAAGTTACTTAAGAAAGATATAACCTAGATCTTTAGTTCTATCTTACTTATAACTTTATTAATTTAGCACGCCTACTTAAAGAGTTCTATAAAGCCTATTCTAGCTAACTAGAGCCTCCTAAAAGACTTAAATAATAGCTTAAAGCTAAGAGAGAGAATAAAGATATAGAATCTATAGTAGATAATAAGCTACTAGTTACTATTAAAATAAATTTAAGAATTATAAGAAGGAAAAGACTTATAGGTAAGTAATTAGCTACTTAGAGGCCTATTTTATATACTTATAACTCTAAAATAGAGCCTTTTAAGAGAGAGTAGTATAAAAGTGTACGTCCTAAAAAGACTAAGAGAGCTTTTATAGCTAGGCGCTATAAGCTATAACGTTAATTAATAGTATATAAATATAAATATCACGTACTTCCTAATTAAGCTAGCGTCTAGCTTAGTATTAGTATATAGTTAAGCTATTCTTATAAACCTATWTAGTTCTCTACTTTAGTATAGCTAAACTTATAACTAACCTACTATACGTTCCTACTCYTACGTGACTAGCGCCTTTAGTAGTTATTAGAGTTATTCTTTTATAGAGACACACTAGCTAGAGTAATACTTAGTATAATATATATAACTACTAAAAGAACTTATCTAAAAACACTTACTAGTATAAATAAAGTTACGCTAAGCTTTAACTTTTTTAGTAAAAATATTAATATAGAAGTAGTAGATACTATTAATTAATAGAAGCGTAGCTTTTAAATAAAGTAAGACTTAAAGAATAGTAATAAGATTATCTAAATACGTCTCTATATACTAACTAATCTTATTAGAGAAGGCTCTAAATAGTTTATAGTACTAAGAGTTAGAAAGAGATATATTAATAATAAATAAGTAGTAATATTAGTTAGATTATAAGTTAATATTAGATATAGCTAAGAGATAAAAGAGAATAGAAGTTTAGAGCTAGAAGGCTAGACTTTATACTTATAGTAGAGACTTAAAGTAAAAAGCTTAATAGAGCTCTAATTAAAGTAAAGAGGTAATATAGTAAAAAAAGAAACTATAACTTACTCTAAGTAGTAACTTACTATATAATAAATTACTTTATACTATAATTAAAACTACTAAAAAATAACTATACGTATTAAAATATTATCTCTAATAAATAAGAACTATATAGTAAGTTATAACTTATTAGTATTTAAATAATATCTTATAGTAAGTTTATTACATACTACTAATTTAAGTAAAGTAGCGCTATAGTACTAGTAAAATAATATTTAATAATAAAAACTTCTAAACTAAAGTAAAAAGCTAGTAATCTAGAAAAGAAGTAAAAGAAAAGCTTTAACTAATAAATAAGACACTCTATAGAGACTATTAGAAAAGAATATAAATACTCTAGATTACTATAACGTGAAAGTAATAAAGATAGCTAATAGTAACTAACTAAGAGAACTCTATAAAGATATCTATAGCTAGTAATATTAATAGAGTAAAAAAGAGTAATACGTTACTTTATTATAAGTAAATAAGTACTAATAGAGAAAGTAGTAAACTAACTATAAAATAAATTAGAAAGAGTTATTAAAACTCTTAAGAGAAAAATCTACTATAAGCTAAGATCTAGAGAGTAGACGCTCTAGAGTAGTTAGTAAAAATTATAACTTAGAAATAATAGACTATAGAGAAGACTAAGTAAAAAGATAGTTATTAAGATCTAGAGAAAATAAGTACTAAGATAAGTAAACGCTATTAATATAAGTATATATAATAAACTTCTCTAAAGAATATTTTTCTTTTATAAAAAGTTTTTTTAAGAGTATAGTTACTATAGACGTAGAAAAAAGAACTACTAAATCTAGAGCCTAGTATATTTCTATATATAGAAAGCTATAGACCTATTTAAAAGCTTAAGATAAGCTCTAAAAAAGAGAAGAGCTATATTATAGGACTAGTATTAAAAGAGCTACTAGAGAGCTACTAGAAAGCTCTTAGAGAGATACTAAGCTATAAAAGATATACGCTACTAAGAGAGCTATAAGAGAGCTACTAGCCTAGAGAGAGTTATATACTAGTACTTTTATATAGTTATAATAGAACTTCTAAGCCTCTTTAAAGATTTATCTTATCTCTTAATATATCTTATTATTAAGCTCTATCTCTCTATCTATTATTACGTACTTTATATAATTCTAAGATTACTAATAATACTCTAATTAATAAGAAGCTTAAGCTATATTTTATAACTTATAAGAACTATATTTTATAGTATTAGAATTAATAGTAGGCTTAGTAGTAGATTAAACTTTATCTAATATAAAGAGAGATTAACGTAAAGTACTACTAAGCTAGCTATACTACTAAGCTAGCTACTTTTTCTTAGTATAGTAACTTTTCTATACGTAACGCTATATCTTAATAATATAAAGCTAATCTATCTAATTAAGAARGTAGAATTAAACTTACTCTTTAGGCTTATACTTTATACTAATTTTAAAGCGTATAACGCGCTATAGTAGCTTTTAACGTATAATACTAGTAGCTCTCTAACTAGCTTTATAGAATTACTTTTTAACTTTAAACTTAACTAAATTATATAAAGCTTATAGTAACTAAAAAGTAGATAATTATATAATATATCCTTAACTTTAATTTATAAAGATTTATACTATAGCTTTATAAAGTAGTAGATATAGTAGATAAACTATTACGTATATAGAGTAGGACACTTATAAGTAAGAACTAGCCTAAATAATTTATATTATATATAAATAAGCTTAAAATAGCTTTTAATTAAGTAAAAGACTATTAGAAGATATTATAAGAAGATCTAGAAGTTATTAACACGTAGTTTAAGCTTATATAAGAGATAGTAGCTAAGTATAGTATCTATAAAGATAATATYTATAACTTTAATAAGATAGGCTTCTAGATAAGTATAATTAGCTCTATAAAAGTTATTATAGGTTTAGAATATTATATAAGACCTACGCTTATTTAGCTAAGTAATAGAGAGTAGGTTATAGTAATCTAGAGTATCTATACTACTAGGTACATAACTCTACTATTTATTATCTATAAAAAACGTGTCTATATCTTAGTATAGTATAAAGAGATAGATATCTTATATAACTAAAAGCTCTTAGTTTCTAAGAATAGATAGATAAATAATAAACTTAGTCTTAAGTAGTTAAAGTATTTTAACGCGTATATAAAGATGTGTTAGGTAGAGTTATATAAACTACTTATTCTTAATAGCTATAAGAGCTATCTAAACTAGAATTTTAAAGATTTCTATTTTATATAAAAGATTCTTACTCTTTATATACTAGTATATTTATTATATATCTTATAGCTACTTAATATAGTATACTTCTTACTATTAAAGCTAAAGTACTCTTAGTATATATAAGACTTAGTATACTAGCGCGTCTACTATATTAATAAAGAAGGCTTCTTACTAGCTTTTAAAAACATGTTTTTTAAAGTATTTATATATAAGAACTATAAGAAGGCCTTTAAAGTATCTAGACTAGTTCTTATTAACGTATAAGTTATTCTTAAGCGCCTTAAAGTCTACTTATATATACTACTAGAGACACTCTTCTTAGAAATACTATAGTAGTTAAAAATACTAAGTAATATATAAGAATTTAGCTTATAATTAACTCTTATATAGAAGTCTTTTATATAATTACTAAAAGAAGCTAAAGAAGGCTTCTTATAGCTAATAAAAAGAGCTAAATTAATACTATATTAAAATACTCTTATAAGCTACTAGATTATAAAACTTAAAGAGTAATTAGAAGTTATAATAAAGTATAAAA